>CM067538.1:2505000-2615000 GCA_034509925.1 Hirudinaria manillensis
AAAGAATAATATGTTGTTGCCAATTGATTTCAAATTTCAAGTTTGAAACTTGAATTCAAGGCCTTCACTTCTTATGGCCCAGTTCGTAGGTCGACGTATATTTTGCCATCTTGATCTTAGTACTCACTAAGTACGATTATAAAAGTTTGATTTACAAATAAATAAATAAATAACCACAACAACGACAGCGACTACAGCTAGGGCGACGATCTGTCCATCTATCCATCAATCCGTCAGTCTGTCTGTCCGTCCATCCATCCATCCATCCATCCATCCATCCATCCATCCATCCATCCATCCATCCATCCATCCATCCATCCATCCATCCATCAATCCGCCCATCCATTCATCCATCCATTCACCCATAACAACAACAAAAATAGCAAAAACAACGACAGCAACAGCAACATTAATGAAGAACCTGTCAAAAGTTTTGGGAATGTTCTCATGTTCTGTGCTCATTTATTTCTTTTATTAGTTTTGAATTCTTCCATTAATTAATTAATTAATTAATTAATTGTAAACCAAATGTCCTATTGAACGGTTAACGTTTATTAATTTATCAATTAATAAAGTATAAAAATATTATTAATAAAAGCATTATTATATTAATATATATTATATATTATTTAAAATATTATAGAATTTTATAGAATTCTATAATCAGATATTGCAAGGTCCCAAGCATCTTAAATAATCGTACACATTTTAAAACAGTACAAACTATAAAACGATGACGACCATGACATTCGATAAACCAGATAACCCTAAAGAGTTACTCATACGTCTTTGACTTTGAGAAGCGAGAACCTTACTTACAATACACGTACATTACTTGTAAATAAGTTGTAATCATTAATTAATGTCGTGACTCACAAATAAGTATGTACTTATCAATTTATCCCAGTTCATTAACGCAATATATTTTTGGAAGGCATCAACAAATTGTGACAACAGCAATTACAAGGCAATTATATCAGTGACGTCTTGATGGCCCCATCAAGAGAAAACAAATCACGATTTTCCAGGGCCAGGCAATTAAGTACATCGTGTGACATCAGAACCTGTGATTTGGCGAATGATTTTCTTGTCAGAAAGTGACTTGCATCATTAGAAGAGTTTTCCCCGTTACTTTTGCCGGCACTGTTTCTGCCAGTTGTATCAATGCTTGGTTAATATTAATTACTTGTATAATTCAGCCGAATCCAATTCAGTTTCAAGGGATTAATTACGTAATTATGTAATAATATCGAGTAGTTTGTTGGGTCAAAGTGATATTTTCTCCCAGATGGTGATGATGCAGCTTCTGATGCTTTTAGGAGGACACGTTGAACTGATTAAATAAGTAATTACCGACTTAACTAATCAATTGAACAAATAAACAAATTGAACAAATAAATAAATATAAATAAAAATAAAAATATTAATATATATAAATTGAAAAATTTATTTTCATCAGTGTGACCCAAGAGCATCTGAAGAAGCATCACAAGCGAATGAATGTATGTCACATAAGAAGGCTTCAAGTCCTTGTGACGGACATTAATTAACCAAGACGATGAATAATCCTCATTATTCTCTAGTATTATATTAATTATTATTATTAATATTTTTATATGATAGTAATTAATTAATTAACATAAACTAGATTTTGTCTTGCACTTCTATTTAATGATAACTAATCAAATGTCTTTTAATGAAGCTTTTGGCTTCTAATTGCTTCCTTCCAGGGTGAGACACACCAGGTAATCACTGGATTGCATCAACTTTACAGTCAATTAATTTTTGCTAACGTTTTCGTCAGCAATTCGAGTCAGATTATTTTCGGTTTTAAATTTTTCTGTTTTTAAATTTGTGGAAGTTTACGAGATTTTAAAATAATTTCATTCAACTTTTTTTCTTTCTTTCTTTATTTAAATTAAAAATTATTTTAAAATTAAACTTCTTTTGAATTAAATTCGTTGAAAATAGTCATTAAGTTGTTGCCTTTCTTTGGCGGTAAATGATTTAAGATTGTTAGGAATTTATGAGCAAGTTTTTGTTTGTCTTTAGTACGTTATTGTTTTCTATAGTTCAACATCTAAACACAACAGATAATCAAAATTCTCTTTTTAACCGGTTTCAGTTTCGATCTTTTATATTTTATTTAACAATTTTATTTATTTAATATGTCGGTTTCTGTTAATACATTCTGCGTAACCATTTTACTAAAAATTTAAATTTTATAAAATCTAATTTTCTGAAAAACTTAAAATCTAAGTTCGTTTTCAGCGAAATATTATCAGCCTTCCAAATTTATTTGCCTTTAGGAAAGCAATAAAACATCATATTATTAACTCGTAATTCGTTGGTTAGAGACTTTCATAATCAGTTGGTGTCATCAAGGAATATTCTCTTATATAAACTTGCTGGAAACTCACTTGAATTCACGCAGTTAGTAGTGGGGCGACTGCTAGCGGGAGATCTTTCCCTTCCTTTCGGTTTTAAAATTTGTAATTTTTGTTTCTTTGCTTGCAGAGGTAAAAAAGAAAATGAAGAAAATGATTTTCACGTTTTTTAAAAAGCTTAATAACAATATTTTATCTATGTTTTTAAGGAAACCATGTCAGATCATGAACATTTTGGATTATTAAAATAATTGTTTTAAACAAATTTATTACACATGAAAGTGGATGTGTTTTTACTTTCAGAGGTAAGCAGACTCCTGCCTGCAGGCCCGATATGGTCTGCCTGGCTCCCCCGCAGTTATTTACTATTGCATCGTTCTAGTTTTTATTTTTCGAGTTGAATTATATTTCATTTCAAAGGACTTTGTGAAAATGAAATATTCCGGCCATAAAACTGCAGACATCAGAAATATAAATATCTACGATAAGAACGCATGTATTCTTTGGGGTTAACCATCCATACAACATCCCCCCGGTCGGCTAGTGGTTCAGCCCCGTGTCAATTCTATTCAATGCGACCTGAACAGAAAACATTACAGTATACAGAACAGTGCTCTTTATAAAGATAACCCAAGTACATATTTTGACGATGTATAATGATTACAGTTTCTATGATTAGAGGGACCTACCTTAAGTTAAGTTAAACGCATCTATATAAACGCAATTAAAATATTTTTGTTTCGAATGACTGATAATTACAAATAGCTCGAGTTGTCTGAATAACCGAGGGGGATAGGTTATGAATGGTTTTGGTAGGATATGAATGGTTTTGATGGCATCTTACTAAGAGTTGATTGCATTTTTAATTACGGGTTTTCATCCAAAACGAAGCCATTGAAATGCTTTTAAGAGTTGTAACGACAATTGCTTTTATGAATAACTGCACATACATCTAATGCATCACTGACAAACTTCCGGGAACAAATATGGTAGCACGCCAGCAAGCTCAAATATTTAATCTCTTCTTACCAACTGAGGTATCTATTAAGGTATTAGCCTTGAATAATATTCAGTAATAAACCAAACTGTAGAATCACAAGTATTTGCGGAACGACCTTTCGTCTCTTAAAGTTACACAAGCTTCAACTTTCATCAGTTTCTTTGCTAAGCAACCAGTAGGTAACCATTAACCCTTTACCCTAGAAATACATTTATATTATATTACATAGTAACATTATTTTACGTTTCCAAATAAAACTTTGTAAAATGAAAAAAGACAAACAGCCAACTTTTAATTCGGTTGGTCCCCTCAATTGCACAACATATCCAGGAAATCTCATCAATTCATCTTTGGCTGGCGAACTTAAATGGATTTTCAAACCTTTATTTTTGGAAAAAAAATATTTATTCATTATAGCCAAATTAATTGCTAAAAATAAATGCACACTTTAATAAATTAACAATAGTAGTTAATGACCAATTCTTATGCAAATACGACCTTCTCCTGTTGATTCCATACGAGATGCAGTGTTGACAGTGTCTCCAAACAAACAATACCTCGGCATCATATGTCCTACCACTCCTATACCGTCGACAAATGAATAAAGTTATATTCAGTAAGCATTACATAACTTTATGCAAAACGACATGCAAATGAACATATCATTATGAATAATTTATTCATAAATATTGTATTTTAAAGAATTCCTAGCCTGCAGCACAGGGCCCAGAGTGGATTCCAATTCTCAACATGAGCATCATTTTGGGTCTGTGTTTGATCTTAAATGTCCTTACGACTGATAGCAGATCAAGTGCCATGTTACATATTTCAACCACGTGTCTGCTTGTTTCCTGAGGCAAACCACTGACGACCATGTATGCATCTCCAATGGTCTCCACCTATTAAGCGAATTTTATTGTAATTGTCACTGAAATAACTATAAACTTAATAATAAAGAAATGCAAAATAATACTAAATAATACATAACAAATAACTTGACTAAGATATTAACCTAGTAAAAATAACAAATTTACAACATAATAAATGTTAAAATAATTAAAATAAATTAAAACATGTAACCTTGTAAACATTGTGCTTGGCAATTGTGTCATCAAATATTCCATAAAGATCATTGAGCAGATCAACGATCTCCATGGGAGTACTCTGCGAGGAAAGGTTTGTGAAGCCCACGATGTCGGAAAAGTACACGGTGGCCATGTTGTACACGCGTGGTTCCACTCTTCGGCCAGCTTTCAACTCTTCAGCTACGTAACTTCAAAGTAAAAAATTTTTCCCTAAACATTAGCCAAATCATTTTGTGTGTTACATTTTCAAATCATATTATTATCAGCATGAAATGAATCATATAATTAGTGGAATAGTTAGTTGTAATTTGCCCGAACTAAGCAATCTGCGCAGACATATGCATATTGTCAAAATGTTACCAAGATCTGCCTCTATAATAAAATCTGCAGATGTCTTTTGTCTTACAAAATTATCAAAAGTTATTTCAAATAAGTTGTAAAAGTTAAAAAAAATATCTGCAAAACAAACGCATACGGAGGCAGCATCATATGAAGAAGAAAGTCCGTTTTCTTTTTCTCTTCCATCAGTTTCTCAGTCCTCTGCTGAACCAATGTTTCCAGGTTCTTGGCATATTTTTCGAGTTTGTCCAACATATTGTCGACTATGTTTATGTTTTTCCTAATCACCAAAATAAGTTACTTGTAATTCTATTGGCATTAAAAACGTAGGCCTTTAGGCCTAATTTGCATTTGTGATGAAATTACATTTTCGTGATTCTGAGAAGACTTTTCTTGATTTCTTCAAAAGTAGGACGATTGATTGGTTCTTCAACCCAGCATTTGCAAACCAAATTAAAAACTGCAGGGTCAACGTCCGGTTCAAGATCTACCGAATCAAACGATGGTCGAAATATGATTTGGTCGCAGTCTATGACTTTATCGACAGCTTCTGTGAAACGTTTAATAGGCTAATTAATATATATGTTAATAGTTTAATAATAATAATAATAATAATAATAATAATAAATATAATAGTTAAATAATAAATGATAATTCAAAGCCAATAAAAGTAGATAAATCCACCTTTGTAAGAAATGCCGTAAGCGTCATAAGGACGTACTTTTGCCAGTATCTCGTAAGCTAGGATAGCAAAGCTGTACACATCACCCTTTTGAGTTCCATCGTTCGGTGAACTTGATCTCAGGAGTTCTGGTGCCTTCCACAACTGTTTCTTGTAATAGTCATCTTCCGACAGACCTTGAGGTACTTGTTGTGCGAAGGGTGACAGGCCGAAGCCTGTGACCTGAACGACCCACCTGTTTGTTACCATGCAAACCTCGCTTGATAAGTTTCCGTGGTGGTTCAGAAAGGATTTATGGAGGTAAGACATTCCCTGGTATAAGTTAAGTGAATATTTAAGTACACATATTGATAGATGTGGGAAATAAAGAATTCAATAATGATAATTAAGATTTGACAGCGTTATACTTACTTTATTATGATATCATAGTTGTAATTATGATTTAATATACTGACTTTTATGACATCGTAGAGGAATGATATCCTGAAAGAACATTCAAGTTTCATTTCTCCGTTGTGAAGAATTTCCTATAATACAAGTGACAATTTCTTAAATGTTACCAATTAAAAAAAAAAAAAACAAAAACAAATTCTTTAAAAGCAATAATTTTATTTTCTAAACATATTTAAAATTTCTAAATATATTTCTAAAATACCTCCAAAGAACCTCTGCTGCAGTGTTGCAAGACGAAATAAAAGCAGCCATTTTCCGTGAATGCTCCGATGAACAAAACCACGTTATCGTGTTGAAGTTCCTTCAGCTGTTGAAGGACATCAAAGAATGTATTTGGATTCTCAATATACTAATAATTTAATAATTAATAATTAAGATAATGATTAAAGTTTAAAGTTCTTATTGTTTGATTGCTGCGAAACATTTAAAATATTATTTGATAACATTTCAATAGCAATTTCTGATGCCTTATTTGTCTGATATAAGCTGAGATTCTTCAAATTTCTTAAAAAAATAATAATGATAACTGCTTTCTCGAACGAGGCAAACTGAAGATAAGTTAATTAATTAGAAAACTTTTGTAATTTGGTCAGAATTTAGTCTCCTACTTAACTAAGTTATTTGGACTTAATAAATTAATAAATTGGAGAAACTGAGAAAGAAAACGTAAAATAAATTTAAACCTTCTTCAGATGAGACTGATGCAGGTGCGATATTTTAATGTCTTGGTCTGAAACTAAGGTCACATCGACTAGCATTCCTCTGCAAATCGCTCTTCTTTCGTCCTTTTTATTAAAATTATTTTTTTCTTTCTTCAAACTATCTGTCTTCAGGAATCTACTTTCTTCTGACTTTCGAGCACAATTTGACACTTTATTTTCAGAGTTAAAAGATGCCTGTGACGTATTATACAACTATGACTTGTATTTAATCAGTTTTAATCAGTTTTAATATTTAATATTTCCCTGGGCAATTTACTAACATTCCTGGGTTGGAACAGAAATTCAAGTTCAGAGCTGTTAATTCTCCAACTGTTTCTCAAGGCTTTTCGACGATTGAAACGAATTCTTGACGAAATAGTGAATATTTAAAAAAATAAACATAAATAAACAGTTTTATTTTGAAGAATATTATTGATAGAATTTCCAACTTGATGATGAAGCCGACGATTATCATGATGATGATGATCACGAAGACGCATATCAAGATAATGGTCACTTTGTTTCCTTGGAAATAAACAATTTTCTATTTGTGACTCGATGCGACAATCTCTCACGCCATTTTTATTTTAAGTTTCAATTGAAAGATTGCAAGAAAAATAATTTTAAATATATATTTACTATCACGAAATGCATTTAAAAAACTTAGGCCACAAATATTTATTAAGATATTTAGAAATAAATAAATATTTAGAAATAAATAAATAAATAAAATAAACAATTAATTATTCTTCAAATAACATTCAAATTAACCGCTTTCTGGTGGACAAAGTTCATCCGTGAATCCGCAGGGTGGAACATCGGGTGGAGGAGTCAATGCCTTTCCCCACGACATTTCCCCTACCTCGATCATCTTCGAAAGTCAAATGACTCTGATTACTAAATTAATTTATAATCAATAATCGATCAATTAAATGTTAAATAAACTCAAATCTTTTTTAAGATAGTTTATTAAAAATTAACCAACAGAAGAGAATTACTCTGTAATCGTAGAGATCATCTGAGATGAGTTCGTACATGGGATTGAACGTGTCCCCATCAGGTTTCATTGACCAAAACTGAAATGGAACCACCCTATCGCCATGATTATCGAAGGATATGGTTTCAGTTCTACCTGCAATAAGGCAGAATAAATGGAAATTAATAATTCATAAATTGAATTAATTAAAGTAATCTCAATAACACTATTATTTAATTATGCAAAGTAATGTATTCTTTCTTGTTCGCTTTTTATTAAGATGGAAAAGGTATCAATTCGTCATTTACTTGAAAGGCTATAAGTTCTATCAAAACGTTCCTTCAACTATTTCAATTCCTTTATCCATAAATCGACCTTCCAACTATATTACCAGCTAGTATTTATTTACTAATTATCATTCAATTTCTGATTTTCTTAAATAACCCAAAGCAATAATGGATCACCTTGAAAGCTCTGAACTTTCGATGCGTTCAGCAAATTTATACCGTCTGGCTCCATACCCCTTTTGAGAAGTCGATCTCTCAACGTCATGTAAATGTAAGCGATTTCAGCGAAGTAATTCTGAAATCAATGAATTGATTTACATATTGGATTTGTTTTTATTTATTTTTTTAAAATTTAATTTTAATGGAAATGTTTAACAATAACCACTTACGATGCGAATGTTTCTGGATGCATTGAAATTATCCCTGATGCTCGAGAGGCTTGTAAAATTTTTAAAGGTCAACTGAAAGTGGAAAGAACATTACTACAGTTTATAATTTGATTACTTTTATAAACTGTTTATTCATTAAATACTGGGTCACAGTATTTTTTACAGTATTTAAATTTATCATTTAAATATTTTTATCAACATAGAAAGAAAAATTGTTTGTTGAAAGAAAATTATTATTCAATAATTGATTTAAACGTTTTTTCGTTCAGTTAAAAATCATAGAATCATACCATCTTGACGCAGACAAAAGCCATCCTTCTCTTTTCCAATTCTTCAGCTGTTGTGTTATCTTCAGTAACCCACGGATTGAATATCATGTTGTACGGAAACTCAGTGAAGATGTTATAGAAAGTTATCCACACGTAATTCTCTGGGTCTGTCATATTGAACCGCTGTGCAGCAAATATCACTTCTCTCAGAGCTGAGTAATTGGAGTGGCACAGAATAATAACTGAAGAAGCGAAGGTTTAATAATTATTTTAAATGATAATAGTAATTAAAATAGTTAAGAGATCTTACTTCTAGCAGAAAACTTAATTCTATTTATCGCCAGAAGTTCGTCATTATCAGGACTAGGGGATAGCAGAATATTTTCTGAAACGCTTATTCCTTTAGCTTGAAATCTAATCATGATGGATTCAAAAGCATTTTTGCACAGGTAAGCTCCACTTTCTGAGACAATGGCAGTTTGTGACCACCTAAAAGTACTGAATATTGTACGAAATGCCCAGCCGAATGCAGTCAATGAACCAAAAACTCGAATTCTTGTTTTATAAACTGCCGAATCATCTAGCAACGGGTCCAGACAGGTGAGAGGAAAGTAAGGAATGTTGAAATAATCTGCCACCTGTGATGAACTGATGCAGCCTGAAGTTTACATGAAATTAAGAAGAATTTAACAAATGCCAGAATAAATGAAAATGATATCAAAATCGTCAACAATTATATAAAGTTACTTTCGTAACAAATTGATCCAAATATAGCTTCAGAAGAAAGGTTTTGGATCAAAATCAGGGCCGCTCTCATTCCCGATATTCCATCGCAAGACAAGATCTCGAAATAAGAAAATCTAAAAACAAATTTGCACATATTTAAATTCCCTTCATTCAGAATTAAAACAGATTGCATTACGCTAAGGTTTAAAAATATGTTTTACTCAAGCTTTATGTGAGTTAGGTTGTCAGCGTAAGCCATAGCAATGCCTTCTTCCAAAAATGAGATTGATTTCTGAAGATTGATTGATCTGACAACCACTCCTATCTTCACGGAACCGACCAAAGGCATCAGAACGAACGCCCACAACAACGTAACTTTAGTAGAGAATTGCTGGAAATTCATCCCGGAAATAATTTAATTTGTCATTAATTAGAATCTTAAGAATCCAGATTTTTCTGTTTTATAGACTTCAAGTAATTGCATCCTAATTATATTTTATAATTATTCCTTTTCGAACCAATCTGCAATTATAACTAATGCACTCCACGTCACGAAATTATATTTAATTAACATTTCGAAATTAACGAATCAAAACAAATAATTAACTATTGATTTTAAAGATTTATTTCAGTTTTGCTCGTGCTCATGTAGGCACTCCAAGGAACCGCTCTCCAGGTGCTTTAGATTTTTTTATTTTATTTTTTTTTTAAACATGTTCCTACTTGATTGTTCCACTTTGTTCCTTTCCGTGATTTGATGATACAATTTTTATCTTCCACGAAAACAATCGGAGTGAGGTTTAAAAAGGTGAACTTAAAATATATATCGAAACAAGACGAATGAAAAGCAGCAAATGAAGCATATGTAAATATTTCAATATGACAAGCCTCATTCCACTACATCGATCCATCAAGTAGTTTGATTGATATCAAGCGGTAAATCAGTCAGTCAATTATCAATCAGACCAGCTAGCAATCAATCAATCAATCGATCAATCACTCCAGAGTCAGGAAATGCGTCGAGGATGTGAATCCCAGAATCCCTTCTCAGCAGCCAGTAGGTTATCATCAAACCCTTTCCCTTAAAGGCAAAAAAAAAACATTTAAGATTCCAAATATGTCAAATCCAGTCAGAAATGATTAAAAATACAAAGACCTTTATTTCAGTCGGTCCCCTCAGTTCGACAACATAACCTGGAAACTTCAGCAATTCGTCCTTAGCTGATGAACTCAAATGGATTTTCAAAGCTAAGTTTAAAAATACATAAAAATATGAAATTAATTGAGGAATAAACAATACTGCTATTCAAATGTAGGATTTGGTGTATAATTGTTTTTTTTTTAAGTTTTAAAGTACCAGTAATTGATGTTTTTCTTCATTCTGTAACAAACTCTCACCATCCATCTTTCACTCAACCATGTCTCACTCTCTCGCTCACCCACACCCACCCATACCAACCCACACCCAGATAATAAAGATGAAAAATTATTTTGTTTGTTTCTTTCCCGAACATATTCAACACCTTCTCCTGTTGATTCCATACGCGATGCGGTATTGACAGTATCTCCAAACAAACAATACCTCGGCATAATGTGTCCAACTACGCCTGACAAATAAAAATATGAATGACAGTAAGTTAATCATGGCAGAGCTTCTTTGCCGGTAACACTGTTTCTACAAATTATTACATAAATTAATTTTATAAGCCAGAAAGTGCATTTTGTGAATTGCTTAATGTTTTAATTATTTCATAACAACGTTTTTGGCAAATTGTGATCATTGGCAAATCAATCTCTCTCTCTCTCTCTAGCGATCTCTATTAGAAATCATTAACTATACCCGCGGCACAAGGTCCAGAATGGATTCCAATTCTCAACATGAGCATCATCTTGGGTCTGTGTTTGATCTTAAATGTCCTTACGACTGATAGCAGATCAAGTGCCATGTTACATATTTCAACCACGTGTCTGCTTGTTTCCTGAGGCAAACCACTGACGACCATGTATGCATCTCCAATGGTCTCCACCTATTGAGCGAAATTTATTGTAATTAATCCGGATTGTCACTTAAATAACTATAAACTTAATAATAAAGAATTGTAAAATAATAAATAACATTTTAAATAAGTACAAATAACAGATTTACAACATAATAAATGTTAAAATAATTAAAATAAATTCAAACATGTAACCTTGTAAACATTGTGCTTGGCAATTGTGTCATCAAATATTCCATAAAGATCATTGAGCAGATCAACAATCTCCATGGGAGTACTCTGCGAGGAAAGGTTTGTGAAGCCCACGATGTCGGAAAAGTACACGGTGGCCATGTTGTACACTCGGGCCTCCACTTTTCTACCAGCCTTTAACTCTTCTGCCACGTAACTGTAGATATTATGAATAATTAATGTATTAAAATGAATAATTAATGAATTAATATGAATAATTAATGAATTAATATGAATAATTAATGAATTATTATGATTAATTAATGAATTATTATGATTAATTAATGAATTATTATGAATAATTAGGATTTATTATGAATAATTTCGATAATAATTTTTAAAATTTTATAATATTGGGAATATATTCTTGTCACATTGTTCTGTAATGTTCTGTTGACAAAAATCTAAACAAATGATTTGTTTTTAACATCACGTCAAGTATTGAATTACTGGTGTTATTTATTAAATAAAGTTAAAATTCAATAAAAAGTTAATTAAATTCAAAGTATAAATGTCAAAGGTCTGACGGTGGAAGCAGACGATAAAGTAAAAGGTCTGTTTTTTTCTTTTCTTCCAGCAATTTTTCAGTTCTCTCCTGCACTAATTCCTCTAAATTATTGGCATATTTTTCCAATTTGTCCAGGATGTTGTCAATAATGTCCATGTTGTTTCTTTTGTAATTAGAATTAAGATTAATTATCAATTGATTATCAATTTTATATATATTATTTTCTAAACATCGGATTAATGTTAGAATAGCTAGCATTTGGCAAATGCAATTTAAAAATATAATCAGCAATGTTTCTTTTGTAATTAGAATTAAGATTAATTATCAATTGATTATCAATTTTATATATATTATTTTCTAAACATCGGATTAATGTTAGAATAGCTAGCATTTGGCAAATGCAATTTAAAAATATAATCAGCATTTTCTAAGCAAACATCTCTAAATGTGAGCTTGACAGCGTTAATGGAGTCTTAAAGGTACAACACCAATACATCAATTACTATGTGGACCTCGCTGCATTGACTGCAAATTTCTAAATTATTTTATGCAATACCTTTGAATTTTTTTGTTTATTTCGTCAAATGAAGGACGATTTGCAGGTTCTTCATCCCAGCATTTTCTAATTAGTTCCAGGATCATCGAATCAACGGATGCATGGTTCATGAGGGGTCTGAATAAACTTTCTCCGACATTTTTTATCCTCGATATTATTTCTAAAATTTTTATTATTTCAAAACAATTCAAATCAAAACTACGGACGTGTTTTTGAATTGCCATCACCGTAACCTTTGTAAGACAGATTGAATGTTTGGTATGGAAATTCTCTGTAGACTATTTCGTAGGTTAGAATGGCGAAGCTATAGACATCTCCCTTCTGGGTTCCGTGGGACACCGTGCCTGACCTCAGAAGTTCTGGTGCTGTCCACAGAAGGCTCTTGAATAATTCATTTTCTGGCAAGTCTTCCTGTCCGCCGTGTCTAAAGTGTGACAAGCCAAATCCTGTGATTTTGACGACCCACCTGTTCGTTATCATACAGAGGCTGCTCGATAGACTGCCGTGGTGGCCCAAGAAAGATTTGTGTAGATATGCCATTCCCTAATTTCGTTATTATGAATTACAGGTTGAAAGTTGAAACAACGTAGTTAAGTATGACATCACGAGCATATTTTATGTTAATGAACGGATACAGGAATGGCTAGTCTCATAAATTATGGATAATTGAAACGGATAATTGATATCTAATGGATAATTGAAAACCTGTGATCGAACGTTAAAAATAGGTGACCTATGAATGACAATAACCTTGACAATGTCATAAATGAAAGATATTTTAAAAGACCATTCCAGTTTGATGTCACAGTCTGCAAGTATATCCTGAAAATGTACTTGACATTAGGCTATAAATTTAATTAATGAATTAAAATCAATTTATTAATGTAAATTAATATAAATTATAAATTATATGTAAAATATATATTGTATCATCAAGTTGAAATATTTTTATTTTATAACCTGAATTGATCCTCTATTACAAAATTGAGGGACCAATTATAACTTGTCGTTTTCAATAAATATTCCAATAAACGAGACTAAGTTGTCATGCCCCAACTCTTTCAACTGTTGAAAAATAAAAATATTAATTAATTATAACAACTATTAATATTTATAATATTAATAATTGTATAACTCTTAATATTTATAATATTAAGATTATTATTTAATAATTTTATTAAAATATTAATAATAATATTATTATTATTTATTTTCAAAAATAATCAATTTATTTTATAAATCAAATTACAAACTTCAATAAACTCTTTGAGATCATTCTTGGATAGCTTTGAGTCCAGCATATCAAAGCCCTGAACTGAAACCAAGAGTCCTTTGTAAGTGGCTTTCAATTGATTGAAATTTCCGTTCAAGGTTTCAATCCCACTCGAAAATGATTTTCCTATGAACGAATCTGAAGTATTTAGCAGTTCCTCGTTGATTTTGGCCTGACAAGTGACAACATTATATTTAATAAAATTAAAATAAAAAAGATTGCATTTCTTTAAATTTTAAATCATGTTTATTTAATCCACGCTAGGAATGGCTACTCCGAAGTTTAAAAAAATAACATTCTATCATCGATTTACCTGGCTGTCGTGAGCTAAAAATATCAACTCATTTCGGTCAATTTTCCATCCTTTCTTCAAAATCTTACGTCTACTGCTTGCCAATCTGGAGAATAAAATTGAATTTTCCTCCTTCAACGATCTCAGGACTCTTTTTTAAAGAAGCATTTCCAACAATTTTTCTAACCCGACATAAAAAGAGAAGGACAGAATGATGATGATGAGAACAAAGGATATTGTCACTAATATCGTCAATTTATTCTTTTCTGGAAAAAATGGAAAGTTTAATTTTTTAAATGCGAAATTCTGCTAGGAATATATTGCCATTTTAAGGTTTATTTGGTTTTTTTCTGACAAATAATCCCTAAATAACTCCGAGCCACAGCGCAGACCAACACGAGGCTTATTTCCACTACAAGACGTCAATGAACATCGAGCCAAACATTGCCGATACATTCGCAAGAACGGCAATAATATTCATCACTAAAACAACAACATCAACAATAACAACAACAACAATCTCCAAATAACAAGGCAATGACTAGCAACATTCGTGTAATAATAACATATCGGCAAATGGCATTAGCGCAACCTACTATAAAATACATCGAGCATGTTGCTATTTAGAGATTTTGATTTTGCTCCGATTGAGAATGAGATCTGTGATTGATTTTGAGAGTGTGATTGAAAAATTGAAAATCGAAATGTAATTCTTTTCAAAATAAATTCCAACCCAGTTCATTGGAGCAGAATTCATTGGCGAATCCACAGCTTGGAGAATCAGGGGGAGCAGCTTTGGAAAGTCCCCAGGAACTATTCCCAATTTGCACGCACTAACAACGTTCACTTGTCATCATTAATGCCTCATGTTTATCATTTCGAGTACATTCTCATTGATTAATTATTTATCATAATTTTATATTTCATAATATCTGTTAAATATTTATATATATTATAATTAGGTATTGATAGTATTGATCAACAGCATCGTTAATTATAATGAAGTTGATATGGTAATGATTATTATTTAAATGTTATTTATATAATAAATAAATAAATAAATTAATTAATTAATGATTTTTATAATTATCCTATGTTATTGATATCAGTGATCTGTCAAGATGTAGGGTGAATATCATTAATTATAGATATATAATGGGATATAATAATTTATAATTTATATATATAAAATATTAACATAATAAAATATATAAATAAATATCTAACATAATATGTTTATAAGACATTTGACATTGAAATATTTGCAATAACATTAACTTTACATTAATAATAATAATAACAATTAGTTATATAATAATAGAATAACATTTACGAATAATATTAATACCGTGTAGTTGTTCCACTCCTCCCACTCTCTGGGTACGAGTTCAAGCATCGGGTAGAAGGATTCAGAGGTTGGTGCCAGGGACCAGACCAGGAAGTTCATCAATCTGTCGCCATCTTTGTTGAAGGTGAAGACTTCCTGTCTCCCTGGAGATGGAAACGCCCGGATGCCATTTTGAAGACGCAATTATTGCAATTATCAAATTACATTAATTACGTAATTATCAAATTATTGTTATTATCCAATTATTACAATCTTCTAATTGTAATTGTAATTAACAATTACTGTTTGATTGAATGTTTTCTCAAGTTGATCTTGCTTTTGTAATGATGTTTAATTTTTTTAAAGGGTTAATTTATCGTTTATTTATTTATTAATAAATACTTAAAAATAAATAATTTATTATTATTATCATTCTAAAGCATTTTATTAAATTACAAAAATAGGTTAAAATTTTTGGAAGAAAAATCCCACTACAATTATTATTATTAATGAAGTTAAGATCTTAATTATTGTCGCCATGAAAACGTTTTATTCTAAAACGCAAAATAATTCTTTGATACTAATAAAAATGTTATTTTACAACATCAATGCTTATTATTATTATTATTATTATTATTATTTAAAAAAAATTATTATTATTCGATTTTTTTATTTTTATTGTTCTTAAATCTTGGTCAACTCGGAAGCTACTACAAAGAAACGAGGAGAGCTTCGGTCGACATTTCAAGAAGGAACTGCTCCCCTTTCGTATTGACTTAACAAATACATTTTCTACTCGAAAAAGTCTAATAAACGTGGAAGCCACAAGCCTTGTTGACTCGTGGCAGGAAATTCGTCGATTCCAATTCATATATTCCACATTTGGAAGGTAGGAGGCGCGGCGCACGAATACAGAATGGCAAAAATAGTTCCAATATGAGACCGGCATCGTTCGTCGTATCAGGCGCAATAGTTTTGGAGTATTGAAATTAATGACAACGGACTATGGCCTGTGGATTGAAGGAGTTCATGAATAATTAATGACTTTCTGCTTCCGCTAATCACAAGAGACGGTCGAGTTTCCGTGTTGTTTTAATGAATTCCAGATCCGGAAGAGGATGGAAAAATATTAATTTTCATAATAATTGTAGAGAGGGCTTCTAGGACTTAGAAAAACATTCACTAGGAATAATATAATTTTGTTATTGTAACTCAACATAATAATAACCTATATTTTGATGTCATTCATTTGATTTTTATTATTAACTAGAGGTGCGTTGCAGGATTTTCGAATAAAAGCGTATTTTTACACGATATAGTTGTGGCATATATATGAAACCTATATACAAACACTCCTCTAATCAAGCACTATGTTGTGTCAAAATTTCAAAGCAATTTGTCAAGTACTTTCGGAGAACATTTACATGATACAAACACACATTGCATTTTTATTTATATAGATTTCCAATTCGTGATTAAAAATTACCACTGGTTGATGTTGTGATTACATGTATGTCATGGAAACTATGTCCGAATGTTAATTAGGGATAATTAAAGAAACATTAAAATTTAAATAATTTTAATTACTAAATAATCGACGGGGTTAGGGTTAGTATTAGGGTTAGGCATTGATGCAATTTCTAATATCTTTATTAATTGAGGACGTCATGCATTCCTTTGAAATATTTGCACAGGAACATTGCTAAATATTATTCAATGTAATGACTCAAAACAGCAAATTCTGAAGTCCAGCCGTTGGTGTTGGGGCTATAAGCACCAGGGTGCATTGGAAGGCAGCGCTACATAAATGGTTTAAGCGCCCCTAAAGCTTAGGCTGTACATAATGCACTTATTATTGTTTGTAATTCTTATTAATTATAATTGAAAATGTGTTTCATTCGATTCATTCCTACCGCTGACTTCTAAGAATTTCGAGACTTGAAGAATGTTCGATCCACTACTCGTGTCCAGACCATTGTTAAGTAGTTTCCTCCTCAGAAGGGCGTAGATGTAAGCAAGGTCTGCCAGGTAATTCTGTTGAGTTTTATATTATCGTTCACCGTCAGAAAACCAATAGGTATAATCAAGTTAGTTGTAATTACTATGGAGATTTTGAAATAATTATTCATCAAAAACAATATGTAAATTCTTAACTTGGATTACGTTATAAATTTCATAAAAGATGGCAATATTAGCGATATTAGCCATTTTGGTTCCTACATAACATTTTAATCGCATTTTATATTGCTATTTTTCATTAAATTCACATGTCATTGATAATTTATTAATAGCATTGTTGTAGTTGGTTATAATTTTAAACAATTATAAGATTAAATTATTATACTATGATATTAAAATAATTATATTATAATATTCACCACACGTATGTTCCTCGCTGCGTTTAGACCTTTCCAATCTGACAGAGGAGTGAAATTCTTGAAAGTTATCTACACGTCGTGACAAACACTTGTCAGAAATTTAGCATTAAATATTGAAGATTCATTAACAAAAATAGAAGCGATGATTAAGATTTCTAATTTCTTTATTATTTAATAAAGGGGATCTTTGGCAATTAATCCCTAATTCACGTTATTAAATTATTCACAAATTAATCTCCATTAACCAAGCGACACAAAATGTTTTAAGGATGGTTTAAGTAGGCTGGCCCAAGAATGGCAGTGGACGTGATAGAAACCAGCTTGCACTCCAAGGATCACCCTCTGACAGTTCGATCAAGAAGTGCCTACTACGGTACATAAGACAGTGCAAAAGATCGTCTAAATACGAATGTTGAGGATCGAGCTTAACTTCGACGTGATCACACACTAAATATCACTAAATACACTTTAATATCACTAAAATCATATAATCAACTAACAATTTTCACGGACAGAAATGCTTGTCTCCTTCGTTCCACCTCCTTCTGCACAACTTTCTGCTCCGTGATCCACGGAGTGAAGACCATGTCGAAGTGGAACGATGAGTAGATGTTATAAAATGTCAACCAAACGTACGAACTCGGATCTGTCATTCCAAGATCCTGAGCTGTGAAGATTATTTGCCTCAGAGCGCTGAAGTTGGAGTGGCAGACGATGATGGCTAAAAAGCGTGAAAAAGTGATAATAATAATACTAGTTTTTCAATAGACACGTCGATTTATATCTTGCAGACGTTTATTTATGCTTATGATTGCTTTTAACAGATTGTGTGAATCTGAAATCGTTAATATCATAGACTTTTACCTCTAACAAATTGAAAATTTAATAAAGACGGATGCGCCACTGCTAGCAAGTAATTAGTTTATAACTAATAAATATTAATAACATTAATAAAATAATTATATTTCGGTTTATCGCTTATTAGTATCTTTGCGTACTTCTTGCAAAATGTTGAACCCCTTTTAATTCGTGAAGGTCCTCAGCTCTGAGACTGGAAGGAAGCTGCATGAACTCGGAAACGTGGATCTTGTTCTCTCTGAATCTCGATATTATAGAGTCGATGGTGTTCTTGCAGAAGTAGGATCCGCTCTCCGTTATGATGGCTGCCATGCGCCAATGGTTAGCCTTGTAAAGTGACTCGAATGCATATCCGAAGTGAGTCAGAGAACCGAAGATTCTGATCTTCGTCCGGTAAACAGTCGAATTGTCGAGCGACGGATCGAGGCAGGTGAAGGGAAAGAAGGGTATGTCGAAGTAGTCGGCTATTTGGGCAATGGCCTGGCAATCTGAAAATATGTTTAAGGTTAGTAATTTAATCTAATGCTAACGCTTTATAAATAATGTTTTATTAGTTGCGTTTAAAAAATGGCTCGTCCTTGATTAGAGAATTGGTTGAGATGTTGAGGAGGAAGAATGTAGTCATGTGGTTGATGATGACTTTATAGTCAGTCAAGGTCATTCAAGTTGTTCAAGAGGGAAACAGAACCTTTGACCCCGAGGGTTTAAACCAATGGTTTAAAACAAGTTCAAGAATGGCAATATTGGTTAAATAATAATAATAATATTATTATTACTAAATAAATTAATGAAACAAAATTCACTTTCCGAACAAAACGATCCGAATATGACTTCGACTGAGGAGTCCAAAATCAAACTCAAAGCGTTTCTGGATCCCGTGATGATGTCACACGTTGACGTGGCTATTACTGTGGAACTGCAAAGGCGCATACGACGACGAATGCTTATATATTCTTATATATCTTTTTTATATATCTTAAATATCTTATATATCCTATATATTCTTATATATTTTTCTTATATATCCTATGTATTCTTATATATCTTTGACTTAAGCATGCCTATACTCGTTCATGTGCCCAATTTCTGCTAATCATTTTCTATACTTGCCTACTACATTTGTTACAAGAGACATGTACAGCAGAGCATGCTTAAGAGCATGACGGATTAATTTCCACCTGGTTATCTTAAAAATACTTATACAAATGCAAGTATGCCTATAATAAAGATATTTAATATGCCTATTATTATGTGTCTATAATAAGGATATTTATGATGAGCGGAGTAATGCACTCCGCCCAATATAGATAGGATGTAGCCAATTTTTATGATAACTCATGTTATATTTCATGAAAGTTACTCAAATTTTAGAATGTTATGTAAGTAGTGTTTACAAATTTATTTATATTTTATGATTAATTATGGCTGGTTATGCATTATTACTAGCATTTTTATTGCTATTGTTTCTGTTGTTATTATATTTATTATTAGACAATATGGTAAACATGATGTTGTTCAAGAAATGCTTATTTTATCATTAGTGAAAAACATAACAAAAGCAAATGCATTGTAAATCTAATTAATATTATGCTACGAAATATAGTAATAAATTTTACATGATAAATAGAGAAAAATACACAATAATATTGAATCTTAAAAATAACATCATCAATATCATGAAACTTCTTTGAATCTCACTTGATCGAATCGTTGAAAATATTTTCTTTTCCTGCCCTTCCAAATCCTTCTTTCAAATTCGGTTCCACCTTGCCCTCATTCATGGGGCTGATAATGATCCCAACCTTCAGACACACACACCTACCCATCATCATCACCATCACAACCACTATCATCATCATCATCAATGGACGGATCATCGCATTAGGAGTCCTTCCAGCTGATGACATCCGAGAATTTATAGTCGAAGAGGGATTCGGTGCCAAGGTGTTTCTTGAATGGAGAAGCTTCCGTTCGATGTTTGTTTTGTCATTGCTCTGTTGCTCAGTCATTCATTCAATCGTCCGTTCAATCGTCCGTCCGTCCGTTCATCCATCCATCCATCCATCCATCCATCCATCCATCCATCCATCCATCCATCCATCCATCCATCCATCCATCCATCCATCCATCCATCCATCCATCCATCCATCCATCCATCCATCCATCCATCCATCCATCCATCCATCCATCCATCCATCCATCCATCCATCCATCCATCCATCCATCCATCCATCCATCCATCCATCCATCCATCCATCCATCCATCCATCCATCCATCCATCCATCCATCCATCCATCCATCCATCCATCCATCCATCCATCCATCCATCCATCCATCCATCCATCCATCCATCCATCCATCCATCCATCCATCCATCCATCCATCCATCCATCCATCCATCCATCCATCCATCCATCCATCCATCCATCCATCCATCCATCCATCCATCCATCCATCCATCCATCCATCCATCCATCCATCCATCCATCCATCCATCCATCCATCCATCACACCATCCATCCAACCATCCATCCATCCATCCATCCATCCCTCCATCCATCCATCCATCCATCCATCCATCCATCCATCCATCCATCCATCCATCCATCCATCCATCCATTCCATCCATCCATCCATCCATCCATCCATCCATCCATCCATCCATCCATCCATCCATCCATCCATCCATCCATCCATCCATCCATCCATCCATCCATCCATCCATCCATCCATCCATCCATCCATCCATCCATCCATCCATCCGTCCCTCCCTCCCTCCATCCGTTAATTCATTGGATTATCTTTCGCTGATCAACTTTTATTGAATGTTTAATTTTGTACCTGATTTAATATTTCCTTCTTTTATCCTATAAATTAATTCAAAATCTATTTTAAAATCTGATTCTTTCACAAGCCTTTGAAGAATTATATATATATATATAATAATAATGATAATAATTATATGTTATTTATATAGCGCCGTGCGCATGAGCTACAGGGGCGCTTTCATCTGTGAAAGACTTCTACACAAAAAATCCCTCCTCATTTGGCTCTACTCCATCTTTTTCCCCTCGTGGTGATATTTTATATGATAGAACCACAAATCAATTAATTTGTCAGTTCAAGGAAAAAGAATCATTGAGCATAAAAACCTAAAAAATAATAAAACAGATGTGAAAAATGTTTGGTCAAAAAGCATTACGTTTTTTTTATTGTCCTAGAGAGATGCCGGAAAGAAGCGCTGCGACCAAAACATTTGCTTTCGAGAGGCATGTCATCGTCAGAGTAGTCGATGACGCTTTATATGAATGTCTGTGCATTAATGCATTGTATGACGATGACGCTTTGTATAAATGAGTGAATGAATGCACAAAGAGTGCATTAATGCATTGCATAGCGTTGAGGCTTTATAGAAATAAGTGTGCATTTCATGACGATGACGCTTTATATAAATGAGTGAATGAATGCACAAAGAGTGCATTAATGCATGACATAGCGATGACGCTTTATATAAATGAGTGTGCATTAACGCATTGGCAACAACATAACTAGGCAGGATCACATGAATGCGTTCCCTATCTGCACTTGGGCATTTTCCAGGCAAATCCGTCTCCAATGTTCACTTCTGAAGAATGGAGGATTGGAAATGAATGAATAATCCCATCTAGGACCCCAGAGCTATCAATTTGCCTTCCAATTCAGTCAATGATATCGTTCGCTAAATATAGTTCCGTGGTTAATTGATTATGTAACAAAGTCTTGCATTGTGATGTTTACATGTTCGGAGTTCTTTTTTTATTAAATGCTTCACATTTATTTCTCGTTATAAATTATTATTATCATCATCAGAGAATTTGAAAATCAAAACATTCAAATATATTTTTTGTAAAAATAAAAAACAATAAAATTCTGGCAATGTTTTTGTGACAATTTTATTCAAGAAAATTAATCGACTAAAAATGAATTCCATCCATAATTAACGGGTGGGTGGATGGATGGATGGGCGAGTGGATGGATCGGTGGATGGATGGGTGAGTGGCTGAATAGACAATGTTTTCATCTTACAAAAAGATATTCCATAAATCAATTCATACTACATTATAATTGCATAACTGCATTTATAACCGTAAACAATTCTCAACTATATATCGCAGCCGACATCGTAGCCGATGTTTTCGTAAGCACTTTTGGAGGGAGGAACCGAGGACCCCCTTCGGCTCTCATCGCCACCCCCAGCTGCCAAAATGGCTGCTCTGACCTTCTCCAGGGCAGCTGCGTCTCTTGCGTTCAGAGAATTTCCGTCACCGGCTGCTGCTTGGTCGAACTTTAAATAGCAATTGATTTGCTGGTCAATCACTGAATATGTAAATACTGTTATGATCTTGTGATGAATATTTCAATTAGCATTATAATTAATATGCAGATCAGTTTGTAATAATTAAAATAATAATGTTCATTTCAGTGGTAATCTTACCATGACCATGATGGAGTTTCTTTGGTAAAGATGAAGATTGGTGACGTCAAATTCTGAGGGAGACTCAACAAGGGGAGTTCTACCCTTTGAAGTGGGTTTCCAGCGCAAGACGTACAGACCCCCGCTCACGGATGCGACGATGATGAAGGCGAGGATGGCTATCATGATGATGATCACGATGTTCAACGGAGCTTAGAAGAATTTATTGGCATCAGAAGTAAATGAAATTAACGGTTTTTATAGTCGTTAATTTAAAAAAAAAATTATAAATAAATAATTTTTCTATTTAATTTAAATTGATTTCTTTATTCGATATTCACATAAATTATAATTTGACAATAATTATTGTTAATTAATCGTTAATTAATTTTAAACTTTCTCCTTCTTAAAGCTCTGATTTGACAAGAGGCCACGTTTCGAGCCCGAAAATTACGATTTATTATGTCACGTGACAGATTTATTATTAATAATTACTTTAATTAATTGTTATTATTAATTATTTTATAAATTAAAAAATAAATAAATTCAAATAAACACCAGCTGCGTTATTAATGGCAACACTGGAATTTCCTGTCTCATTTCCGATTGTTCCAAGTGTGCTTGTGACGATGTTTGTAAATAATCTTGGACTCTCCTTCGACGGAACTGAATTAAATTGATTGACATTTACTTTATTACGACTTTCATATAAATATTTTATATATTTATTTTATATTTTAAATATTTTATAAATATTCATTAACATTATAATATTATTACATATTCATCACTTTTAGGTTGGGTTAATACAATAATGTTATAAATGTTATAAACTCCAGCACTACGATTCGATTATAAAGGACATGATAAAATTACCCTGCCAACATAACTTTAAATGATTAAAGTTAGTTAATAATGTATAATTGATTTATTAATAAAACAGATTAGTCAATTGATTAGTAATGGGACCTCGTTGTGTAAATGACTTTCGACGATGATAAAATAATATTTTATAATATTATGAATTAATTTTTTTAAAATTATTTATAATAACGAATAATAACTCAGGTAAAATCTTAAATGACAATATTAATAATATTATGAGTATTTTATAATTTATTATTATTATTATTATTATTATTATAAGTTTGTTAGAAATTGCGGTGACCTTTGCAAAGTGAATTATTGATAATTGAAGTTGGGGGTAAATCGAACAGGATGTTTCTGTTCTGATGACCTCAGATGTCAATGAAGACGTTAACTCAAGATATTATAATTAATTAATTTTTATTTAATTACTTGATAATTCATTAACGATTACAGTTTAATCCTTCCCAGTTTAAAGGTAAATGCATATTCAGCATTCATTTCTTCAATGGCGTTTGAGGTCTTAACTGAAGATATGTCAGTTCAAGCGTATAAAAGCTAGACCAAGAGTGATGGACAGGTTAATTTACATTGCACGCCATCATCGCCATCATCATCATCGTCGTCGTCATCAACATCATCATCACCATACTGCCGTCACCGTCACCAACATCATTATCAGCATACGCATTGTCACCCTGGCAATTAGTAATTTAGGTCAAGCATAATAACAGAAGAGCAAATTAAGAATTACGATAATAGTTTGATTATTAATTATAATTATCAAGTTATTATAGTTTCGATTAATTAACGATAATAATGATTAATTACACGTAATTATTTACAATTACTCATCATTTTAATGAGATTAACAATTATCCAAATTCTTCACCAATATTAGCCTGGGAGGTCAAGCACCCAGGCAGTTTATCAGGCAATTTATTAAACCATTATGTACATTAATTATTATTACCTAATTACGTAATTAGTGCCTATTCATTGTTATTAATAATTAGGCTGATTAATAAATCGTATAATATAATTATAAATTATAATAATAATTTATTTATTTATTTAATGAATTTCAAATTTTAATTGATTTTACTCACCTGAATTGAATATAGGAACGTTTGTTGTTCTCACTTCTGACACTTTAGACGTTGGTGATGATGACGATGCTGATGAGGATGATGAAGACGAAGATGATGGTAGTGATGGTAATGATGACTCGTTGCGAATATCTGCAAATGACAATACATTTGACGGTGAAGAGTGATTGTAATTGATAATAATTAAAATTTAATTATAATTTGAGTTAAATATTTTGAAAAATAAATTAAGGAATTTAAAAAAAATATTTAAACGATGATGAGCTAAACCCATCTGTTACACGTGACATTTTTGTGAACGGCAGGAACGATTATAATATTATAATGACATCTAATTAAATATTCATAGTAACCAGTATTTCCGGTCATCGTAGCCTGCTGGACTCTCAGTGTCGTCAGTTGTGATGCTTTGATGAGGAAAGGAATTCAAGATGTTGAAATAATAATAATAATAATAATAATAATAATAATAATAATAATAATAATAATAATAATAATAATAATAATAATGATTTATTAATAAATAAATAAATACATATACTACATGAAAAGAAGATGTAGGCGCAGAATTCAAAACAAACCCGTCATCGTCATCATCACCAGGTGCAAGACAAAGTAATAAACCTTCCTCATATCCGTCACAACTTTGATTAACTTTGATTTTTCTTATTTCTTAAACTTTCAGTTCTTCACGTTTGTAATTCTCGTCCGCTTGAAAATCAAAAATTCGATTTATCAAAAGGCATCATGAGACTTTATAATTTTTATTAAATTAGCAACGATATATTCACATTAGAGACGTGTTCTCCAGGACATCGTTACTTACTCGAACTATACTTATTGATTAAACTCTTCGTTCTCCAAAGATACAGAAGAATTAAGTTGGTGCCAAGCAGTTGACAATCACATGTCCTAAATGTTGAATGTTGGATCTGCAGACATCCATACTTCTATCTGGTCTGAGTGACTGAAAAGTACCTCTGACCGCTTCTGCAAGTGAGAACCAGCATGAGCCTGATTACAAAGGATCTCCTTTCAAAATAGCAACAACAACAACAACATGAGATTTTCAAATTTTCTTGCTCAGAATTATCTTTTAATTTTTTAATTAACGTATTTAAATTATGTTTAATGTTATTATTTCAAAATTAACTTGAAATCGCTGTAACGTATTATTTAATATGTAATGTGTTTAAATTTTTACCTGTCCTGCATAATTTAGAAGTCGTCGATTGATTCGATTATAAAAATATTTTATCGTTCAAAATTGTTTCAGAATATTTTGCAGAGTTATTTTTTAAAATTAGTTGTTCAGCAAAGATGCAAAGCTGTGATTTTTTTAATATTACAGTGGACGTAAACCTCCCTTCAACCACGTTCCCCTCAGTGGTCTTGAAGTCCACCTAGACATATTTCACTCAAATCAATTGAATTATTATTATTATTATTATTACTAAACTTATAAATATTCAGAACATGAATTAAATATAAACATGTTACCGAAATTATTTGCTGATTTATTTTTTAATAGATGTAAAAATGTTACAGAATTGCAAAATTACATCCGATGAAATTTGTTTAATTTGCACGAACAGTTTAGAGAATATAGATTAAAGAGTCACATACAATGACGAAATAATCTTTTTCATTATAAGTATTAATAAATGAATCAATTTTAAAACATTAGAAACTTTTCGAAAAATCTAGTTTTATTTAAATATAAGTTTCGTCAACATCGTAAATGAAAATTCGAACTAAAAATGTGACGTTGACAACTCAATCTTCAGGAGATCAGAAACAATCTGCTCCACCGTTGAACCGATCCTGCTTGCTACAGTCTTCTTCTCTTCAAAGGTCAATTCGTGGAATCTCGATATGAGGAGTCCATCAAGTACTAAGGGCTGATTCGAGGTGCTATCAGAATATCTGGCCGCTTTGGGGTTCAATTGGGCCGCATGGGAAATGTTCCAGGTTAGCACGGTCTGGAGCATCATTAATCTTCTGAACATTTTGTCTTGCAGAGGGACCACGAATCCGATACTTCCATCTAAAGTCGAGAGATAAGTCGCGTGATGATCTACAAATTCATTGTGATCCGAGAAGCATTTCATGCGGAACATGGAGTTCACTTGGCTTCCAATCTTGAAGCAGGCACTTTGGATCAATATTTGGCCTTTGGCGCTCTCTCTCAATTCGGGTTGGTAGGAAAAGCATAGCAGGTTGTTGCTGGAATCTGTTGCTAAAAAGTGAAGGTTATCCTTGTCGACGAAATATTCCACTGAGTTGATTTGTCTCGGCTTCACGTCTCTGCTTACTATGGAGAGAACTTTCATATCTTCCTGGTATCTGTATAAAGCGACGCTTTTAAAGACATCTCCGACAAGCAAGAGATTCTTGATGACCGAAATCGATTGCACGTAAATCATGGCGTCTATGAATGCCATGACCTTTAACTCTCCATCCTTCATCTGTGATATGTATATCTTCTGGCCGACAGCGCTTACTAGGTTTCCTTGGATACCTGCCACGGCACTAACTCCTCCCTTGTGCTCCTTGGTGTGCTCGACCTTCAACTTGTACCTCGTCAGAGGGGCTCCGGGCTCGGGGACAACATCGATTACGTCCACGACGATGATCCTTCCTTTGCTCGGAACGTCTTCAGTGCACGAATAGGTGGTTCCGCACACGATGTAATCTTTCATTCCACTCTTGGTTCCACCAGATTTTAAGGTTATTATTTGTAAGCAGGTAACTTTTTCGAATTCATCCAGTTCAAATTTACAATGTGGAATCAACTCCCAACTCGAACCGGAATAGAATTGCAGACTGAAGTTGTCCACTTTTGGGTAAAGAAATTTATCATTTTTGTCTATTTGTATGACCTCGAATTCATTGTCTTTCAGTACCCTTGGGAATTTGTTGCAAGGTTGAGGCACACTTACGGAGACGGCATAAACCTTCTTATCCATGTGGTAAGCCATCTGATAAGGAGTTCCCATCACTGGCACTATGCGGAGAGGCCACTGGGAATCATAGATCCTGTCGGAGTAAAGCTTTGACATTCGGAGATCTCTTTTTGAATTGAGGTGTATGAATCCATTCTTACAATTTGCATTGTTTATGGATGAAAATGCAACAATTTGTCCGTCGAAGTTCATGGGATGCAACCTGAGAATCCCCCTGTTAGTCATGAAAATCCAACGGGGACGATGCCCGCAGAGGAAAACACCAGAAAGGCCTGAGACGTTTTCAAATAGTCTGAGTAACTTTGATCCGTTTTTGGCTCGATCGGCTGCGTTACAATCACCCAAGGCACTTGAGATGTGTTTCACCTTTTTGAACCTCAATTCTGATGTGGCACAACTGGAGTTGGCGTAATGGAAGGCTTCATATATTACAAGATCGTTATTGATGATGGCAAGCAAATGAGGTCTAAGGTTATTATGTCCCATTCCTGCAAGGGTTATTTCTTTGACGCTTGTGCTTTCATTCTGACTTATCTGATCACGCATTTCGTCGTTCAAGGTATTATAGAGAACATGGTGCCCATTATCGAAGCCAGAAAATTTGAATTTCATTTTTAGACCTGGTAAAGCATAGATGACAAGATCTCCGTTACTTTGATAAGTTGTAAGCCAATGTGAAGCCGATGTGGATACGATCGTCTTTGTCGTTGCTTTTTCGTTTTTCTTGGATCCTGATCCATAGAGGAATTCTTCTTCATCTAACATATCTACGTCGCAATCAAAGCCTGGGTCTGCCTTTAGGCAGACAGAAGCTTGACTACAGAAAAGACCTGATTCATCACGGTAAAGACTTAGGCAAGTGACATTCTTCAAGGTAGTTAAAGACCTATCATAGACCAATAGGCACGAATTATCTTCTTCGTTTTGCTTAAGAGATATTACAATCAATTCTTTAGACTCTGTCAGCAGGGCGAGATAGGGATCTGCCACAGAACAGCTGATAACCGATGATGATTGATTAAGTGAAATAGTTTGCAAACTCTTCGTTCCTTGCAGAAGCCTCACTCTGGACTTCAGAACTTGAATGATGTACTTGCTGCCGCCCATGTTAGCAGCAAATACGGTTGGCTCTTCCGTGACGAAACCGGTACGTTCAAGTTGAGCCACTTTACTTCCAACTTTGAGTATCAAAGTTGATTGGAGTCTGTTGAGAATCACCAACGAGCTGCAGTCTTGGTCATGCTCGCTCTTCTCATCACCTCCCAGCCTTTCAATTGCGACTGACCACATATCTGTACAATCAGCCATGTTGTGCGTTGATACGATTTCTGGACGAACGTCTCTGTGAAGAATTGAAATCGCTCCGCTCCTATTGAAGCCTGAAGTCGTCACAAGATCTAGGGCTGGATTTGTCGAACCTACACTCTCTTCAGGTGCAAATTCCGACGGTCCAATGATAGTTTGGTTGCAGGGTACGATGTTCAAAAAGCTGTCACATACTTCAAGAGTGAATTGTGCGGGTCTGATCTTCTTGGCTTTTTTACCGTACAGAAGCATGTCTTCTTCATCATGTGAAAAGAAATCGTTCGAATCAAGTTGCATTTGCTCTTCCTCCTCTACGTGCTTCTTCGAAAATTTCAAAAGATTGGATCCTTCAAGTCGAGAAGCCAAGAACAAATAACTCTTATCCACCACACATACGCAGGTTGAAATTACACCGGTCATCACTTTGTCGAAGTGGAATCCCTTAACAGTATTTGTGTTGTCGTCCACCAAAGACAGAACATAGATTTCTCCTTCTTTTGTTGTTACGAATATTTGGTTGTGGTCGATAGCACAGAATTTGGAGCAATCGAGAGTTAGACCACCAAGTTCTTGGAGTTTCATTGGAAATTCTGTGGTGGCACATCCGATGCTATTCAGCGACACCGCCAGAGGAGGACAGTTCTGATTGAAATACATCAACGAATTGGTGGCAAAAACTAAAACACCCCCCAAAGGTTTCGGAATTGGCAGCAATTCGAATGCATCGAAAGGTAATCCAGTGACACTCCAAACAGATGGGTTCGTCTGTTGTTCGAGATCGAGTGAGATGAGCAACATTGCTTGCGTGTCCTTCTTCATCGTTATTCTCCCAGACCACGTCGGCACGGGCTCGTGCAAAATGGCAACGGTTGGCTCCAGATAACCATCTAGGAATTGGAAATCTGAGACATTCATTAAACTCTCGTTCAAACTTCCCAGGTTGATGACGTACGAAGAACCTACAACGACCTGGTTTAGGTTCCTGAAAAACGGAATGACGGCCAGTCTGTTGCCGTTTATCAGGGCTGCTGCGCATCTCGAGTCGGGATCCGATCTGATGAGCGGCAGACTACTACTCTGATGTACTCTGATGTCCCTCAAGTGGTCTTGTTCGTAGTTGTGGAAGCAGATTGTCTTCAAATCGTTCGTTTCGTCGTCGTACTGCACTATGGACAGCTTGGCTTCTCTGAAACTGAGCAGGAGGTAATCCGCACAGTTGTTCACCTTTATCGGCTGCATCGAAATGACTTTTTCCATGAGCTTGAAAGTCACCAAACACTCCATAAAAGTCTTGTTCGATTCCTCCCTCACTTTGTAAACTTGCAGTTCACTTGCCGTTGAAACTATCACATTTTCTTCGTCGGAACGTATGAAGTTGCAGACAACGGCCGATTCGATGCCGCTCGGAGAATGGATTTCTTGAAATATTCCTTGCATTTGGACTGATTTATCTGCAAGTGAAGGTTTTAATTCAATGCGATTAAATGTTTTTTAATGACTTAATAAGGTAAATGATCAGTCAATTACGTGGCGATAGAGTGATTGAGTTGTCGAGCTTAAGATGGTCACGACGAGACCCATAAAAGATTCTGAATATTAAACTAATTAATTTCTTAAAATTAATTAAAATTATTACTTTATTTTTTTTTCATTTTTATTAATAATTTCAATAATTAAATAATTAATAAATAAATAAATTAATTAAAAAATAAAATATTTAAGTGATGACAAATATTTTTTATTAAAAAAATGTGACTTTCTATTGAGCATTGTAGCCGTAAAAAATGACAATATACTTTTTCATAACGAATCGTGCCGCGGAGCGCTCTTAGTAAGGGGTGCTTTATAAATGGATGTACCCTTTATTTTATAGTCTCTTCATCCTGGTGACCACATCAAGGAAATAGTAAAAAATCCACGAGTAGTTCTTGCGAGTAGTTCGCATTTCTTTAATCATAAATCATTTACAAATACCTCTTCCCAATAGAAGTTGGCGCAAGGGGCGTAGCCGATAAGTCGACGTATGCATTCCTCACGAAAATAGGCCTATCTAGCCGAGAAAGAACGAAGACGATGACAAAGATGTCTGAAGCGGCGGAGGCAGCTTCGTTCTGGATCTGGCAAACGAGAGGCAAGGAAACATCTTCGGATGCCACAGCGAAAGGACCGGAGAAAGATCTCCGGTCAGAATAGAACCACCGAAGTACAATATTCATCGCCCGAGAGGCGCGGAGCCGGTGACGGAAATGTCTGTTACCGTGCGCCGCTTGAAAGAAAATTTAGAGCCCAAGTCGATATTGTTGGGCAGCAGGGATGACGGAAAGAAGACCACTGAGAGTCGTATGGGCTAGGTGGCTTCGCTTCAGTGGGAGAGTGCAGCGACGAAAGAAGCCAACGAAATAGTCGCTCCAGTCTGGCATGTGACGGCATAAAGAGGCCAAAGAGAGCCTTCCAAAGCCTAAGCTCTAGAGTTCGCATATGGAAAACCGACAGGAACATCAGGCTGATCACCGGATGCGGCCCACCCCCGGAGAACGTCAGGGGTTTCAAAGGGCCGAAACGTTCGAAGATGAGGTACCTTCTCTGAGGTTCCCTGTCGGAAAGCTTCGAGGAGGAGTTTCCATCATCATCTACAGCAGAAGAAGCTCTCCAAAAAATCACCTGTTGTAGGATATTTGGAACATGTTCCAATTACGTTTAACTTCTTATTAGACCAACTACATTCCTTCGATAACAAAGCAACCGGCTTTAAAAAAAAAGTAGCGAGGGTTTGTAAAAACGGCCTTATTTTCCCAAAGTTACCCATCAGCTCTCAAAATCGATGACTGCCGCATCTTCTTTCGGCGGATCTCGTTGTCTAGCCGATCGCGCGCTTGTATCACACCAGACTTGTGACCACTGCTTCAGCTTCGCCCTGCACTGTCTTGAACGTGATGCCGTGGCGCATCTTGAAATTGTCCAGCCAGCTGTCGCACGCCATGAAGTCCGGGATGTGCATCAGCTCGGCCAGTTTCATCGCCTTCTTGATCAGATCGCCGCTGATAGGTAGATTCTGTCCTCTTGTTTGCTTCAGCCACATGAGCATTCATTCTCATTCTTATTTATACTCCCAGTCAACTTTGCCCATTCCACCAATAAAATTCCATGGAATGTTCCATCACTTTCCTTAATCATCCCTCACCAACAAGTCCTGGAAAAGTATTAACCTGATCAAATCATAAAAATACGAGGTGATCTTTCTTAATTACTTCCCCGACTGAGTATATGTCCTTAATTTCATGGGTTAGATAAACATTGTCAGGACCCTGGTGGCATAGTAGCGAGAGTTGGGATTGGCCTAGTAAATTTATTTTGTATTGAATTTTGTCGGGACCAAGCAAAAGGGGCATAATGGCGAGAGTGGCATAGTAGAGATTTGACTGTATTTAATTTCTTTAACCAATTTCTTGCCACTATGGAGGCAGAAAGAAATGCACTTCCTGTCTTGGGATTGTTCCAAAAGCAGCAAAAAGAAAGGACAGAATAAATAACGATCATCCACAAAAAGAAACAATATCGCATTTTAAAAGCGATTTTTGAATATTCGAAAAAACAAAGCAACGAATCGTTAAGTTTATTGTACAGTTTTCTTTAAAAAGTTTGCGTCTGAAAAATCTCGAAGCCGTGAAATTTAAAAAAATTGGCAGAATAAATAAATATAATTTATAAAAACACGATAAAACGAACAAATTGAGAGAAAATATGGAAGTCCAACAGATAAGATGATAAGACATTCATGTCGATCTCATATCATTGTTGCTACTGAGATTTAATCGTATTACAATTTCAATGCTTTGCTTGAATCTTCAACAGATGATTCTGCCAGGAGATTTGGGCTTCTATTTCGTTTGTTGAAATGACCTTGAAAGTGTAGATCGATGATCCTTATTATATAATTATTATTATATATTATTATTGTGATTTATGCGTTTAGTAAATACTTAGATGTAAAATACGTTGTTTACAAAGATAAGGGACGTATGGGATTTTGGATACTGTTATTATCATCATTACAAATAGATTTGCAATGCGTATATAAACAAACAAAGGCTATTCTTTTAAGTTTACAATGAATTTAAATTTTATTGTTTTATTTAAATATTGACTTAAACGAAGACATGAAACTAAACTTACGAGTGGCAAGACTGACCAGTAATCCTACTACCATGGACACTAACAATCCAGCAACAGGGTAAAGCAAGTAAGACAGACGATACAAAGTGCTTGCAATAATGTAACTGAAATAAATACGAGTTTTTATTTAATTAATCAGATTTTCAACCTCAACGTTACAACGTAATTATATTTAAATTGAATTCTAACTCGTTTGATTTTAGAGAATTCACGTCGATAAATTGAAATGTTATGTTTTCGATTTCATCACTACGGAATGGCACTGGAGAAACTGGAGATGATGAACGATTTAATTGTAAAAGGAGATCATTTTCAAAGCAGTAATCCACAGAAGTTGGTAACGTTTCGCTGTGTTGATTCGTAACCAGAGAACCAATTGCTATCCACATCGTGATTATAATTCCAGAAACACATCCGATTATTGCTCCCTGTTAAAATTATTCATTCATTATTCATTCACAGTACTAGATCATTGTTATTAGAAAATTACCTCGTCACTTATGGCTATTGAAATTGTGAAATTAAAAAACTCGTATTCTTAAAATCAGAAAGACCCCGAATGCCATAAATAGAGTTTAGAAATGTTTTATTGATTTGTTTAAAGACCTTTCCTATTTGATCCAAAACCAAGTGTTCTAAAATCAAATGTCTCTACCTTGGCATTAGAGCACCGGAACATCATTCCCAATAGAAACATTCCCAGTACTGGTCCCCCGAATGTTCCTACGACCGCGTTGACAGCCTGATTTTTGTGAGCATTTAAAATTAAATATTAGAAATAATTAATCATTAATATTGCTTTCCCATGATTGCCTCAAAGTGAAATTTTTAAGAACGTACTTGAAGAACGTGACCGCCAAGGTAATCAGCAAGGAAGGCCATAGCAATGGACAATGTTCCATAAAGCACCACTAAAGTAACACACAATTCGGCTCTACTTATCAAGGAAATAAATTAATTAATAAATAAACAAACAAAAGTATATATCTTTCTTTAAAATTAGTGTAATGTGCAATCTTTCTTTAAAATTAAAGCTTAATTACCAAGGATTTTTGTCACGAGAGCCTTCTTGGAGTCGTGAAGATGTTTGAAGAACTTTCTGAGGATGTCCTGCCAAGTCACAGCAGCTGCCGAGTTCAACGAACTGGACATGGTACTGGAGTGAGGGTCACGTGAGTGGTGTTTACAATTTAAGGTCTAATTTGATTTAAATGATGACTTGAAAAGATTTTATTTCTGTGACGGAAACGTTCTAATTTCACTAACAAAGCTTCGACACAAGTGAGTACTGGGAATACCCTTTGGTCCTTTTTAGTAAGATCTTTTTTTTTTATAGAGTTCGATTCATTCATTCATTATTTTAATTTATCTTAATCATTATCGACAGAATAATATGATGAGATTCGTCTCAAAAATAATTAATTAAATATTAAATTATTTAATTATTAAATAATTAAAAATTGAATTTAAAATACCTCAAAGCTCCGGCATACAAAACAGAGACAAACAATCCGGGAAACCCGGGATAGTTGAGCACGTTCATGACAAAATATGGCAGCAGCTGAAATCAATTTCATTCATTGTTCATTCAGCTGTCCACAAATTATTTACCAGTCAGGAAGAAATCCATTAATAATCAATTGGCCACATCAATACATGAATAATCAATTAACCAAATCGATCCTTTAATAATTATTAATCCATTAACCAGGTAAAATCAAATGACTAAGACAGGTCTCACTTGGTTAGGGCTCGATATGAAACCGCCTCTAATAGGATCACAGCCGATGTCATCATAATAAGCAAAGATTACCATCCCAGTAATGGCAGTCAGGATGACTATGAGGACAGAGAGACATGTGCTTATTATCAGCGAGCTTGAGGTAACAGTTTAAACGAATTGGTTTACAACAGAAACGTCTCTTGGAGAAAATTAGAAATCATTTAAAACTGCACATATTCACGAAACTTAATAAATTTGTGTAATTCGTGTAATTCAAATAAAAACGATTTGTAATCTGCAATAGTGTTTAATTTTGTTTGTATTTATTTTAAATATTGTACAAATAATTCCACAAACCATCTTGCTTTCGTGAGACTCTGAAGGGAACAATACCTCTGAACTGTGGTTTGACCAATCCCGAAAACTGCCAAATTGAAAAAGATTCCACTAGCCACCGCCGACCAAAGTGTTGTCCTGATTCTTGGATCAGGATTTATGCTGAGATAAAATATAATAAATTAAAAAAGTGTAATTCTAAGAACCTTTGAAGTTGTTGGAATAAAAATTAGAACTGATGTCTAAATTGAATCTTACTTGAAAAGCTCCACTCTGCCCATCAATATATTCTTCTCCCAAACTTCAAATGGACTTCCAACTTCAAGTGTTCCCTGGATATATTTTTTTAAATTTTTACTTATGTAAATTAATCATTTACCAACTTTTAAAGTTAAAAAATTTAATGCGATATTTCATTTTTAATATAAGACTTGTATTTATTCCAGTGTTGAAAATTATTCGTGCCTTGATGATGACGGCCATCATACCGACGAGAACACATCCTCCCTGAAAGACATCCGTCCAAATGACTGCCTTCATTCCGCCCTGCAACCAATGATTCTCGGTGAATGGTTGTCAATGAATGGTTATCAGTGAGTGATTATCAGTGAATGTCAGACAAAGAAGAAGACGGAGAGGAGATTGTCGGATGTACTAACGAGGGTGGTATAGATGATGGCCACGATGGATGAAACCAGGATGGACACCCAGGTGGGCAACCCTGCCACAGCCTCCAGGGCTACTGCTGGGGCGTACAAAACTATGCCCAGTTGGATCATCTGTTAAAACTCGTTTTTTACTATGTGTCGTAAGTATCGTATGTGAATGTCGCCATGTGATTTTATTCCCCATCATTTGAAATAAGGTTTAAATATAATAAAATTACTAACCGAACTTGCAATCATGGTGAAAGTGCCAACAAGTTTGGCCGCCTGAGACCCGAATCTCAGCTCCAAGTACTGAAATGTTTTCGAAACGTGTTTTGCATCGTCAATGAAGTTGAAATTGATATACTTGATTTATCATTTATAAACGCGATAATATACTGTTAATTTCTTTATTTAAAGAAACAATGTGGCAAATTAGAAGCATAAATAGTGACTTGCCTCAAACGAACTGGTAACCTTGAGATTAAAGAAAATAGGGGCCAAGAAGATGTTGACGAAGATGCAACCAATCAAATGTCCGATGAAGACCATGGTAAACTGGGTGCCCCTCGTATAAACTTCAGCTGGATGGCCTGCCGGCAGCAAAATATTTCAAGTCTCCCGTTATTATGTTATGCTTAATTTTCGGAATTTACAACAAATTAGTTTATTTGTGATGTTTACTGTAAGCAAAAACTCTTTATAAACAATAGCAGAAGAAAATCTAGAGATCTTGAAATGCTGAAATAAAGAGTAATAATAATAATATTAATAATATTAATATATATTAATAATAATAATAATAATCATCATCATAATTCTAAATATTGCAAAAGGAAAGTTATTTTAGGGTCTCCATAACCTTTGTAATCAGTTTAATGTTGTCCAAAAAATGGATTCAAAAATTTATAATTTCAATGCAAGGTCTCAGACCTCATCAGCTGATGATCGAAATTAACATCAAAGAAACAATTTGTTTTTATGTCTTTCTCTCGTCTGTCATCAAGATGAGAAATCTTTTTAGATAGCACTTTGAGCATTTTAATACTTTCTATTTGTCGCAAAAAACTGAAATGTGGATTATGGAGTCCACGTGAGTTCATAGGTTACGTTGGTGATTTTTCATACGTAAAAAATATATAATTTGTTTGACATTTCACTTAAAAACTTCCAAGTGCATTTGATAAGGGCAGAAGAATTGAAATCAAAGTAAAAAATTGCCTTGCATTTGATTGCATGTCACATGATGTTTTATTACATGTCACATCATATTTCATTACATTGTAAAATCGTTTAACGATTATAATCCATCAATATATCAGTAACATTTGATTTCAACAAAATCCTTTTTAATCTACTAATTCCAAGTAAATTGGAATTTGCAAATTTTGTTCCCTTTCTTTAGAAAGAAATCATTAAATTACCTAAAACGAGAATGGCGCTGATAAACGAGAGAGCGATTGAAATGGCCACAGGGAAGGTTTGAAGTTTCCTGTCACCCATGAGAAATTCTTCCGTCGTCTTCTGCTTCCCTCCCCTGAATGCATGGTAGAGACCGATGGAAAGGGATAATACCAGGAAGAGTACGAAGATGATGTAGTCCAGATAGTGGAAACCCATTCTCAAGTTACGAAGGTGGACTAAGAAAATCTGTTCAAAATCATATGACATCTTAAGCTTCCTCTTGGCAATAATTATGATGACAGATTTTATGATATTTGAGTGATGGCCAAGCTGTTTGCTTTTTTTAAGTTGTTATGATGTTTATTTATTCTGCTTTTCGTGCTATATATTGTATGATCCGGTGAGGGGTGTGCCAGTGCTGGTAATTAAATAATAATAATTTTATGATGATGATAATAATAATAATAATAATAATAATAATAATAATAAGAAGAAGAAGAATAATAATAATCGTGAAATGGTCGTTCTGCAATATGGACATCCAGGCATGAGTATGGATGAACCAATTTACTGTGTATTCAGTCCCTGAGTAGAGGTCTATCGATGCCAGACAGGAGGAAACTTCTTTTTGCCTGAGACAAGAAAAGAACAATATTGAGCAATTTAATAAATATTTATCCCTTACGCACTTTTATTGACATAGAAATTATTGCGTAAGCTATAAATTATTATTTATATTATGATCGCTTTATTATTTTTGTTCAGTTTCTCAACCAAAAAGAAAAGAACTACAGATTGCCTTCCTAAACTCATAACATTCGAAAGTCTGGAAAACCCTCTTGGTTCTCAAACATTTTTCAAAAACACAGGGATCCAATTTTTTTAGATTCTCCGATTTGGGCAGCATTTATCGTTTGAAGGTCATGCATAAGGTCGTGCAAAAGGCCGCGCGTCATTAAATTTAAGTAATTTTTTGATCAAATCTTTCATTGGCAGATTTCAACGTGTAAAGTGAGGATCTGAGACTTCAAAATAGCTTTGAATAGTTTGAGGTTTATTGAAGTAGATACTTTTTATTACTTTCCAGTCAATCTGTAACTTCCGGTGGCATTCGATCCATCCTTCACGGCTTGGCCAAAGAACGTTGCCATGACAACCAGAACACCACATCCCAGACAGAATTGTGACGCACAACGAAGATATTTCCCTTCTCATGGCACTTTAGGATATTCATCACTTTTCAGCTCAGCTTTCCTCGGCCGTTCATCTCGCTCTTCAATGAGGCTGTCATATTTTTTATCTCATGGATGTATTTATATCTTAGAGAGTGGGACACTTATTTGTTTAGATGTGAAAATTTTGAAAACTTGACTGTCCGACAATTTCAAGAATTTTGTTCTTCTCTGAAACTCAAATCTTACCATCTTAAAAAGACGGATCGTTTTCAATGGACAATGTAAACTCTACGTATTCAGATTTGGATTTTCACGGAAAAAAAGTTAATGTCGTTCAACGAGAAACGCTTGAAGTTCAAGGCAACTACATCCCAAGTTTCCCTCAGTTCTTATCGTGGAATGCAGTGAAGTTAAATCAACTAACCCGCTGTTGTATCGAAGGAAATAGCGAACCCTAGACGCAAGAAAGCAGTACAGTTCAAGGACGGACCATAACAATTTTTAATTAGAAATAATTCTTGTAACTTTAGAAATATAGTTAATAAATTCCTAAGTGACAAGCTCAAACAAAAAAGGGACATCCCTAGCGTGTACGATATCCACCTGAAATCGAAATACGAAATGAGGAATGGGGAAAAGCGAAGGCCTTCTCGATTGAATTATCAAAGTACTTAATTTCAGACATTATTAGAAGATATTTCTTCGAATTTATTTCGAAAATCGTCTCTAAAAGATTTAACAAGATGCTTGTTAAAAACCATAACAAGTACTTAGTTGAATATCTTGCAAACAGTTTTTATATACTACAAAGAAACGCTTCGAAGTGTTTACTGGCCTTATTTTCGAGTTATAATTTTGAATTTAATCTTTTTTTTTATATATCAAACAAAATTAATGTCTTCTTCAAAACCTAACTTGCTCTGTTATGTAAATAGTTACAAAGCGCCTCTGGCGATGTACACATGGCGCATACAAATGAGATACATTTACATGAAACTATTAATTCTTAAATTTATCTGAAATTATTAATGCACCTCAGATATTATAGAAGATAATGCAGTTTATCCACTCAAGTGTTTATTCAATCAATCTGATTTGCCAAACTGGTAAACTTCAAGATGAATTCGATCAACACGAACCTGATTTCTTTAACGAGACACGCATCCTTTTACAATTGCAAATAATTTCCACAGAAATAAACACCTTGTAGATGAATAGCCATACACCCTTCCCCCCTCGTGATGTAAACACAAATAATTTTAATGATCGGTCGATTCCTATTCTACGTTACAACGATTGTTCAAAATTTGTCTCTTCCCTTTAGGGAATTTTGAAATTACCGCCAAAGTGTTAACAGCGAAAAGCATCGTCATCGCATTTGTAGAACGAAGATATTCGATCGTCAGGCAATCCAAGTAACACAATAAATTTAATAGCAACAACAACAACCCCAAATGTTTTAACTCTGAAAACAAGTGTTGGATATGAAAACCTATTGAATCTTTTTCGTATGTTTTTTTTTTAATATTTGTAATAATTAATGTGAATATTATTGTTAAAATTGTTCTTTTGTAACTTTTAGAAATAGTCGAACAACTCACCTGAGATGGAGATCTGGAAAACTCGGGAGCAAATCTCTCAAAGCCTTTTATCGTCTTTTTAACATTTTTTATTGTAGAGACAAAACACATGTTCAGACTTGGTTGACGAACTCGGGACAAACTTCTGAAGACCACTGGTTACGTAAGAAGGTTTGTCTCCGCGAAATAAGACGAAGTTGAATTAAAATTTAAAAAAAAAACAACAACATTAAAATGATAGAATTTCACAGTTTGATCTCTTTTTTCCCAGAGATTATTAACAGAAAACAAAAAGCTTGAAGACTTTCGAGTGCTTTCTGATGGACATTCAAGGAGAAAACGAAATCTTCTTTCCGACTTTTATGTGGAATCCAACATTTGGAAAGAGATTTAATTTTGTCGATGTGGTTCAAAGGTCATCGTCAACTTGAAACAAAGCAGAGCAGAATGAGTTTCTGTTGACAGGGGGGCCATGCATTTTTGTTGTAAATGTTTAAATTACAAATAACATTAAAAATTGTGTTTCAAAATTTTCGGATCTAAAAAATACTGGAAACTAGTTTGTTTTTTAAGAGAAAACATCTAGTCAATGTATCTAAAACCAATGCACCTATGTAGTATTGATTGTTAATACTTGTAAGCAGATTGTAAAATAACTTTTTCCATATTAACTGTACTTTACCACCCGCAAATTAAAATAAAACTCATTACTTACTTGCATTAACTATTAAAACCATCGCAAATAGCCCAATTTCAGACTTATTCTGATAATATCAAGTGGCAAAGTAATGCGATAAAGGTGTAATGATGAAAATAAAAAAAATCATGTTTTTCTTTCTGTCCAAAACACAAATCTTATTCAGACTCTCATTAGAGATAAACTTATAAGATGCACAAAAATTGCGTAACAGAGAAAAGCGTCGTCCTTTCGACCCTCGTCTGTGCTTTCATTCAAACTTTGTGCCTAACTTACTTCCTAAACGATCATAGTTAAATAAATAGCGAAATATATTTATAAAACAACTTTAAAATTTCTTAAATAATCTTTAAAACGATGCAATTTGACATTCACTTAAATTCCTCTGCTCAGCTGAAGAGACTCAGCGAATATCTCAGACTTGCGAAAGTCATCGTCAGACACCGGAATGCCTGGCAAATCGCAATTGGCCTCCTCGAAGTGATCTTTCGAGATTTCTTTCACAGGATCATGATTACATTATCGATGAGAGAAGATCCTTGGCTATCTTAGTCCCTACTAATTTCAAACTCAATATATTCTCTGATGGCAAGCCCTCTGGCAGATCTTTGTCAAATCGGCTCCACTTAATCCGGGAATGGATTTCGCAAGGTATTCCAAGTCAATATCGCTAGAAATCGGAGACTTTCTTAGGTTCGGTTTCAGGATGGCAAGTCTAGACTTTTCGTCGTCAAGTGGAATATGGATGAGCTGCTTGAGTCGATTAATTTAAAGTTAATTTAATGTAATTTTTTAAATTTAATATTCAATACAATTTAAAAAAAATTTTTTTAAAGTTTTAGTAAAATCACAAAACAAAATATATTAAGAAAATTTAATGCTTCTAAGGTAATGCATGTCGTTTTTTAAGATAATTGTTTTCAACGCCTGTGGACAGGCTAATGTGTTGACGTTCAGTTGCACGAGTTAAGTAATTAATTAATTATTAAGTTAAATATCTAATATTTTAAATTAGATGCGGAGCTAAGATGAATTGCCGGTGTAAGTATGTTTAAAGACGAACTGTCTCCTTTCTGATCAACCTCTCACGATACATATGCAGTGACATGGCTATAAAGACATTGCACAGGACACTTTTTGCTTATTTGACTTTCGATTGCTTGATTGATCACCATTTTTCTGTCATACGGTGAAACTGAAATTCAAGATGAAATCACCGATAATAGCAAAAATACGTCTAAAAAATAGTGACGTCTACTTGTCTCAAATAAAATCTACAATTTTCCCACTCGTCTTGTCACTCCAGCGAGAAATAGCTCGCAATCAGTGAAGCGTGTCGGCAAATGAATTGTGCTCGGTTTTACTTCGTAATTTCTGAATGGTGTGTGAACTGAGGGACCGCACAGTTACTTTGAGTTTGCTCTGTTTAATCATGCATCAAACTCTTAAGTTTGCGTTAGGGAAATTGTTCAAATATTAAGAATCATTTCGTTCAGACTTTTGCGAATGATGTTAAAGTTTGGTCTTGTGTGTTTTACGAATGATTCCTGTTAAATTGGATTATTAATTCTACAAAAAGGAAGCCACCAACAGAATCAATGACTACCTCGTACTCATTGGATTATCTAGACAACGTAACGGATATAACCTCCTATGTAACTCCACACATAGCGACTAATGGTTCTTATTTCACATCGGTAGACAACAACACGGTTCTTGAGGTCCATTCATTATCTTTCATCGATGCATTAACAACCGAAAATCCATCAACATCGGAAGATGGGTTAACTTTTTCCTCATCCATTTCATCTCCGTCGGCAGATTATTTACAAACAACATTAACGTTCGATGCCGATGTTTCACCCATCACTGATGATTTTCTTCCTTCAAATACAAAGACATTCTTGACTTTCCAATCATCTCCTTCAAGCGGTTCTAAGACGGGATCGGAATATGTATATTCCAAAACTCAAGATGTATCCAGTGGTACAACTGCTTTTGAAACCGCTGTCATCAGCTCAACAACGCTACTCTTTACCAACGGAACAGATCACACTTCTACAACTCCTGCAGTTACAAAACCCACCAGTCCAGAACCAAGCCTTTCAACGACTCAGGAAGGACCTAGTCCATCAACTCTCGCAACGACAATCAATCCGACCGACGACACTAAATCACAAACCAAAGTTTCTTCGACTTCTCAAAGAAATACTCAAACAACGCAAACGACTGCCTACATAAAAACCGAATTCACATCAAACAGCTCCATAGAAGATTCACCTTCAATATCTGATCCTTTCGACGGAAGAGGACTGGCCGCAGCCCTTGGATCTCTGGCAGCCATCTTGGTATTGGTTGCCGTCATAATTTTGTTGGTTTTGTGGTGGAAGTGAGGATTTTATTTTTAATATATTTTAAATTTTTGCTTCCCTTTAATTCATTCCTTTTTTTATCATTCATTCCTTCGCAAACTTTAAAATTTCAGAATTAATAGCATCAAAATAAAGTTTAAAAATAAAATTTCATGTTTGTTGAATTAAAATCATTTTCCCAAATCCAAAGCCAGTATTTTGAGTCATAATTAAAACATAATTGTGTTAATTTACTAATTAAGTACTAATTATAATAGTAATTCCAATAGTAATCCCATCAAAATCATTATCATAATCGCCCAGCAAATCGTGATAGAATCGTGATCATCTTTTGCACGTGAATCCATTCAGAGAATTTATAAGATAATTATAGGTGTCGCATGAAAGTAATTATAATAACGAAAGTTCACTCGAAACATTTTCTTTTATATTTTACGATTTGTAAATAAATTGGTTTAAATACTAAAAAAATGGCGCCTCCAAAAAATGGCTGTTTGCATAACAATCAAATTAAATTACTTTGTTAATCAAATAATAATAATTATTGCAGAAATAATTATTGTTTAATAATAATAACAATAATTAAGCAATTGACTTTATTTATTACACAATGACCTATTTTTATCTAACATTTAAATTATTTACAAATATGGCTCGTCATCTATTTCTACGGGCGTCTCTGATGGAATAACTTAAAAACACTTTGGAACTCGAAGTCCAATTGATCCCTTAATTTCAAAATCTATTTCACAAGAATTGTATTCCACGTGCAAAAGAAGTTAATTGCTACCCTCATTACTACTTAATTAACTAGTTGATTAACTTTTTAACGTGGCATCACAAAATGTCCAAATCCTAATCAAAGCTTTTCGGACGCAGGTCGAGAGAGAAGAAATTGCGCAGGACGCTGATGAAGCTGAGGAGCATCAGTCAACAGACGCACGCAACATGCGATGATCCACCGGACATTTGCCTCGATGTCAATTCGTTTGCACTTTCTCAAGTCTTTTGTGGAATCGATGACAAACAGGCAAAGCCCGACGTTGCCTCCCACGTTTTCAAGAGGATGCTGAGCGCCCACGAGGACGGCCTCAATTTCTCGAGAGAGGAGGAGAAGGGCAGGCCGATATCCGTGGGGCAGCTGAACATCCGTTATGGTTCCAGTGATCATTGTAGTCAAATTCAGGACAGCCGACGTATCCAGTCAACTCTCGAACTCAGCGCTTACCAAGGTTCTTTTTCAGAAGGCGACTTAGTGAAAGTCATTAGAAATTTCGACTCTTCATCTGCAGTGTAGTTCTGAGCATGATTCGCGTTTATATCTGTTATTTTTATAGATGTATTCGTTATGATTAAAATTATTTGTATTTCAATTTGAACGCAATAAACGTGTATTAAAATATCTAATCTAAAGTATCTAATTGATATCGTTTTTTTTTTATTGCTGAAAATCATTGCTTTCATTCGGCCATTTCTTAAATACATAGTTTCGTGATGTGTAGGTCAAAAGCACCAGGTGTCTTTCTGCGCAAAAATCTTTGAATTCCATTCTTATTCAAAGCATTAAACTATATAAATGAAACATTCTCACGCAAGAATTTAAAAAAAATCCATTCTCATAGCTGTTAACTCTAATTCTTGGCATATTTTATTTACGTATATGACCTCTTTCGATGCGTCTCTCTTATATCCATTGGACGGATGGCGATAGAGAGAACCCCCAGTGCTGAGCCTGTAAAATTCCTCATGGCTTCGTTTTGATGTTTTGTTTTTGGCACTGACATTTTGTTACTTATTACTATTGATTTCTAAATTTATTTTTCTAAGTAAAGTCGAATGATTTCGAACGAACCAATGGAAATAAATAAGCTAATGAGGGGAACACAAAACTTGGAGAAAGGGGAAGATTTTGATGGGGCAGTTCAATTTTTGAACTAGTCTATTATTGATTCTGCCTGAGGTATTGTATTGTATTTATCCACAATTTGTTTAAAGGACCTCCAGAAAAAAATGTCTTTAAGATATCAACCCAATACCACAGTTTTTTTCAAAAATATTTTGTTTAATGCTGAGTAAATGAAAATGTTTCATCTCATTTTATTTGTGAAATAATTTTGAAAGATTTAAGACGCTGATGATTTGTAACTTGAGAAAAATCGCTGCTATGTCGCCATAAGTAGGTGCACCTCATTTTGAAATGTGGTGACCTCGGAAGTGAGATTCAATTTGTAATATATTCCAACAAAGATTAACAATACACTTTTTGGCATAAACTTAGTAATTAAGAAGTGGTCTTAACGTAATAAGCAGGTTTTAATATAATTTCGTTCCACCAAGGTGCAATTGCCCATTAATGAATAATGATGTAGGTGATCCGACTAAGAATGTTAAAAAATTAGAGCAAGTTTTTTTCTTATTTTCCTTATATTAGACCTTCTATTTATAATTTTATATTTTATGTGACTAAATAATTTCTATGGGCTTGAACTTTTGCTTAGCTATGAAATATTTCGAACATCGCTATTGGACATCTTTGTTTCATCCCGAGGATTTCTCGCATTTTAATATTGTTTTGAACGTGCGTAGAACAAAGTCGCCATAGGATGAGTTCTGTACATTTTGTAGCTTATCCGCTACCAGGATCAGAAGAACAGCTTACGGACAAGTCGTGTTTTTATTTATTATTACTTTTAATGAATTCTCGAATCGGACCGAAGGCGTTCCAATTTTTATTTTTGTCGCTAGACAGCGTCAGACCATTAATTAACTAAGTGGCTGGCCATCAAAGAACGCTCGTTTTAAAGTAGTACTAGCATTATCTGAGTTAAGACTAATTGTCACAGAGAATTAAATCCATAAAGAGACTATCTCGTTTAAGAACTACATCTGCTAGTTGGTCAGAATATGCTAGCGTAAAAGTCATTAGAAATTCAGAACTAGTGGGAATGATATTTTACTCAGAAGGCTTTGAAAGAATTAATGTACAAAATATGTTAAAGGCAGGATGCCTGAGTTGAGACAGTATGTTATGAGAATCTATATCTAATGACAATCTTGTCAGAGCATCCCAGTATTACGACACAAACATTCGATTCAGAATATTAGCTTGGTTTGAAGTGCATTTTCATTAATTAACCAGTGGCTAACACATATCAGTGGAACAATTGATTAGCATTTGCCCTCTTTTGTTTTTTATACCAATATATTTTCTAATTGGAATATTTGTTATCTCATTTTGATTGATTGGTTGATTGTCAGGCTCAAAGATCTTTCTGATAGAATCAACAGACATGGACTTCAGAGCCCCCAAGTTTTTCAAAAACTGTCTGTCAGTCAAGTTGTCATCGGACCTTCTCATGTGGCTTTTCTATTACAGGTGATTAATCATATCATTGTTATGTGTTCAAAGGAAAATGAATACTTATAAATCACAATACTTTTGAAATCAGTTTGTATTTCACTATATTCATATATATTTATAGTCATTATTATTAATGATATTATTTTCTGTTTCAGGATGGCACGATCAGTAGAGTTGCCTACTCAATCATTTCAGACAGACTTAATCTAAACAAGAACGAAAACAAGCAGTTAGTGATGTCAGATTGCCATGTCTTAATATCATGGAAATTTTTAACTTTCTGCAGTTCAGTTTTTGAACTGTTTGATCCTTTTTTGATTTTGGCTGAGGCTAATGTATTTTAATGCATCCACAATTATTTTTTTCTTAAAGGACTTCCAGAGAAAATGTCCTGAAGTCTGAACGTTCCAGCAGAGGCATAAGGATCGCAGAAAGTCCCCTTATTCTGATCAGGGGCGAAGATGTCAACCCAATATCAGACCAATCTGTCGGGTGAGGCGGCCTGCATCTTTTATGGCGTTGCATCCAGGCGATGAGATTTTAAGTTTATCCTAGGAGATTTTATCTTTTTTTCTCACTAAATCTTTATTTGTTTACTTAAAATTAGGCTCAAGTTCTACTGATAAGAACCATAATGGCTTGTCATGAATCTGATCATGAGTGATTGTAGATGGATCTGACATAAACTTATCTAATAATCCTGATTATTATTTATTAACTCAATAAATAATAGACAAATCGACGGCTAAATTAGTTTAATGATCCTTTGCGATCGTGCAGTTGAACATTTCAAGAGATGCCATCGTTGTTTGTCATTGATGTCATTGTTAAAATACTAACATTCGCGACCGTCATTGACCCTGTGAACTTCCAGTAGGTTCACGTCCACCTCTGCGAGCAACACCGCCACTTCCCGAAACACGTCCTCCGTCGCCACCACCGCCAGAATGTCTGCCAGGCCCAGGGGCCGCATAGTCAGGGCCGTCGGAAGGGGGAGGGGCTCCGGGGTCATAGTCGGTTCGCGACCTCTGCTCCCGGCGTCGGTCGTGCCCGAAGAGTTGATCAATCAGGTGAGTGGATTTTAAATCGGTTAGCTGATTATTAGTTAATCTTTCGGATCGGCTGCGCTGCAATCTTTCGTTCGAATGATATCGGCACATTGGCTTATCGTGGAGCTAATGAATGCTCGTCTGGATTTCAGTTTGATAAGATAAATTAACGCTCCAATGTCACTGCACTTATAGTTAAGAAATAACCAGAAATTAAAACTCATATCATCAACCATGGGCAAATCAAGACATAAAATTCATGAAAAACATTTATATAATTATTTAGTATACAATTTAGTACTAAACCTTTATTATAGACTAATATAATTTATATTGCAATAATTATACATTGATATTTACATATTTATTTCATTTCATTTCAGTGCCATTCAGAATACATTTTATGACTTTTTGTATTATGTGATTATTATAATAATAATTAACCATAATACGTAGAATATAATATTTACTTAAAATATCTGTTCCATTGGATGTGGATTTTTCAATTTCCCTTCCAAAATGTTCAAATTCAGTGTCAAGTGGTCCTGCAGGGCAAGTCTAGGAGTCTTATCGTCAGAGAACTTCAGAGAACCGTTAGTATTTGTTTTAATGAGACCAACGTTGAATATGACTTTGATTCCTCTCTCGATTTCATCATCATCATTATTATTATCATTATCATCATATTATTCCAGAATCTCGACGTAAACCTCGCCGTGAACAACCTGCTGAGCCGAGACGACGAGGGAGACGATGATGGTGAGAACTGTGACTCCTACATGTCTGGTGGGTCGTGGCCTGCACTTGGCTCCCCCTGGCATCTCGACCCGAATGACGCTCAACGTCGCTTCGCGCCTTTTCTTTTTTGCAGACGACCTGATGTCGCTGCTCGACGCAGGGATCCACTCGGACCATCCGAGCGTCATCATAGACTCCGAGGCCATGTTCGGGGAGGACATGTTCGGCTATTCAACCATGAGAACCAGGACCTCGTCCAGGACTAGAATAACAGGTTGGAGCTTTGAAGGTTTGTCGATTCTTTGTTGTTTTGTCGTCGTCGTCGTTGTTTTCGTTGCTTTCGTTTCGTCCTCCGTGCGATCCGTCGACTCGCCGCCGTGTTTGAGTCGGAGCGTAATTTTTGATCGAAATGGATTCTCGAACGACAGACAGGGACTCGGAAAGGGATTCGATATTTCGTCTGAGGGAAAGGACGAGATGGCTGGATAGTGTCAGGGAGGAGAGCTCTTTGAGGATCGACAGGACGGACGGACTGTCCGCAGTTAACGAGGCCAACAAGAAGAGCCAACAGAATCCTCTCAACTTTGGGGAGGATATAACATACTGGTGTGATAAGGTACTTGCATTATTCTGCAACTTATTATAATATGTTTACACGATTCAGTTATAATAATAGTAATTTACATTTACATTAAATAAAAAATGATGATACAGAAATATTTAAACAATAACAATGATTGGACGCACGTATTGATTGTACGATATCACTCTAGGATGGCCAGCCAATGAAATTCTCCCACATGGCAGCCATGCATTCTGAACTGGTGGCCATCAACACGTCAGGACAACTCTGCCAGTGGAGATGGACTGACCCCGAGCCTTACGGCAACAACGAGGTGGTTGATTGCTTGTTTAATTTTCAAGACTCAATCACTTTAAATTGATGATCCATTAAATTTTATTTGCTTGACATTCAAATCCAGAACGTGTTCCACCTCCATCCGAAATCCTTTTCGCTGGCTCTTGCCGGCGAGAAAATTCTTGGGTTGAGCGCCTGCAATGCTCGTGCTTCCGTCTGGACGGAGTCTGGAAAGGTGAGTCGATTGTTTGCGGTCGTGCGGATATTTTGCAGGTGCCCAAAACCTGTGAATTTGTCACATTTCAAATTTAATTAAATTTTATATTTCTATTTTTAAATACCGAAATGTTCACGTGAACGAAAGTAGTAATCGGATTGGAATTCGGGAATTTTTGTAATGATGCTCAAATTGATCTTCCTGTGTAAACATCAGATTGCGACCTGGGTCGACGAGTCATTGAGTCTCATCTCCTCGAAGCTCGATCAATCCGCACACTTCTTTCCCGAGCTGTCGTCGGACAAGATCGTCTCCATGCACACCTGTTGGTTGTACACCTGTGCAAGACTGGAAAGTGGCTCTTTGTATTGGTGGTGAGTCTCGTCAGTCCACGTTAAGAAATTAGAATTCAGGAATTTGTTGTGATTGTCATCAGCAAAATATAGAAATGTGGTTAAATAATCCTTTTATTTGCACCAGGGGAGTCATGCCGTTTGGTCAGAGAAAGAGAAACATTGACAAAATAAGGTCGAAGGGAAAGAAGACGAAACAAGCGGGAGGAACTGAAGCGAAGAATGCCTCGTCCTCGGAGATTGTGATTGGATCTCAGGTTAGTGTTTTGTAATGCCATTACATTTATAATGTGGTAAACTAATTTTTTAAACAATAATCTGGTAATATTAATATATCATTAATAATGCGTCAGAATTTCCTTCGTATGAGGGCATCAAGCAAGTTTGAAATGCTACAAATGTTACAACCATCCTGAACGTCTAAATGTAGAATAGCTGGTCTTAAACCTGCTCCTATTGTCAGTGGCTACTGATGTGCCAAAGATACTAAAACAATCCCTTGAATTATTGTCCTATTGTACTGGAAAATTAAAAGAAAATAATCTGCAATTAAAATTGCACCATGCGTTTTCAGGTCTGCCTAACGAGTTGCCCCATCTATCACATCGGAGCACTAGGCTTTTCCATCTCGAATGGCGTTCCTAAGGTCGGTCAACTGATGAAGGCAGCTTGGAACGTTGATGAGATGTGCAGGTTCAGCATCAAGTCTTCAACCAGGTTGGTGAATATATTAATATATTATAAACTATTATATTAGTTATAGTTATAATTAATATTTATATTAGTGCTAATGCTAATAACTTAGAACCCATTCAGCTGTAACCATTTTATCAATACAATGCTGTCTCAAATATCAAAGTATAATAAATTATCATAATGTATGTTGGTGCAATAAATGTTGCTAATGTACTATCAAGCTCTGATCAAGAAAAGAGTATAAACTTAATCTTTCCAACTGCTTCCTATCAACTGCTTTCTTGGTTGCTATTTTTCATACTCCAACATTGATAATATATAGCATCAATCAATTGATTACCTTAACAAATGAATAAATAATAACATAATATCAATTAACTTCAAAAGGCATTTCACTTAATGAAAAAATATAATAATTAATTTAAAATTAATTAATTCGTTAATACTCCAGTGACAGACATGACGGCAAGCAGGACGGTAGATCGAGCGAGACCTTCAAGCCCGACATGCCACCCCCTCCATCGCCTGCCTCTTCGACGTGCAGCGATCACAGTGGACCGTCCATAGTCAGTCCGATTTCGTTCAGTGAGTGCATTTCATTCAGTCGTTCTTATTATTCACCAACGCAAAATTCTTGGCCTGCTATTTTTTTTATTTGCTATATCATCATTGAAGCAAAGCCTAAGAATCAACATCAACTGCATCATCATCATCGTCATCATCATCATAACCAATTCCATGATCGATAACAACAGGTCGGAAGAGAAAGGCCTCTGCGCTGGTGAACGATGCGGACAAAAAGGACGAGGAGGAGTGGTTCTTGAAGGATGTCGTATTTGTTGAGGACGTGAAAACCGTTCCTCTCGGGAAAGTTCTGAAGGTACGTTGTTGTTGTCGTCGTTGTTGTTGTTGCTGACGTTGGACGACAATCGGAGATGATTTTGGCTCAAGTTATTTATAGAGATGGCAGCCACAGTTGTCGTCGTCGGTTTAAGTAGAATAAATCTTTAACGATTTAAGACTTATTGCAACACGAATGTGGTGAATTGAAGCAGTGATCTAACATTGAACGAGTGCTCTTTCAATGAAATATTTAATATCCCATTGTTGAATTAAATATATTAAAGATTCACATCAGGTCGTTTTTAATTTTTTAAGGTGGACGGCTCCTACGTCCTGGTCAAGTTTCCCGCCTTCTCGGGCAAGGATCCGACTCCGGACGTGCCGGGAGCTCCCAAGGAGGATCCCAATCTGGTGTTGGCAGATTCGAGGATCCTGAGGAAGGACGAGCTGCAGGTCGTCAAGGGAACGAGTCTTCCGAAGATTCCGGATTATTTCCAGAGGAACCCGAAGAAGATCGTCCTGCCGGACAGCAGCTTCAAGATTCTGACCATGACCGTGGAATCGCAAGGTCAGTCGAAATTAAGAGATTAAAATTATGCTTCAAACTTAAGATCTTTATAAATTACTTATTGACCAATAATTGTGCTTTTAATTTACTAATTAAAGAACCATTATATCAAATATTAAAAATCTTGGTGACATTGCAATGTGTTGACCTGTAGGCATCCACCTGCTGATGAGTACAGTGACGAGACTCGTGTACTCGTACTACAACATGAACACGTGCAAGATGGAACAGGAGTACTTGTTTCCCATTGAACCTCAGTCGTTCATGGGCAGAGCAGACAAGGAGCCATCTCTCCACAGCTGTGATGAGGTAATTCACCATGAATTATCTGAATTATGAAAGCATTTTAAATAATAAAAATTAGGACCATCAAAATAAATTTAAAATTATTTTAAAATAAGTCTTTGATAAATAATAACTAACCCCTGTAAAATATAAAATTATGCATTTAGGAAATTATATTCCTATTATGTTGAAGTATTTGTTAAAATTATGGATGATACCACATGAATTGATTGAAATTACATGGAATAAAAAATTTATTGAATCATCTAGGATTTCCTTCATTTTAAGCCTACTCCTCCGTTAATACTGAGGGATGGCAACGGAGCCCTGTACCCACTGGCCAAGGACTGCCTCTCTGGCATTAAGGATCCCCTATGGTTTGATGCCATACCACTCAGAAGTCTCCATATCTCTTCCCAGGCTCTGGCAAACGTGTCTCAGAGTTCAAAAAGCAAAGTGGCAATAGTGGCATTGGTTTTTGAGGTATTGCCCTTGAATTGTTTAAACCTGTGTGGCAATTTGTTTATATTGATTTCTAACATATTACTTAATAAATCTATTAATAAATCCTTGCTATCTTTGTTCCTATAACAGGCTCAGATGTTGATGCCTGCCATCTTGAAGGCAGATGTTGAGAAAGTGAGGAACATACTGCTCAGCATTGAAAACAAAGAAAGTAAGTCTAAACAGCTATTTTTGAAATTCTCTCATGATCAACTTTGGATGGGAACTAATCGATAATCATTATTAATTGATTATCCAACCTTCTATAATCAATTTATCATTAATATCTTGATATTCTCATGATCATTTTACATTGTGGTAAAACATTTTCAAGATTTGATGAGCTTTGGATGCTTTTCCATCCCAATTGATAACCATTATTGATTGATTATGCAACCTTTTATACCTAATTTGTATTTGTCTTTGAAACATCATTTGATTAGCTGTGATTGGCTAATCGTCTCAATGCAATTGTTTGTTTGCTTCCGAAAGATGCCCACGACAGGGAGAAGCACATCAACGCATTGTTGGACGAAAGATGCGACGGGAACAGGAACATCATTCATGCGTGCGTCGCCATGTGTGCTCCTCTGTCGAACAAGGACAATGAAAGCGGTTCGTGACTCGTTATTAAATCGTTAATTAACAAGATATATAGAACCCGATCATCTAGAAATATCGAGCTCGACCGATCGACTCATAATTTCTCCAGAAATCAATCCTCCGGTTTCTGGCAGTGCCCTGGATTACGCCTTGGAACCCTCCGACGTGCTTGCCTCGGTCCACCATCCCAGGGACCCGCTGGACAGGCACCCCTCGTCCAGGGGACTGAGGGCCGTGGTCAGCTGCGCTTCCTCGGCCGCACGAACGTTGGCTGCGGAACACAGGGATGCGGATCGCGAGGAGACCTTCATATCGACTCTCACTTGGACACCCGAGCCACAGGAACACATCAACATCTGTGAGTGGCGCTTGCCATTCATTGCAACCAATATGTGTTTTTATATTTGTATTTTGTGAATGAAACTTGAAATTTGGACAAATTTTTAATTTTAACAAATTTGCTGGTTTGCATTCTATTATACCAATTAATCCAAATTAATTCCAATTGGCTTGATTGAACGAAAATGAATGAAGACTGTTACTATCATTGCAGGCAGCAACAACGTACTGAGTCTGCCCCGCGCGACTACCTCGTCCTCCGTCAACCAACAACAAACTCCTACCAACAACTCAAACACATTTCCACTCATGATGTCCTCAAAGCCAGAAGAAAAGGATCGAAAGAGCAGTGCCCTCGTGATTCTCAAGATGCTCTGCGAGTCTCCGCTCCTCCAAGTACATCTCCTGGGACTGCTCAAGACAAGGTCAGTTGAGTGTTGCTACATTTACTTAATAACAACAGCTTCCTTTGATGCCAGTAAATGTGTTGTCGTTGCATCTGGAGATTGTAGGATTGGATTTATTATTATTATTATTATTATTGTTGTTGCTATGGTTCACACAAGTTCAGTGTTTCAAAATAAATTGCCTTTAGAAAGATATCCTTGCAACACACATAGGCACAAAGCAACATCAACAGCATCATGCAATAATGTTCTACTGCTCATCGACAAATTATCATTTTCTTTCTTTTCTCATCCATATCAGGAATGCTGAGGGCTGCACGGCCTTCATGCAGGCGATCTGCAACAGGGCTTACCCTGCCGCCCTGTACCTGCTCGAGACTTGCAGAAGGATTGCAATGAAGGAGGAGGAGGTCAACAGGGAAATCCTGATGAGCATGGTCTACCCTCCGGGCTCCAATCTCGACAATTCGCCGATTCACATCCTCTGCTGTAACGACGTCTGCAGCTTCACCTGGACGGGTGACGAGCACATTAACCAGGTGAGAATAAATAATTGAAATTGGATAATACTAGTCATAATAACATTAATACTTATCAAGACTAACCTATTGATATTGCTAATCTTATAAGAGTGTTGTGATCTTAAGACTGCATTTAACTTATTGTCTCCTTGGCTGTATGCAAACTTTTCGATAGAACTAAGATGATAGTTAATGATATCTCCTTCTATCAGGATATATTCGAGTGTCGTACGTGTGGACTCACAGGATCTTTGTGCTGCTGCACAGAATGTGCAAGGGTTTGCCACAAAGGACACGATTGCAAGTAAGTCTATCACTTTCATTAGCATACAAAGAAGTTCATTTGTGTTTCATTGGTATCTGTAATTTGCAGTTGTGGTATTTTGTAATTTTAATTATGGTATTTTGTAACTTCAATTGTGGTATTTGTAATTTTAATTATGGTATTTCTAATTGTAATCATTACTATTAATAATTATTCAATTATCCTTGGCCATCACCGGTTAAGACTTTTGAGGATGTCATGTTGGACGACAATAAAGTTTCGTCTTGTCGTTCAGGTTGAAGAAAACATCACCGACTGCATATTGCGACTGTTGGGAGAAGTGCAAGTGCAGGTCTTTGGTGGCTGGAAACCAATCGGCTCGATTTGAACTTCTAAATCAACTCCTCATTGAAACAGATCTTGTCAAACTTCCGAATTCAAGGTGGAATTCAAGATGTTTATTTAGAAAATATTATTTATATATTATTATATTATAATTATATTATGAAATAATATTTGTATTATATTTATATTATGAAATAATATTTATATTATATTTATAATATATGTGTATATTATATTTATATTATAATATATTTATTTTAGAAATAACTTCTTGTCGTACTGAAGTTAATTATTAGCAAACACGTTATAAACGAACTTGGCTATTATACTAAGATGTCATTTCATATATTGGTTTTGTAATCATCCGGTTAACTTGAAACCTACAGAGGTGAGAATATCTTGATGTTCCTTCTGCAAACTGTCGGAAGGCAGATCGTGGAGCAGAGGCAGTACAGGCCTTCTCGAATCAGACCTCCGGCTGGCTCGGGTCGAAAGATGATCTCCTCCGAGATGGGTTAGAATTCACTTTTAAAAAAGCATTTTATTAAATTGTTATTAATTGGCTTAACTTGATGCTTAGGTTTATGTTTGGCTCGTTCTTTGTAATGCATGTGAATTGTGTGCATTACTTGCTGTTCTATTTTTATCATTGTTTACATACACAGTATCATATTACCTTGCTAAAATCAGCTCTGATAACAAGCTTGTTGCAATAATTTTGGACCTGCCTTGAACCCGACTTTCTTTCAGAGCCACAAATGCCAGAACACAACCTGGAACCACCAAAGTTCAGTCGGAGGGCATTGGAGAGGATTCTCAACGACTGGACGGCAGTGAGATCCATGCTTTTGACTGGATGTAAGGAGAAAAAAGGAGGGTTAGAAAGATTATCTATTACTTTATTAATTAATTAATTATTATTATTTTAATTATGAATGGTTACAATCACTTGTTCCATCATATGGTATAATATGCTACAAAGACAATAATGATGTTATTAATACGAACTTATTTACTGTTGATTCTGTTTCACTCTATTTTCTGTTGACAAACGTTATTACAAAATTGTGTAAGTGGTCATCAGATGACCCTTTGTTTTGTTTAGAAAAATAAATAAATTAATAAAATAATATAACTATTGATGGTTAAAAATTAACAGCAGTGCCTCAGAAGCGATGTTTGAGGATCAAATTATGATTATTTATTTATTAATTATTATTATTATTTTATTACAATAAAGGTTACAATCATTTATTCCACCAACAGTATTACATATAGCAAAGACAATACTGACAATATTATTACAAATTGTAACTTTATATTTTAACTATATTATATTAATTATAAATAATTAACAGCAGTGCCTCAGAAGTGATGTTTGAGGATCAAATGTACCTGGAAAGTCAGTCCGGTGTCAGTCAAGTGGACAAGTTCGTCCACTGTCTGCTCATCAAGTGCAGTGTTGAGGTTCGTGCTTTTAAGATATGTTTTGATATCCATCTCGTCTGCTATTTAAATGGCATTTACAGTATTATATAACATTGGTTATATTATTATTATTATTATTATTATTAATCACTTTTAAGTACTGTTAGTGAATTGTTTAAATAAATTAATTACTGTTATTATTACCATTATTATTGTTGTTATTGTTATTATGATTGTGATCCTAATAACTAAGCTCTATGAAGGTAGAGGCACAGTATTAAAATTGAAAGTTGAAACAACCAGCATTTGATTGACTAACAATAACCTAACAATAACCGTCCATCTGCAGAGCAAAACATCATCTTCGTCAGAGAGTAAGGCAAGTGTAATGTTGCAGATGTTGGACTCCCTGCTCGCGACCCTCATCCGCGAGATGCAGAACGACAGGGTGGAGGGGCGCAGGGCAGAGGCCAAGAAGGTTGCGCGACGTTTCATCCGCTCCGTCGCCAGGATCTTCGTCGTCGTCAGTGCCGAGATGTCTCCGCAGAGCAACAAGAAGAGGCAGTCAGTGCAATTTCAGACCTTCAATTGTATTATTTATATTTATAATAATATTATTATTGTTATTATTATTATTGTTATGGTTTACAATTTTTATTTGTATTATTTAAATTATTTGTTATTATTACTAGGTAGTTGATATTATTGTTGATGTCATCTATAATTATCATAATTTATGCTTGTTAGGAGTCTCAGCTCAACACTTCCAACTGCAAAATGCAAGAGAGCCTTCCAAGCCCTGGTGAACATAGCCATCGAGGAATTGTGTGAAACGGCAGATGCACTCATTGCACCCGTCAGGATGGGAATCGCCAGACCGACTGCTCCTTTCTCTCTTGTTTCCTCCTCCAACGATGCCATTCAGGTCCGTGATTTTGTACATGCGTGCGTGCGGAATTGCGTTTTTGTGATCTTGTTTCGTGCGAGCGCTTGGAACTTTTGGACTTTTCGCATTGAACTGTAAGATATTGGGAAGATTATGATGCTTGTTTAAAGGTTTTTTTTTAATTTTTGTGATGGACAGAGGAATGGATGAAAAGGACAAAAGTAGCTCACTTGAAATTATTAATGGATGATTCATAAATTATAATCAAATTAAAATTGATTTGTCAATTCACAGGGAAGCGAGGAGCTGTTCTCGATCGAGATGTTGCCTGTGAGGCTGTCAGATTCCAGGAACCAGATGGGGAGGGTGTCGACCCCTGGAGACGACTTCGACTCGAGATCGAACGTCCAAAATGACGGCGACGGCGGCCATCGACGCGGCAGGAACGTCGAACGAGCCGAGGAAGAACTCGCTGCCGGAGATGTGGAGGTGAGTGGAAGTGGATGCGATGCAATGATTGGATGAAGTCTACTTAGGAGTAATCGGGATCTTCTTGTTGTTGTTGTTGCTTCAACTGTTTATATACAAACTAATATATGTCATAAGCAACTATATATATATATATATATTATATTATATATTTATGTTATATATATATATATATTTTATGTATATTCTGACAATTAAATTGTACCTGGAATTTTGTGGACGGTGTGTTGTTTTTGTAGATGGAGGTTCTCGACAGATTGGTGGAAGATCACATGGACAGACAGAGTGAACATGATGACCAGCATTCTGAACATTCAGAGCACGAAGGAAACCCGCCTGATCACGAAGAGGGTAATTATTATTATTATTATTATTATTATTATTATTATTATTATTGTTGATATTTTTATTTTGTTATAATATAATATGTTGTTGTGATTAATATTAAATTGATGTCATCAAAGAGATGAACATGCAAGATCATTATTTTGATATATCAATACAATTCATTTATTGACACCAGGTGTAGTCGAAAGTGACATGGAGTTGGACATGATGAACGGATCGGACAGCGACAGCGAGGAGAGCACGAGGAGTCACGCGGACAATGCAAGCATCCAGAGGAGTGCCATTACTGCTGCCACTGCTGGATCAGATGCAGGTTTGTTGGTTCATAGGTTGTTGAGCCTTGAGGTTTATGTGTACTGAGTTTAGGTGTATGTATGTAGGTATTTTTGTCAATTTCATGATTTATTTCATAAAAATGTTTTAATATTTAAAAATATTCAATCCAGGTGTCGGAAGTTTACCTTTCTTCTCCGACGACGAGGAGGATTCGGGAGATTCGTCGAGTCAGGATGACGACAGCAAGGCTGGTGACAGTGCAGACAACGACGCTGACGTCACGGGATTGCTGGATGAACAGCTGGAAAGGAGGAACAATGCAGGTGGGTTGATGATCCGTGGATTTCAGTTTTTTTTTACTGTTGTTGCTGAACTTTGTTGTTGTTGTTGCTGAACTTTGTGACTTCTCTGTTACCTGGTTTTGCTCTATCACTTGCTTTGTTATATCACTCTCTTATTAATTGTTTGCAAATTAAAAATGTTTTGGACCTAATTTATTAAATAGGTTGTTGTTTTTTATTTTCTTGTCCGCTTCAAAGAAATCATCTTAAAGTAGTCGTGATGTATTGCAATCTCCAATACTTTTCGCTTGTGCTTCACATTTGTTTTGAGCGGCCATCTTCTTTTCACGTCTTTACATTTAACGTGAACAAGTATTTTGGCAGCTTCGAGCCAGCACATGTTGCAGCCTCCGCACACCATGCAGTGGGCTCTCAGGCCACGAGACGTCAGCACTTCGACCACTCGACCTCTACCTGCTGCTGTTGCCACGACAACGACAGGTGTATGAGCGTCATGTGCTTTGTTGTGCGTGCGTGCGTGCGTGTGATTGGCCAGCAGTTGCCTACATGTGCTCAAACCCTGTTCAGATGCCTGGATACATTTGTATACATCTCCATCTCTGTTTTTGTTTATTTATTGTTTGTACTTTCCCCAATAGGATCGAGTGGAATTGTTTACATCGATCCAGCCATACTGAGGAGGTCTTCCGTGAATCCAGTCTCCGTGGCTCTCTCGACCAATCAGGACAGCACCCTCAGCGTGTCTACCACGTCTAGTCAGCTGGCCAGATCCTTTGGTATAGTGATCAGACAGGTAAAGCCATCATGGGATCATGTGGGATGATTCACGTTTATAGAAATTTCTGTAACTAATTGATTTTTTTATGTGGAAAAGGTTGCTGACCTGATGATGATGCTTCAAGACTACCAGAATGTTGCACCGAATCTTCCTCTCCTGCTCGAAATCACGAGCCAGGAAGTTGCAGAACTTCAGACTTACCTGGATTGCAGACTGCGACCGACGTGGGATTGGTTGGTCAGCGTCATGGATGCCACGGAAGCCCAGCTCAGGTTCGGGTCTGTGCTCAGCGGTCCTCACCAGCCCAACCACAAGAACATTCATGCATCTTCTACCAGGCATTCCACTGCCAATACTTCATCCTTCTCCAGTACTAGGTTTGACTCCTTATTTGCTGACATCTCGGAATTGAGCTCTTCTCTCTCTCTTTCACAACCACATTTATTGGAATTTATTATTATTTTTTTTTGTTATATAAAAGGTTGAACCACTTGCAAAGAGAAGAACCAACGGGTCAACAGAATACGACAGGAACCCGATCCTCCATAGCTTCAAAGCCCGGAAGTTCTGCTCCGACGATGCCCGCCCAGGATGGAAACAGTGCCCGAAGGGATTTCCTGACCTATGCCCTTTCGCTGATGAGGGCCCACAACAACGAGCACTTCGACGGACTCCCGGCGACGGACGTGACTTCTCTCAAGCACGCGGCCTACGTACTGGACGCCCTCGTGTATTACATGCGTAACGGGAGCGACGGAGAGAACAACGTCAAGGATTCCATGTCTGTTCAGTCTTGGTTCGAAAACGAGGAGAACGCGGACGAGGCGGGCTTCGACGATTACGCCAACCGAAGCACGACCATGGAGACCGACAGCACGGACGGAGTGTCGGACGTGGTGGAAGCAAAGTCTTGCAAGAAGAATCCGTTTTTCCAGAGATCCGAATCCACCATTTTCTTTGGCTGCACTCCTCCGGATCCTTTCCAGTCGCCTCTGTGCGAGTCGCTTCCGCTGGCAGAGCAGCCGCACTTGCTTCATCCCTACTCGAGGAAGGAGGATCTTTTCGGCATGCCGAGACAAACCGTCGATCCCGGCAACTTCTCTACGGACTGCAACCAATCGAACTCGTGGCCATTTTTCAATCAATTGCCCACCCATTTGGCCCTGTCGAGGAGATGTCCCTCGTCGTCCTCGCTCAACTCCGCCCCTCTCTATCAACCTCTGAACAATGCCATGGGACCTTCCGTTCCTTCCTCCCAACAACCTCCTCTTTTCCAGGGGTCTACCACGGCACCGCCTGCCCATTCTTCTCTGTCCGGATCGCCGGTCGTCGACGTTCCAGGTTTTGGATCGAGTGTCATCGTAAGTCTTTCCATTGACGAGAAACGTTTCCAATTGCCGTCATTCATTCTACGATTTCAGCAGGTTTCAACGTCTTACCTTGATGCTCAGGGACTCGACAATTCTGGCAACAACTCCCACATGCCTCTCGTTTCGACCTCCTTCGGAACTTCCGGTCGCTTTGCCGAACCGAGCGCGGGAACCCCGAGAGATGCCGGTCGTCTCCAGGGAAGTCTCGTTCACACTCTGATGGATCTTTCTGTGGTGAGTCAGTCCTCGGCCGAATCCGAGGGCGTTCCCGGTCCGACGGTCCCGAGAGGATTGCAGCCGAACAGGACCGTCGCCCAGGAACGTGCCGGTCATCCTGCCCAGGGCGGCGTCATCGTTCACGTCGGGAACTCCTACCAAGCCATTCACGGAGACGACGCGGCCATGGACCGTCGCCACCCGCACTCGGTCCAGCAGGCCATCTACGACGACCCGCGTCACTCCATCGTCCCGTCGAACGTCGGAGGAAACGAGATGGGACTCGATCTCAGCAACCCTTCGAAGAGCAGTAGCAGCAGTCATCCCACCAAGATGCAAATCACAGGAGTTGCAGAGGAATCTTCAGGTCCGTCGTCGTCGGGTCTCAACCAACAGAGGTAAGTCGGTCTCGGAATCCTTCTAGCTAGGTTGCTTATAGCTCATGATGATGATGGTGGTGGAGGTGATGATAGTGTTGCTCGATTTCATTCGAAAAGCTTGACGACGACGCAAACATTCGGCAGTTCGTCGTTTGCCGGGGAAGTGCAAAAGTCCGAGAGTCACTCGTCCTCCGTTGACCTCGTCGGCGCCAATGACAACGTGTCGAACACCGTTGTCGTGGAAACCACCCACGTGCAGCCCTCGGCAGCCATGCATAGGTACATATGTATATATATATATATAGTTATACATTTTATATTATAATTATATTATACATTTTATATATATATTTATATATATACTATATATGCATTTCCAATATAATCCTTGACGTTGGTAATTTGAAATCGAGTGAGCATCAAATAAATTTTGGGTTGAGTGTCGTCAATAAGTCTTGGAATGGCTTCTCTGACGTTTGAAATGAGGTTTATGAAATGTTGCAAAATGTTCATTTCATTTGCTTTTGTGTTTCTTTGCAGGACTCCGAGCATAATGGGATGCTTGGTACCGGCCGAAACTCTGCTGGGAAGGTGGAGGCTGTGCCTGGATTTGTTCGGAAGGGTTTTCTGCGACGATGTGGGTGCCGAACCCTGCTCCATCATCAGCGAGTTCGGAGGGTTCACCGTCAAGGAGAGCAGGTTCCGAAGGGAAATGGAGAGACTGAGGAACTCACAGCAAAGAGATCTCAGCATCGAGGTAATAAATATTTCTAAGTGCCTCATTGGACGTCACGTCACTGCTAAGAGTGATATCGCGCCATGGCCTTTTCATGTTTTACTTCACGACACCTCAGTTAAGACACACAAGATTTTCATGTTATTATTCAACTTCATTACTGGTTTGACAACTAACCACTGGTCAAAACACATAAATGTGAGCTGATCACAGACTCACACAACTGAATCAAGCTGAGGAATCCAAATGATCTGGCCTAGATCAATTGAGACAAATGCACTCTGATTCAAAGTGTGATGTTATGAATATTCATTTCAGGTTGAAAGAGATCGAAACAATCTTCTCGTCCAGGCCTTCAAACAGCTGAACACTCATTTTAACAGAAGGAATCAGAATCCCGGGCCCCCTTTGGCCGTCCACAGGGTCAAGGTGACCTTCAGGGACGAACCTGGGGAGGGCAGCGGAGTGGCCAGGAGCTTCTACACCGCTTTCTGTCAGGCGATACTCTCGTCCGAGAACCTTCCGAACCTCGACAGCATACTCGTAGGAGGTGATGGTCAGAACCTGCTCGTATCTACTTGATTCGTGCTGAAACTTATTAAGAAAGATTTATTATTTTTAACTGTTATATTATTTATGAACGTTTATTTTTAAATCACGTTTTCCAGATCTCCTGCAGAGGCTGAGGTCACGAGAGAAGGAAAGAAAACGACTGCAACAACAGCAGCAGCAGCTTCGAGCCTCGAAGGATAAGAAGACCCTCTCGTCGGACGCTGTCGCTTTCTACATGCCGACATCCTCGTCTTCTTCCTCTTCGCTCCTCGACCCGCTGGGTGGCCTCTCCGGGGAGTCGGCCGGAGACGTGGGCCAGTTGTCCAATGACATGTCCGTGCAGAAGAAACAGCTCGGAGAGAGACTTTATCCCAGAGTTCAAGCAATCCAACCTGTTAGCTGATGATTAGCTTTTTGTGAAGATTGATTTATTTTTATTTGATGCAATTACTAAACCTCTACAATAAACTCCTAGGGACTGGCTTCCAAGATAACTGGCATGCTCCTCGAATTGGGACCTTCGCACCTTCTGGACCTGATGACCTCCGAGGAGAGACTGCGACAGAGGGTCGGTGAAGCAGTCGACATCATCATGGCTCAAGGAAGGTTAGCATCGATTGATTATGATAATGATTTTTTGTGACAAGGTTTTCTTTATAAATTAAAAAGTGCCAAAAAAAGGTGCAAATGTTTGATTGGTTGTTCGTACGTATGCTGGGTACTTAGTTTGTACTGAGCTTGATTGCAAATATACTTTTGTGATATCAGATCAAATCTCACATCAACCTTTTACATGATGGCACAAGTTTTGCTATGCTCAGACTGTGACTGCTGATTTAAGTTGTTCTATTAACACAACTCATCAAATGCTTTCGTACACTTTATACCATTAGTGATTTTATGCATACATTATATTAGTAATTGCAATCAACTGAGTACCATCACTGAACGATATTTCCAGAGATGGATCGTGTGCAGAAGGTGGAGAGGCCTATAACCTATCAAGTGATAAGAACAACAAGAAAGGATCTTTGGCCAAGAAGCTGAACGAGGCAGAAGACGATTCTGACATCGAAGACAATAGGCCGTTGTTTTGGCAACCTGGCAAAAAGGGATATTATTCTCCAAGGCCAGGAAGAAATACTCCGGAGAGATTGAATGCCTTCAGAAATGTTGGCAGGTGAGGACTGATTATCCATTGGCTATTTGTGGAATCAATTGATTAATTAAATAAATAAATAATTAGTTAATGATATGGATTCATGAATCTTGAAATTGAATTCAAAGTTCCATGTCTTTTTTTCATTCAGGATCATTGGCCTCTGCTTGCTGCAGAATGAAATCTGTCCTCTGTACTTAAATCGTCACGTACTCAAGTCGTTGCTGGGTCGTAAAATCTCCTGGCACGACTTGGCTTTCTTTGACCCGGTCATGTACGAAAGTCTCAGGCAACTGTCTTTGGATGCAGAATCAAAAGATGCATCTTCCATTCTGATCAACATGGATCTCACTTTCTCTATTGAACTGTCGACTGAGGAGGTGAATTATGAATTCAATCGTTTTAATTTAGAAAAATCAGGAAATGTTATTTTTCGTAGAAAATTGAGAATTTGTTCAAAATTATAGATCATAATTTGAAAATCAGATGAGTATACGGAATGTATGGGCATAATAGTAAATGGCTCACTAGCGCATACCAAATCACATGGAACTAATAAAGCACTTGGCTTAATAGTTATTTCATCATTTATGATTTATCTTCAGGGTGGAGATCACATAGAACTTATTCCAAACGGTGGTGATATTGAAGTCAACGCCTCCAATATTTACGATTATGTTCGGAAATATGCAGAGTTCAGGATGGTGAAACTAGTCTCTAAGCCGCTGGAGGTAAGTCCCTTTTCTATGACCTTTATATTAAATTACATTTAAATTTGTCTTAAATAACTGCTGTGATGATGTCACCATTGTATATTCGATCTCTGAATTTTAACCTCTTAGAACATGAAACTTGGGGTATTTGATGTCATACCCAGAGGCAGTTTGGATGGCCTGACATCAGAAGACTTGAGGCTGCTTCTTAACGGCATGGGGGATATCAACACACAGACTCTCGTCAATTATACCTCGTTCAACGATGAAACTGGAGACAGTGAGTAGTTCTTATCGAGATGTTGATTTAAAGACCTCGCTCATTCAATGTCCTAGCATATAATAGCATTAAATTACTTTCTTTGTTGGTCTCTCTTCAGGAGAAGGAAGTGAAAAGGTCCAGAGGTTCAAGAAATGGTTTTGGTCGACCATCGAGAAGATGAATCCGAACGAAAGACAGGATTTGGTAAGGATGCGTTCATCTGAACACAAACTTAGAATCATAGATGTTGAAAAGCACTTTTGATAACGCTTCCTTATTTTAGGTTTACTTCTGGATGTCCAGTCCCGCTCTGCCGGCCAGCGAGGAAGGTTTCCAGCCGATGCCCAGCGTCACGGTCCGACCGGCAGACGACAATCACCTCCCCACTGCAAACACCTGCATCTCCCGGCTGTACATTCCCCTCTATTCGTCGAAGCTCATACTCAAGCAGAAGCTCCTTCTCGCCATCAAGACAAAGAGCTTTGGATTCGTCTGAGGATTATGAATAATTTCATTTGCATCGCTAACATGTAGATCATAGTTTTACTTAGAGATTTGTGTTGTAGTCAAATTTGAAGTGTTTCATCTTGTTGATATACCAGTTTACTGGGTTTTTGATCTTAAAATTGACTTTTGTTTTGAACGAAAAACTCTTAAACTGTACCCGAGGCCCTGCTGTATAACTGTTGGCCGAGGCACGACCTATGGAATTTGTTTAGGTATGTTTGTAGATGATGAGTTAGACGTCTATGTCTCTGTGCCGGGCAATAACTCGTTTGATGACAACTTAGTCAGTCTCTCTGTTAATTAAAGCAACTGAGTTTGTGGTGACTGTTGTCAGCCCTATTCCAAAGGTTGATAAAGCAATGCTACCTTATAATTTGCATCTGCTTCTGAACCACTGATGAATGGGGTGAAAGTCATATGCCCAGAATAACATAATGCAATGAGCTCGAGCCTGCGGTTTTCAAGGTGGGGTGCCCCCTGTTGTGGTTCCCTCTCATGGTATTGCAGAAGGAAATGCTGTGATGGCCCTATATGCTAAAATCAAGTGTGCTTTCTAACTAGCACTTTATGAAATAGATCACAGAAATAGGTCTGCAGCCCAAAGAATGATTTGGCACTTAAAAATCAAAAAGTTAAAAAAAGTGAATACTGGGTATCTCCTGATCACTTTGTTGCAAAACTCAGTAAAAAAAAACACGAATTTGAAAAACAACACATTTCACCAAATGCAATCTTTTTGGAGGGGGCCCATCACCTATTAACCCCAAATGCAAAACAAAGTCCACAAATAAATTATAATATTAAATTTCATAGCTGATGAGCAGGCACCAATTCTAAACAGCCAATCCTTTGCTCTTCAAGAACGGTTCCTGAGAAGGTTCTCTGCCTAGAAAGTTCTGCAGCATTTCTGTTGCATCCTGGAATCATCAAGAAATAAAAAAATAACTTTAAAAAAGTTCAAATCGTTTTTAGTTATAAAGTTTTAAAATTTATTAATAAATTTAGTCATAAAGTACCAAATTAGCTTTGCCTATTTACTTAATTTATTAAATTTTGAAAAATAAATGCAAATAATATTATTTGCCAACTTAAATCAATTTCAAACCATTTTCATTAGCAAATAGTTTCTATTAACGTTATTATTATTATGATTATTATTTTTATTATTATTATTATTTATTGTCCTCACTGCATCTGACTAAACTAATATAAAGTGATTACATATATGAATCTCGACAATAACTAATAATAATAATGATGATGATAATAATAATAATAATAATAATAATAATAATAATAATAATAATAATGTGTAAGAATTACTAATGATAATAATAATATATAATAATTAATAATGATAATAATAACATGTAATAATTAATAATAATATTAACTAACCAAAGATCCTCCAGGCTTGAGGATGCACCTCCTGTACTCGCGTCCCATTTTTCCATCGAGAACGTTCTTCTCAAACTTCGTGTGGAACATGTCATCACTGTAAACTTCACTCCACTGTTTACATTCAAATTAATTAATTAATTAATTAATTAAGAAGTTAATTCATCCAGACATGTCCCAGTAAATATTAAATTTTATAATTTATTTATTATATTATTTTATTTATTATATTACTTATTTATTACATTGCTTATTTATTTATTACATTATTTCTTTACTTATTTATTTATTAAATTATTTATTTGCTTATTTTATCATGCTAGTCAAAAGAAATCAAAATCGCCCATGTATCACCATTGATACAACATCGATACAACATCGATACAACATCGATACATCATCGATACAACATCGATACAACATCGATACAACATCGATACATCATCGATACAACATTGATACAACATTGCTTTCATTTTGGAGCATCTTTAAAAGATGAACTTCTTTATTAATGAAAATGAGGCAAACAAAAAACCAATTTTTTAAACTATTAACATTTTTAATCTGTATTATTACCAAACTCTCAACATACTCAGAATGTTTCAAATTACATATTAGATAAGGACTAACCAGATATCCATAATATTGAGCATCGTATCCTCCGGCCAGGTGGCTAAAGCAGGCAGGCATGTAAGTACCTGGAGTACTCTTGATACCCAAGATGTTCTCCATCAATTTTCCAAACAATTCCTTGATGTCCACCTAGGTTTGCCAATTTAATTAAATCAATTGGTGATCGATAAATAATCTAATTTAATTTAATAATGTGATAATATGCCAATAATGAAATTTAAATCAGCTTATTGGCTTCTCTGGCATATCTTCAAAGCAATTAGTAGAAAACAGTCAATATCAAAAATGCAGTCTGATATGTGGATATCTGGTATATCCGTTATCAAACTTATCTCCTTATCAAGTATATGATAACATCCATGGGATGAATTATATGATATTGTTTGATCCAGGGATCCAACGATATCATATGAAAATGTAATAATCAACATGATTAATTCACATAACTTTTATCAATTTTATTTAAATTAAAATCTTGACTTCCAAAATTATTATTTATGTTTATGTTTGAGGTTCCTTAATTACTTAATTACAGTTCATAAATGTTATTTGCAGCAGCAGCCATAACAACAACAACAACAACAACAACAACAACAACAACAACAACAACAACAACAACAACAACAACAACAACAACAACAACAACAACAACAACAATAATAATAATAATAATAATAATAATAATAATAATAATAATAATAATAACACTGGTAGTGCTCAGCATTCATTCATCACCGGCTGTGAGACCGAGAAGAAAAAGGAAAATGTGCATAATAATAATAACAATAACAAATATTATTTTCTAAGTAAGATTAATTATAAATGTTATTTCCAATAACAATAACAATAAAAGCACTAACAAAAACTATTTTCTAAATAATGGTTTAATTATAATAACTAATAAGTTAAAAACGCCAACGTCTTTGCCCTGGTGGATGTACTGATCGAAGGTGGCGAGAAGAATCTGCCTGCAGTTAAAGAGTCCTGCATTGGCGTTCTTGGACCCGATGAGTGACTTGAGGAGCTCCTCGGGGACGGGCGAGTGGTCCTCGTGATGGCCCGACATCATCATCAGCGAGTCCTTGCACCAAACCCACTTCTCCAGCATTTGAGACGGGGCCTCCACAAAGTCTCTTTCGACTTTAGTGCCACTTTTGAATATTTAAAAAAAAAAATATTCAAAATTAATATTATATTAAATATTAATAATTATATCAAATTAATGTTAAATATTAAAAATATAATTGATAATATATAAGATATATACATCTAAAATGTTGAAATATATTTTAAAATATTCAAGTGGAAAACTATTTTATTTCCAATGGACATCAACAATTGCCATTTTTCAAATTATATTTTAGAAATCATTTTAATAATTTTAATAAACGATTTTTCTGCTCCCCTCAAAGAGCACAAAGAGAGAACTTCACTCACCAGAAGAAAGCAAACTCCGCCTCGCTGCAGATGTGGTGCATGACGTGACCGAACTCATGGAAAAAGGTTTCCACCTGCATGAAACATTGAAACATTGAAGTTCAATCTCTAAATGGTTTGTTACATGTCCTGATTTTGTCTTTTAAGTGGGCCATCAGTGAAATATCATCCTGACAGAAAGATGAACGATCATCTTTCTGAGTGGGAACGAGCATCAATATCGACCAAAATTACCTCGCTGTGCAGGAGCAGGGATGGATGGGACTGAGTTGGTTTGGTGAAGTTTGTGATCATGGCAACCACGTGAAGTTGTCTCTCACCATTCTCCGCCAGACAACCGGGCTGTCGAGAAGAACCGACCGAATGAACGTCGTTGAAGTCGTTAAATAATTAATTATGATTTATTTTTAGTATTTAAAGAAATCAATAAATTGTTTGATTTATCAGAAAATCCACGATTTTTGAGTTTATTAATGAGTTTATTAAAGTGCCAAAGCAACTGAAGCAATCAAAAAGCAAATTAAATGTGTAAAATATTAATGGCATTTTAATAAATCAATTTTAAAAAATGAAAATAGAAATAGTTTGTATATTTATTTTGTTGTTATTATTATCTGTTATTTCATTATTTATATATTTAAATGGACAACTGGATACTCCTGACAAATAAAGCAATCCAAGTTGGGAAGCCACAAACCTGGAGCGGGATGCAGCATGCATGTCCGTATTTACCTTCCCTCGGGAACAGGTCCAAATAGAAGTAACCTAATAGCCTTCCCGTGTCAGAATCTTTGACACTGTACTAGAAAAACAAAAACAACAACAACATGACAACGACAACAACAACAACAGCAACATGAACATTTCAATTCTTCTGGAAAAGAGGAAACTTTTGGATGCCATAAAAACCATTTTTTTTATAAAAAAGAAAACATAGAAAAAAAAACAACAATGCTTTAAGGATGATAATTTGTTAATGTTGATTTAAAAATGAGTTTCATTGGTTTGTTCACAGAGAAACAACAAAAAATAATAATAATAATAATTTGTGGATTAATTTGCCTCCTCAAAAAGATTAAATATGATTAAATCTATTTTTATGCATTATAACAAAAAATCAGGAAAATATTTTCATAAACCAATTTCCACGTGTCGAAATCCAACCATTTCCACATCTTCGTGCCATGTTTTTGCATCTTCGACCAGCTGAAACTTCAGTCCCAGGAGATCCTAAAAAATAATTCCACCAAATATTATTATGAGTCATGCCATCCAACAGATGTTGTTCATGTCGCTGCTGACAATAATAATAATAATAATAATAATAATAATAATAATAATAATAATAATAATAATAATAATAATAATAATAATAATAATAGTAATAATAATAATAATAATTATCACAGTTATTTGTATAACGCCATGCACGTGAGCTACAGGGGCGCTGTGCCAGTCCTAAAATCAATGCCTGAAAGACAGTGTCTTCAGACTCATCTTAAAATTGGCGGATGATGTAATATGCTGGTGATGGCAGCATGTTATATGAAAAAAACTAAAATAAAAAATATTTGGATCTGTCAAGATGAAGAAATAAGTTCATCCAACAGTTTGAATTACTCTCCTTAGTCACTGGCCTCTCAATGAACTTAACTTATGAACTCTGAACTCTGAACCTACCTGATAGATCCTCAGAAGTCCTTTGGTGACTTGATCCAGAGGGAAATAGTTTCTGAGCTTGTTCTGGTCGACTGAATACTTCTTTTCCTCCACCCTGGACATGTAATACTTGAAGTCCCAAAGATTGATTCGGCCATCATAGTCTATCTGCATCTCAGCACACTGAAATAATTTGTTGAATGGTTACACTCCCTCTTTTGAGGCAAGAAATCTTAATAGTAATATCTAAATAGTAACTCAAAGCAGTGGATGTTATTACAATAGCAATCATTATAATGTCAATGAACTCAATGCAACTCTCCAGATTTCAAGTCAGATCCCATTCATCTACATTCTTGAAGTTAGCTTCATCTAATCCAAATGCCAACCTCGTTCTTCTTGTATTCGAGCAGAAGTTTCATCTCCTGGTCTTTCAGGACTTGAAGCTTTTGCTCCAAACTCGACAGGAAATCAGAAACTTTTTCAGGAGTTTTGGCCATTCTCATGTCAAGAATGAAGGCAGCATGGTTAGGGAAGCCAAGCAAAGTGGCTTTCTGAATGATAAGCAGAGGTATTGTTTAGTTTTTAAATCTCATTTTGAATAAATAATTAGGCTATAAACCAAGAAAACAAAGTAAAGGAAAAAAAATTATATAATAATGTCTCTTTGTTCTAGTAGTATTTACTTAGAATATTATATAATTTAAATTCATATTGATTCACTGTGTAATATTAATTTAAAAAATTTGTTACATAAATGATAATGTTTTAATATTAATTAATTATTAAATTAATCAATTAGCAATATAAGTTAATTATTCCTTAATTATCTGGATCCAGCGATCCAACATTACGTTAAAGATGAGTTGAAGGCAAACAAAACATTAAGTACATTGAAGCATATCTTCAATGGATAATATCAATGTATCAGTACTCAACCTTGTGTCTTAGTTTGACCAGTTCTTCCAATATAGGTGTATTCTCAGCTATGCACCTAAACATAAAGTTAACCTTGTTATATTGATGACTTCCCTAAACAAATTATCTCAAAGAATACAACTGACACCTGATACAATTGATACAAAAATATGAAATTAATGCCAATAATCCAACCTGGAGTTAAAAGCTGTTTCCAACAGCTTCCTGGTGTTGGGATTCTTGGCGTACATCATGCACGGATAGTAGTGCGGATACTTCAGGGTCACCTCCATCTTTCCATCTTCGCACTGCAAAAACACAACTCAAATTAAGAGAAGACCTTAAGTCTGCTTGAGGAAAATGTTCAAGTCATGTTTAAATGGAAATTTTATTTCAAATTGTTGCTTAAAAGAAATTTATCCTTCAAATTTCCAATGAATTATTATTGTTATTATGGATATTAATATAATATATATAATATTAATATAAAAAAAGTAACCTTCTTAAGACCTTCAAGAAAGTCCTTTGGTAGACCGACTACAAGAGAAAAATCAAACCATAAAGAATATTACAAAACATAAGAACAAGGAACATGTTACTCATGATTTTCAATAAACATGTCATTCATTGTTAGAACAAACTCCACTTAATTCCTACCCAATTCTTCTGGAGAGAAAAACAAGGATGTATTTTCCTCATTTGAGTTCTTTAAATAATCAATTTCTAGGTTTCTGATTCTATGTTCCAAGGCTTTTATTTCATCTTGTACCTGTTTTGGATGCTCAAGACCTGCAGTAGATTAACTGAGTGAACAAATTATAGAAGAAAAATGGCTTATAAAAAACAAATAGCTAAGAAAAGATTAAAATCAATTCATGACATCATCAGCTAAATGTCAAATCAATTATGAGTTGAATGTTGAAATAGCAAGAGATAAAGGGTTTTCAGTGTTCATTGTGAAAAATCAATCCTTTGTTAAGAGTACAGGTATTAAAAAATCACTCACTAATAAATAGAATTTTTCTTAAATTATTATTATTTTTAAACTACCAACTTAATAATATTATAGTGTTCAATCTTAGATCAATAGAAAACAAACCATTCCTTTGCCCAATTTTTATCATTCTTTCCAAAAATCTCTTGGCCTCTGGTCTCAGAGTGTCTCCAAACTTTTTGTTTGCTGCCACCAAGTTATGAAAAATGTCTTCCCTCAGACTACAAAAAATGAGTTGCTAATTATCCAGAATGAAATATCTGAGAAATTAATGATGAAATATTAAAACACAAACCTGAGTTCAACTTCAAGTTCAGATAACTTTTTATCAGCAAGAACACTTGCATCCCTAAGTTCTTTACTTGGAGCAACAGTATGGAAGAATGTTAACTGGTTTTTCTTGGTGTAGTAGCTGGTTTGGTTATCTCCCATTGCCTACAAAAAGAAAAGTCAAACAAATAGAAATTTTCGTTGATGGAAAGCAATAAAATTAATAGTAAAATGAAAACTACCTTAACTACGTTATCATAAACGAGTTCATCTGGTTTTAACCTGCCTATCTGGTCATAAAGAGATCTGGAACTTGAAATAAGTTCGTCAGTCTCTTTTCCGATTTCGTCTGGATTGTAATTCCATCTCAAGTGAACAGATGCAGCAGACATCTTCGCTAAGCTCAGGTTATGAACGCAAGTCGAAGCCTCTCGAGCTCCCTTTCGCAGATGCCGAACTATAACCGAAGTTCGCATATGGCTGAGGATGATAAAAGACATATTATAAAAAAATAAATTTTTATTCCAGCTTTTATACCAGAAATAATGAGGATGAATTTGACTTTGCTTACATGGACAATCTAAAACCAATAAATTGCAGTAAAACATTAATTAATAAGAATTATTTTTGATATCCTTTATTTAATTAAATAAAAATATGGATCAAATGGATATAGTTTAATGGTTGCTGCCGTAAGGACACATTAATATGACATTTAGTTTTGATTTATCGCAAAGGTTAATTAGAGAAACGAAGTTCTGTCTGCGTAACTCGAACACAGATATACTTTTAAATTGTTGCTTGGTTATATTATATGTTCCTTAAAATTCAATCAAATTACTTCCATGCGTAGTATATAGACGGTCAGATTTACGAAGAATTTATTTTTGGAGAATTTCAGAAATCTTAGCCATAATCTTCCTCCAGCAAGAACTATATCTCCGTTAAGTTATTTAGCGGATAGCACAGCTCCCAAAAACCCACTAAATTTCCCCGGGTTAGCCTGACCCAACCTCACGCCACACCCACCAAACGAACCAACGATCACCACTACTGGACTGGCACAAGTCCTGTCCACCAAGCCCAAGTTAAAACGCTGGAAAGCCAGAATAAGTCAAGCACATTGCTCCACCACCCAGCTAAAAGTCATGGACCCGTGCAAAGATGCCAACCATGCCCAGATGCCAAGGAAATAAAGTTTATTAGGCCCACAAACTCTAACCATATACCTAAAGTACAAGTTTGTCCTTTGGAACTCTTTTCTGTGTCTCACAATTTCAACAAAACGATACCAAATATAGAAGCAAACAATTAGCACAATGTTGCCATTAATGGAAGTTTTACTACATCTCCCTTCATCCTCCAAAATTCATTTCTTCTTGGCAGCAGTAGCCTTCTGGGCAGACTTGGTGACCTTGGACTGACCTGCATCTCTCTTCTTCACGCCCTTGATGACGCCAACGGCCACGGTCTGTCTCATGTCTCTCACAGCAAAACGACCCAGCGGAGGATACTCAGCAAACGACTCTACGCACATGGGCTTCTGAGGAACCATGTTGACGATGGCAGCATCTCCGGCCTTGACGTGGGCAGGGTTGTCTTCCATCTTCTTACCGCTACGCCTGTCGATCTTCTCCAACAGTTCCCTGAACTTGCAGGCAATGTGAGCAGTGTGGCAATCAACAACTGGAGCATAACCAGCACTGATCTGACCAGGGTGGTTCATGATGATGACCTAGAAATCATAAAGTCATGGTTTAGCCAAAAGTCATTTAATACTAACTGACTCAATTCATTAAAACTTTGCAATACCTGGGCCTTGAACTCCTCAGTCTCCCTTGGTGGATCGTTCTTGGAGTCACCGCAGACGTTACCACGACGGATATCCTTGACTGAAACGTTCTTGACGTTGAAACCGACGTTGTCTCCTGGAAGGGCCTCCTCCAAAGCCTGGTGGTGCATTTCCACGGACTTGACTTCAGTGGTCAAGTTCACTGGGGCAAAGGTGACCACGGTGCCGGCCTTCAGGGTTCCGGTCTCGACACGACCGACTGGCACCGTTCCAATACCTTGATGTAAATAACAAAATTATTAGTCTACATTCTATCCATAAACATGGTTTACTCTCATATTCAATTACTCTCAACATAATCATTCTGTAAGAGAGTTCAACATTGTGTTTGAATCATCGAGTGAACCAATATTTCAGCAGGAATGCAAAACATACCTCCTATCTTGTAGACGTCCTGGAGTGGCAGACGAAGGGGCTTGTCTGTGGGCCTCTTGGGTGGCTCGATGTTGTCGAGGGCCTCAATCATGGTGCTACCACTGGTGGTCTTGTCTCCTCTCTTGACACTCCATCCCTTGAACCATCCCATCTTGGGGCTGGTCTCCAACATGTTGTCACCGTTCCATCCGGAGATTGGCACGAAGGGAACAGTCTCTGGGTTGTAACCGACCTTCTTGATATAGGTTCCAACTTCCTTCTTGATTTCCTCAAACCTAGTCTGTATCAGAAAAGAAAAGAAATGAGTTCATTCAATCACAATTACTTGGTAAATAATAAATCCATTTACCTCGCTGTATGGGGGCTCTGTGGAGTCCATCTTGTTGACACCAACGATGAGCTGCTTCACACCGAGGGTGTAGGCGAGAAGAGCGTGTTCACGGGTCTGACCGTTCTTGGAAATACCGGCCTCGAACTCACCAACACCGGCAGCGACGATCAGGACGGCACAATCGGCCTGGGAGGTACCAGTGATCATGTTCTTGATGAAATCACGATGCCCAGGGGCATCGATGATGGTGATGTAGTACTTGGCAGTTTCGAACTTCCACAAAGAGATATCGATGGTGATACCTCTTTCCCTCTCGGCCTTCAATTTGTCCAAAACCCAGGCGTACTTGAAGGAACCCTTGCCCATCTAAGAAATCATTAGTTTTGTCAAAAACTAACTTTTAAGCAAATTTCTCCCGGCTGCCTCCACAGCGCGACATTAACATACCATACGAGGTGGGGCAGCCTCGTAACGTCATGACCTTAACCTAACGCGAAATGAACAACGCGCCTCATTAACGGCGTTTTTAGTAATTTATTGTCATTTCAATTAACCTCTTGGGCTTCTTTCTCGAATTTTTCAATGGTTCTCTTGTCGATACCACCGCATTTGTAGATGAGGTGACCGGTGGTTGTCGACTTTCCAGAATCGACGTGACCGATAACAACAATGTTGATATGGATTTTCTCAGCACCCATCTTGATTTAACCTGAAAAAAACGTTCGAGACATTAGCAACGCAGTCATGTCTGGACGTCTATCTCAAGCTTTCACGCCAAATGGAATTTTTCGCACATTCCCTAGCCCTGCTTACTCAGTTCCCAAAATTTCCTTACTGTTTTCACTTCTAAAATGCTCTTATTAACAAAAATGGACACAATTCCGCACCAACCGGCACGACACGACAGCAATATGGACGAACGCAAGAGGAAAGGGCAGTGAGCTAATGAAATGAGCCGAACAGAGTAGCGGAAGTCACGTGCCTCAGGATAGGTTGTACTTCCATTGCACAATTTAATATATAAGGGTGTAAATTTTTTAATAAATTATAATGTTAAAATTGTTGTTATTATTTGTGAATTTTCTTATGTTGTTTTTACTTTTAGACATTGTTGATCAATAATGTGGTACAGTTTTTACACTTTGATTATTTTATAAATCAAACTCATAATAAAAAAAATTATAAAATGTCATTACTTAATATGTTAAGGCAGCTGCAGCTGGCGGAAGCTGGAAAAGCACCGAGAAGCTTCCATGGACTACTTTTCAAATTGTTCAGTCAAATTTAAATTAAAGTCTCAAATGCAAAATTTAATTAAACACAAAAATTTATATAGAACAATGGTGATATTGATCAAAAATAGATAAATAGATGATAAATTCTTCATTGGGCGTTTGTCTGCACAGCAGCAATAAAAATTGTGCAACGTTAGCGTTGTCAGAGTAGAGCAGCTAATGCAAATGAATGTTTCTTCGCAGTATCAAACCAATATCTCAGGGTTTATATCTTGAATGATTCTTAATAAAAATGTCAAGAAAAAGATATTATACTTTACCACGAGAGGCTAATTATGAAAAATAGGTCTTAAAATATTATGTTGAGGGAGATAAGAAAATATCATATAATAACATTAAGCAATTTATAATAATAATAATAATAATATATTACAATAACATTTTACTAACAAATATTTGCGAAATAGTACCAGTATAGATTTATTTATATCAAGCTTCCAAATAAAAAAATTGGTAGGTTAGGAAGAAATGAATTAGTTTTGCTTATTAACAATGTCGATAAATTTTAAATGTTTTAATTTATATTATTATATACATATATATGGAATTCAACATTTTTTCAAAACATTGGATGGGAAAGATATTTAACTTTACTACATAAATTTCACTTTTAGTTCCACCGCTGGTTTCGCTTAGGCCTTACGCTTAATAAACATGGCTGTGTCGTATTTGTTGTGATAGTCGAGCTTTTGTATTAATGCAATATCAAAATTGTGCTGCCGAGAGATTTTAGTTTTTGGATTTTAATTTGTTATTCTGCAATATCGAAGTTTCTGCTCGAACTCTTTCTATGTTAAAATCGTCCGCTGCTGGAGAAAATACGTTTCGCAGGTTACAGCCAGTTCCACTCAATCTTCAATTGGTTGGTACAGATAAGCTAGACGACAATTCTAGATATCAGGTTTGTTTAGCTGGACTACCTTGATGTTGGTTTTTATAACTATAGCTGAAAATGGAAATTTGCTTAGAATGTGAATTACACTTTGTAGATATTGAAAAATTTGAGAAAATTCTAGTAATAGATTACGTTTTTAATAAATACAACACTTATTATGCCAGCATGACATTGCGTTGTTTAATTTGATAAATGTACAAATATTTTTATAGCATGTGCATTCCTTACTGGTGTTATTTTTTTTTTGTTGAATTATTTTTATTTGGTAAACGTATCCTATTTTCATGCAGATTTGATATTAGAATGATTGTGTTGGGTTTTAAATTTTAATATATAATGATGCTAATTGGAAATATTTTAATGGATTTTAACTTTATTCACAACTAAAGTGTGAAGTCTGCCTACAATAATTCAAGTGTTTTGGACCATCTTATTTTTATTTTAAGTGGGCCCATCCTTCAGAAATGTTTTAATAGCTTATTGCTTTTGCATTCCCACCGAGATCTTTGTCTGAATCCGTGCCATTCCTACGTGCAGGCACGTAAACAATGTCATCGGTTATTGTAACCACACGAGAGATGTTCCTAAAGTTCTAGGACCTTTTACCATTCTTTAGAAAATTATCTTAATACATTAATATAATTACTATAGCGTGCATTCTTGAGTATGTACAAGCGCTTACTTCTAAATTTAGATTTTCTTTCGAAGTCTAAACTTAGCTCAAAAATCTGCCAATAATTAATTAAAGCCTTCATTGGATTTGCGTTGATGCGAACTGTCGGGACAAAAATTTCGTTTGATGCTTTTAGTTTCTCGGTATCGGTTAAAATTTAATCGTATAATTATTAATATTTTATTGGTGATAGACAAATTATTTAATTAAATTATTATCTCTTGATAACAAAACCTTCCACATTAAAACACATACATAAGTATCAGTACATTATATATACATTCATGTACAAAATGTTTACAGTAACAAAACACTTTTGTTGATGAAATGTACGTGGGCAAAAATCAATTCACGGATGATGACAAAACGTTTCAGCCAATCCCGACCTATGGATGGTATGTCTCAGAACAAGGACCACATCAATCGACCTTTGTCAACAGTTTCCATCAGGAAGTCCCCGTCTCTCCTCAGAAATCCATTTTCCATCCTCCACACCAGATCCAAGAGCGAAATGGCTCCTAATCCTGTTAGTAGACCCAGACCAATTGAAATCTCGAATGTGGAACTTTCGTTGGGTGTTGATAATAGTTGTTAATCGTTATTAAGAATTGTTTCTGAATATTTTATGATAATCTCGCAGCGGTGGCCATCCGATGCACTTCAACTGCTTGGTTTTGCATTAATTTACATTGTAGAATTAAGCAATGAATATTCCGTGGTTATTATGGCTTGAAGTCAGATATTATCTTGTCACCTTGATTATCATCTTTTTTTTTTCTTAATATTTTGTGTTGGTTATGAATGATTTTAGAAGCAAATCTACAAACAAAACGGCCCTTTTATTATTGTGACGTGCATAAATTATAATTATTAATTAATCCATTCTTTAAATGTTATTTTAATTCCTTGCATAATTATCAATTAGACTTGGTGTTTTTTTAATTGATTGTTTTCGATTGATAATTGCACAGTTCTGATTGTTCCCGATTGATAATTGCACTGTTTCAGGTGAAATGTTTGAATATTCATTTAAAAAAAAAAGAAGAAATTCCAATCACAAGAAATAAGCTACTTACTACTTCTAAGTTAAACTCTTATAAGTAGAACCCTTGCATTCATTAAGAGGAACCTTCCTTTGCTTGAATCCAGGATTGAATCCTCTGATTGAATCCAGGATTGAATCCTCTGATTGAATCCAGGATTGAATCCTCTGATTGAATCCTGGATTGAATCCTCTGATTGAATCCTGGATTGAACCCGCACTGTGCGTTGACACACTCGGATTGCTTTCTTCCAGGTGATGAGCAGGATGAGACCCAGCGGAACCTCGCTTTCCAGGCGCAACACGTTCAGGTACAAAGGGGAACACAAGTGGGTCGTCATATCCGACTACGAGGCCACGAGGAAGGACGAGCTGACCCTCAGGAGGGGCACCAGAGTTCATGTACTTTCCAAGTGGGTTTCGCTTTCACTCCCTGACCATTGGTTGTTGTAATCTTCATGACTGTCATCATCGTTGTCATCATCATCATCGTCATTATTATTATTATTACCATCATTGCTGTTATAATTGTCTCAATTCAACATTCTTGTAATTGTTTTGATGACATTAACCATTACAGCTATATAATTCATCCCGTTGCAGTCTTCGTGATTTGGAAACATTATTGAAGATGATGACGACGATTATTATAACAATCATAATATTTTTAAAAGTTTAATATTATAATAGGATCGCATTAAACGTATCACAATACTATATCATATCAATCGTAATACTAGATAACATAGCAACAAACAAACCATGCCTGCTGATAGCTTAATACTGCTCAATACTGGCTGCTACTTGACTCATTTCAAACTACTTTTGTACTTTTTTTTTACAAATTTATATTTTCTTCAATGTCATCGTCTGAATTGGAAACCACAAATCAACCAGAATTCCTTTCCTGGTTTCCTTTGTCCTTCCTTCTGCTCCCATTTTTTTTCTGACAGGAAATGTTGCTCTTCGAGTGTTTTGTTGTTGTTGTTGTTGTTTTGTTTTGAAGAGTATGTAAATAAAATAAATAAATAAATAAAATAGAATAAAATGAATTAATAAATTAAATATAAATAAAATGAATTAATAAATTAAATTTAAATAAAATGAAATAGAATGAATTAATAAATAAAATGTAAATAAATAAATAAAATAGAATGATTTACAAAATTAAATAACTATCATTTTTAAACTCTTGCTTCGAGGTTCTAGAAGCAGGATTGGATTGAATATTTGTTGAACCTATTCTCTTAAGCTGCCAATCTGGCAGGAACTGGCAGGAGAGCAGCCTCCGTGAACCAATTACCAACTGGGGTTGTTTTTCTACATTATGCAAAGCATTTGCATAATGTCTTTGCATTGAGCATTTCCAGCAATGATTTTCATTTCTTTATTTTACAAAGTTTCCTTTGCACTTCATTTTATAACCTGGTAACATTAACTGGCATCTTTTTCATCATCATCATCTTCTTCTTCTTTTGAGCTTGCCATTATTTATGCCAGAATGCAGGAAGTCTTTTTTTCCGCCATTTTTATGAAAGACGTTGACGAGTTTTAGGATGTTTACGTTTAACGGAAATAATCCTTTTCTCCGACGGTCCCAATTGTTCGATAGTGTTCAAGGTTTGGTAGTTATAAGTTCCAGTCGACTGAGTGTCTTTTTAATTAACTCACATTTTAATTTGCAAAATTTCATTTGCATCTTGAGAGCCTAAGCAGTTGAAATTCTCTTCCAGAGATGCCCGAATTTCAGGAGACGAGGGATGGTGGGCAGGCGAGGTGGACAACCAGGTGGGCATCTTCCCGAGCCTCTGCGTCTCGGAACTCCTGCCAATCGAGATACAGTTCCGGGAGCTGCTGCCGCTCGGCAACATGATCGGCCACGGGGCCTTCGGGAACGTCCACAGGGGGCAGTGGAGGGGCGAAGAGGTGGCCGTCAAGCTGTTCGTGGTTCCTTCCGTCACGTCGTCCGAGCACGTCGCGTCCGTGGTGGAGAGCATCAGAAAGGAGGCACAGCTGTTTTGGCTTCTCGACCATCGAAACATCATCAAGTTGATGGGGGTGTGTCTCGCCCCTCCTAACCTCTGCCTGGTCATGGAGTACGCCAGGGGGGGACCGGTGAGCCACGTCATCCAGAGGTACAGCCTGCCCCCGGAAGTCATCGTCGACTGGGCGACTCAGATCGCTCAGGGCATGAGCTACCTGCACGAGGAGGCCCGAGTCCACGTGGTTCACAGGGACCTCAAGTCTAGTAACAGTGAGTGATGGCACTTTTCATTTTTTAACTGTCTCTATTTTCTCTCTAATTTCACTCAATATGTATTTTCTGATTTTTGACTGGATGGGAACGATTGCTGCTGCGACGTTGTGCACTTGCTGTGAGCGATGATAACGAGTTATTTCCGAAATGTCTTCCTTGATAACTTGTTGATTGGTCAACACAAAGTTAAATGCTCTGATATTTTTTTTTCTTTACAAAGCAAATTATTTCTTTTTTATTTTAATTGCTTTCAGGAAAATCCATTGCTATGCTTAAATTATTGATGATGATGATGATGACATTATTGTTTCAAGGCTCAGAGATGTAACTTTGAGCTGAGATGTTGATGTTGAACTTTCTATGCACTGCAAATGCCTATGATTGGATTCATTCGAGGGTGAATGCATTCAAAGTGAATCAATAATTCAAGAGACGTAGCTGTTATATCTTGGTTCCAGAGCGAGTCGTTATCTTGCCTATCTCGTGTTATGATTATTATCTTAAATTATTTATTTATTTATTATTAATTTTGGTTTGTGATTATTAAATGAATTTATTTTTGTGAGAATATTTTATTCGAGTGCATTCGGTTCTCAGGAGAAAATAATTTCGGAATTGTTATTAAAATCGTTATTTTACCTTTCCAATCTATTTAGAAATTTCCATAAAATACCTTGAATATGAATATAAATGACTCTTTCCTCCTCCTCCTCCTCCTTGTTCAGCCATGCGTGAATTAAACATGTTTCCAACCTAAAGAGCTGATTAGATTATTGATTAGATTCCTAATGAATTTTCAATATTAATAGTAATATTATTAATAACAATAATATAATAACAACAACAATAGCAATACTGTTGAATACTATGAATATTCATTAGTAATACTATTGATATTAATATTAATAACCATTAGCATGAAGTGATGTCATATTAGAATTATTATTATTATTATTTTATTCTGTTTACTTTCAGTCCTTCTTTTGGAATCTATAGAAGGTCACAACCTCTACAACAAGACTTTAAAGATCATCGACTTTGGTCTGGCCAGGGAGGTTTCGCACACGACGCACATGAGCACGGCAGGCACCTACGCCTGGATGGCTCCGGAGGTCTTTAAGTCGCAGACCTTTTCCAAGGCCAGCGACGTGTGGAGGTTTGTGATTGGTCGCTATTAATAAGCTAATCTATTAATAATCTATTAACGAGGAGCCGATGGTTTGAGTCTCGGTTCTCGGCAGACGATGAATGTATCGTATCGTTCGTTTGTATTCGTCGTTTGTTTTGTATTTTTAATTGCATCATCGGAGGTGCTGGACCATTCATAGGTTAGGAATGATTCACATTCTCGAGTTTTTTTGCTGTGGACTTCGGTTTTGTTTTTCAGTGGTTTTTCTTCTTGTTTTGTTTTTAAATTTGTTTCTTGTTGTGAGATTATTGAAGTTTGAGTTTCAGATTGTAGATCGATTTGTTTCGTATCATTTCCTGTCACTGTCCTTACGTAGTTTTCCAGAAATTCTTTTCTTGCAATTCCTCCTTTTTCTGGAATTGTTTAAATATTGACAAACTTATGCCTAGAAAATATTTTCATCTGCTTTAATCTATTTTATTGTGGGAATTTGGTGGCCTGAAAGTTTTGACAAAATAAAATTAAAGTTAAAACCATCCCAGCATATGGCATAAACGGCTTATAGGAGAGGTGACGTCTGCCAGCAATGGATCACGACAGTGCAGGTGGTGGAGTGAATTTCACGAGCAGTCACGAATCCTCTGCTGCCGCCTGGTTTTGGATGATGAAAATGATAAAATAATTGCTTTTATAAATAATTTTTAAAAATAATAATCGCTTCAAATTGTTTTCATCGTTGTTCACTGTTCGCAGGTTGTAATGTAAGTCGTGAGTCGAACCTGTGCATCCTTTTAAAGTTGTTTCTGTTGGATCCCTTTGACATTTTATAACATGATGACTGGATGCAGTGAAATTAAAGATGCTACTACGATTGATTATTCATTATGATCTGCTTATGTTGTCCGGTGATGATGATGATGACGACGATGATGTTGATTATTGTTATTATTATATATGTTCTTATTATAAATGCTTCTCTTTCAGTAAGTGTGAATGTGCCAATGGCAGGTTAATGTGCCAAGTCAAAGTTTTTTTTTTCCTGTTTTGAACTTTCTCAGGAAGGCAAACATTAGAAGATGATTATTAAGACCTGCAGAAGGTCTCTCGCATTGATTAATGACCGAATAAGTCAATTTATTTATTTATTTATTTATTATTACATTTATTGTTTTCATAAATTGTATTTATCAAGGCAACCATAACAAGTTTTATTCGTTTATCAGATAATCATGAGATCGTCATGTCTGTCTTTCATTTAATCCTGGAATCCTTTCGTTAGTTTTCGGGTTTGCTTTGCATCCCATGGAATTTGTTGTTGCCATGGAGACGGCACTGCGATGGTTTATTGAATTTGAAGGATGGATGCTTAAGATCCATGTGGAGATGATGATGATGATGGTAATGATGATGCAGGTGGAGATGATGATGATGATGATGTTGTTGCTGGCAACGAAGTGCCTAGAGGATTGAATTCTTTCATTAAAGCTTGACATTCCTGTGCTGATTGGTCAATTTCTAATGCTTGGTGTGAACCACTTCAACAAAATTTTTGTTTCAATCTTCAAACATTTAGCTATTTTCTTATCTTATTTGTAAAGATATCACTGTTGTTTTCTTATTTAACAGTAAAAGTTCTGAATTATTTGATAGACTGACTGTGGAATGGAAGATAATAGTTAAGTGATTATCGATGATAAATATTGCAGCTACGGCGTGGTCCTGTGGGAACTGTTGACCGGAAAGACTCCTTACGAGGGTTTCAACTTTGCGGCCATCTTGTACGGGGTGGGGAACAACACCCTCAAACTACCCATCCCCGACTCCTGTCCTGACAGCTTCAAGGAACTACTTCAGAGTCAGAATCTTTTTTTTTTGTTTGTTTTTTCAGAAGTGGATTTGCAAAGATGGCAGCCAATTCAGCTCAATAATCGCTTTATTTGTTACCTAATTGGGTTTTTATTTGATGAATTTATTTAAAAATTGAGGAAAAATTCTTGCCAAAAGTCATTTGCATTTATCGATCCAAAAGACAGGTAAAAAAAAATAAAGACAGCAGAGCTCCACTTGAGTGCATTACGTTGCTTAGCGATGTTAAAAGTCCAAAAATTAATTTTAATCGCAACTCATAAGGCTCCTGTATCTGTGGTAATGAATAATTTAATCAAATTACTATTATTATTATTATTATTAACCACAACAAAGTACTCCGGAGGCGCACGCTAACAACTAACGAGTAAAACCAACGAAACTCCGTTCCAGGATGTTGGCTCCCGGAACCCCACAACAGGCCGACTTTTCGCGACATTCTGTCCATCCTGGAAGCGATAGCGGAGTCTTCGTTCGTGGAGACTTCGAACGAAAATTTTCAACTCATGCAGGACGACTGGCACAAGGAGATCGAGGAGATGTTCCAAGAACTTCGACAGAAGGAAAAGGTTCGTGACTGAAATTGCACTCATGACTTTATTATTATTATTATCATCATTATTATTATTATTATCATCGTTATTATTATTATTATTACTATTTTATTTATAGTTTTTAAAAATAAAATTCGGAACCTTTGACAGCTCGTTGGCCATTATATGTGATATACATCCACGATGTTCATTCGACGAGCATCCGATACTTTTGATATTTTCCATCCCTGCTTCGGATCTCGATCGATCGATCCAAATACGTCTGCATCTGCGGAGCGGGATTCGGCCGAGCGAATGCGTGGAATTCTTTCCCAGTTATTTCGACGAGCTTCCTTTTCCAGGAGCTCCATCTGTTGGAAGATGAACTCATCCGAGCCATGGAACAACAGAAGGCCCACGAAGAGGAACTGCACAGGAGAGAAAGGGATCTGTTGGGGAGAGAATTGGAGCTGGTCGAAAGAGAAATCCAAATACTTATCCAGCAACAGTCCATGAACAAACCAGAGAAGAGGAAAGGAAAGTTTCGCAAAAGTCGTCTGCAAAAGTTGAAGGCTGGCGGCGGGAAGAACATCAGCGAGCCATCCAGTGAGTTGCTCTAGGGGAGGAATTATGGTGGCATGATGATGATAGTGATGACGACGACGATGATGGCATGGTGGTGGTGGTGATGACGATGGTGTCGACAGTGATGATGATAATACTGAATATTCATAAGCACTAACATTTGCATCTTTTGAGAATATTGTGGATTCCATCGGTATGTATTGCTGTTTCTTAATCGATTGCGATTTGCTCAACACTTCCATCCCAAGTTATTCCTGCCGGTCGCAGGCTGGACGTCGAATGTGACGCATGACGACTTATTGCTACGACGTTATAATTTCCGCACGGGATAATTTCATTTAAACAAATTAATTTTTAAATCTTTTTTTTTAATTCGACACACTTTGACAATCTTATCATCTGGACAGATTTCAGGCACAACTTCACGGTCCAACAAGAAAAGCCAAGTCCAGTCAGTCCTCCAATCTCCCCCGACTTCCTGCCAAGACTCACGATAGCATGTTAGTGCATCTTCTGGTAACTATTCGAGTAGCTTTGTCGAGGTCTTCATGTGATCCTAAAATTATTATTAATTAATAAAATTTAAATTGCTTGATATTGTCATTTATTTCCTTACTGTTAGTCAGAAGAACCCAGTTTTTCATTTCCTTCAATAACAACATCATATGCAATTTAAAAAAATAATTTCTGTTCCATTTCTTGTTCTATTTAATGCTAAATGAATTTTTAGAATTTTAAAATAATTTAATATAATGTATTTAATCTGATTGCAATTAAATTGAGTCAAACTAAATCAAAGGTCCCTCAAAGAATTCCCTGACGAGGCAGACGTGGGGTCCGAGCATTGCTCAGAAGAAGGTGAGGAAGATGACCTTCGGGAAGTTCGAGTGGAGCCGAAGCGCCCCGAACTTGAACAACAAAATCAACAACAACAAACTATCGAGATTGGAGAGGATTTCAGGTTTGCATTTGGAAGTCTTAGAAATTCATAGGTTCAATTATGATTTGTACTCATTTAACCTTTAACCTTTGATCATGGGTCCCTTGCTAGTAAAGTTATGTTCCAGGGAATGAGGGAACATTTATGCTTGGGGTGCAAATTGCCACATTATTGTTGTGGATAATGTAATAATATCATAAGAATTTATTATTATTTAAGTTTATTACAATAATATTCAGAATATTTTTGAGGGTAGTGCAATGGATCATTCTTGGTAATAAAACAGCTTAGTAGCTCCAATTCCCAAAGTAGTCCTTAATTATATAGCAAGTAATTTAAGTTACAACACTTATCAATCATTTTTCAATCAACTTTCAATCAACAATTTCAACCAACCAAAAATCAATCACGATTCTATGCTTACTTGTCGAGCAGACAGTGACGACAGGCTTCTCAGCAACTACCACAAAAGACCCAGTTGTTCCAGCTCCAGGCAGTCCAACAGCCTCGGAAGATTTTCCGACCAATCGCGTCCGCAGCTGGCCCTGTACCAGGCGGCCGTCGTCCTGGCGTCGGTCGCTGCCGGCTTCGACATTCGCATCTCGAACTCGTCCGCCATCCATCCCTCGGTCCCCGGTGCGGTGGAGCGCGACGGGCAGAACGTCCCGTCCGAGGTCAACAGGAGAAGGGATGCCTACTTCTCGGCCATCAGAGATTCGTTCATAGAACCGGAAACTTCCTTCGAGGACGGATTCCTCAAGTCCGCCTCCACGGACACGGTCGACAAAGTGGAAGGACTCGCGTCGAATCGGGTCTACCGATCCAGCACGAACTTCGAGGTGACCGACTCCTCTCAGGCTCTCGGAGCCACCAGCGAGGAGAGTTCCGTGACCCCCTCCAGCGAGGACAACTACCGGGTGCTCGGGCCGACGTCCGGATTCTCCTCGTCCGTGGACGAGTGCAACTCCTCTCCTCTTTCCATCTCCAACGACTCGACGGAATTGACGGGGTCGAGGAGCAGGATGCACTCGGGAAGGTCGTCGAATCGGAGGCCCGTCGTCACCTTCGAGACCGTAGAAGTGCAGAAGGGACTCTCCTCGCCCGTCAGACCGGACACTTTGAATTTAAATTCTGTCCGCGAGACGGAGCAGCTAGGCAAGCGCTTCGACGAGTGCGTCCGCATTTCCAACGGGAAGCGGGCGTCGTTCGCCTCTCCCGGCCTTACTCCTCCTTCCGTAAACCATCCTCGCCTGGACATAATGGACATCGACGTGGAGAGCACCACCAAGGACTCGCCGTCCAGTTCGTCGGTTTCGGAGTCGGTTTTCGTTTGAAAATTCGATCGTTCGAAAGAGTCCTACGTTTTGCCAGGCTGCCACGACTGTCCACATCATTCCTCCCGCTTGAAACAGTCACCTCCCTCGTAATCATTTGCTTCACTAAATTATTTTCAGCCTTTTCGTCCGATCGGCGCCGCTAAAAACCGTGCCTCCTTCCCGCGACCGAGGCCGCGCCCGAGCCAAATTTTAGTTCAATTTGCATTTTAACAGTGAATGAATTGTTAGCGATTATTATTTTGCACGACGAAATTTGTACATAACTCGCGTGCACGCCTCCCGGGCGTCCGCGAGAACGCTTTCCTTCTCGTCGGGTGCTAAACGCCTTTTTTATCGTTCGATAAGCAACTTCTAGTCCCGTTCTGTCACGACCTAAAACTTCACTAAGACAGCTAGTCATCGTCAGAAAGCTTACGATCCTGACAGTCTCCCGGGACGGCTTACGTACGGACTAGTTATTTTCTTTTACTTGCCTCATGTCGAGTCTTTTATGAAGCGTTTAGTCTGATTTTGCGAGAACGCGGACAAAGTCTTTTCGATCGTGCGTCTACTATTTTTTTTTAACGGTGTGAATTATTTTCTGGCATTTTAAAGTATTTAGTGACCAAGCAATGTGCCTCTCGATTTCAATTTTCATTTTTTGAAAGAATCGTGCCTCTTCGGTAAGTATTCAAAGTGATGGGAGTACTTAATAAAAATCTTATCCACATTCTTATTCGTGGTTTGTTTTGTGTCCGTCTGATTTAAGATAAACTCTAAATAATTCTAAATAAGAAAAACAGACTGAACAGAACTTGTGCAGACTTGTTACATGATATTTCAGTGCCATAATGAGTAAAGTTTGTTTCAATAAACCATAGAAAAAGCAATAAAAGTTTAATGATAGGTAGATGTTGTCTGAGTCAGATGTGTCACAGTATTGGCTAACTTCTCTGAGATATCATGACCAGATTGCCAGGGAAAGACCGATGCTTTGACCTGTTGGGCATTTTTGGTGAGTTCCCTGTGCAAGGTGAATCCAAGCCTTGGAAATATCAAATCGTTGGACGATAGCTCAAGCGACGGACAAAGATCGTTCCATCCATCTCCGGCAAAGGCGACGAGGTCGTAATGGATTCCTTTATTGTTTGATTTTCTAATGAAGTCCTTCAAAACGTGACCTTTGCAAAGATTGGCCGTGCTCAGGGAGCACCAGTCTTGCTTGTGATACCCACAGATCTTGAGTAGGTCACCCTCAAAGCATGACTCATTGGTGAACACAGCAGACACCATATTATCCAAGTCATGGTATTTCAGAATGTGGCTTATGAACACCGAGTTGCTGTCGGAAATTATGATTATGTCGCCACCGAGATGTTTTATATTGACCAACAGATCTTTAAGGCCACTGACGAAGGGAATTTCTTCGAGACATGACAAGATATGATCTTTCGTAACACCTATGTCCTGCAAGTAGGCAAATATTTGACCCATGTACTCGACCCATCCTGACCTGGAATACAAATTGGTGACATTTTCCGGCAGCGATTTCCCTCGAGGTATTAACTTTAAAATGTATTTGTCGCTGTTTTCATCTATGATAGTTTCATCGAAGTCCAATGCGAACAAAAATCTGATTTTTCGGATGTCATTCGGATTCATCTGCTTATCGACCTCGACAGACCACCACAACAAACAGACCAGCTACAGAATGAGTGACACTAAACACCTCCGTCCTAAATCGCTTTAAAGGAGCCTAAGAAATGACAGAAATGTATTAATTTACTAGTATTATTTAGTTTAAACATTGTAACTTTAAACATTAAAAAGTTGTAATGGTAACGACCAAAATGAATCAATCTTTTAAATGAACAAACCAATTTAATTCAATTTGTCAGAGTGCAATTTTAGATCGATTTCAAAAATAATTTTGGATATATGATTGAAAAATAACTTAAATACTTCTTAAACCGATCATTATTCATATGATAATAGTAATTTATTAACTATGCATACATTTTATGCATGCTGCTTTAAACATTGGAATCTTAGGCCTTTCCGCAAGCATATATGATCACACAATGAGTCGATATAATGAGTTTTTGATGCTATTCTATTTCTTTTAAAATATTAAAAACTCTAAACTATATATACACTGTCTGAGATTCCAACTGAAGAATTTCTAGTCAGAGCAGTAGATCTGAATGCATCTTTTGATGGCAGAACGGCTTCGAATCTCGTCATGGGAACACCATCCCAAACATCTAGTTATGTAATAACATATATATGTTGATCTATATGCAAGATCTGCGTGCCTAAATAAGAATTAAGAATTTGTTATATTCTTTTCCTTTACTTCTAAGATTGAGTTTTGATATTTTTCAAATTATTTGATTTGGAGTCATCTGTAAAATAATCCTCGGGGACGGAGGGGTAGGGTCAAGTCAAAAGCGAACGAAGGGGAGGGAGGTAAATTTTTTTAATGAATGTTAACCTTAATGTTGGTGCTTGAAATATTTGCAATACCAGGGTTGAAATTCTGAAGTGCTCCCCAAAAACACGTTGTCTGAAAGAAAGCCTGACAATCAGTGAGCGTATTGGCTGGCGGACTCCTATAAGTTCAATAGGCTGTCTATCCTAATTTCTATCATTTTGTGCGTTTAATGTTTTTTTGTTCATGCTTTCTTTTTTATATATAAAAGATCCCCTAAGAATTAGATGCTTAGAGTTTATTGCCAAGTGGATTATTATGATTATGGCATGGCTGATTGTAGACATGCAATCCATCACCGAATTTCACAATTAACAAAACATTGAACAAAAGTAATATTGATTTTTTTTATTTAAATGTGAGATTGCAGTTTGTTTCCTTTTTTGCTGAATATTTCTTGCATATAATCTGACTTACTGTACATAATTAATATTCGTGAACTTCCTGATTGGCTGGAACCATCACTTGGAGATTCGATCTCGATTTTGACATTTTGTCTGCACTGTCTAGTTTATGTAAATAATATAGAAAAATGCTAACCTGGTTGCCAGTATAACTAAATTTTAAGACCATCAGATTTTTTTGGATAATATTTTTGCTCTTAAAATTTAAACCTTTAAACTTGTGCGTGTGCAAGTTTGAATGTGGCACAATTAATTAATTGATATCAAGTGATGTGTTATCATTTATGACACATTTTTAAAAATTGAAATACAAAATCATAGGTAAAGTGAAGAATTTACTATTTGAAGGGTATGTTAGTTTTGTTTGTGTTGAACGTAAATTGAATATGAATGCGAATGTGCATATGATTTTAATTTTATCAAAATCCAAATAAGCCGCCGCTTAGAAGCGATTGGCGCGTTGCTTCATGAGGCTTTTTAATGTTTTTTTGGTTCTAAAACTGATTCCATGATTTGACTGATGTTCGTTGCAATGTTTCGTTTTGTAATTTTGTTGCTAATTTGTTTGTGTGTAACATTATATAAGCCGGATAGAGTAATTACTATGATTTTTCATATCACCTGGTTGCCTAGACAAATATACAGGTTTAGACGAATTGCATGGAAGATTGTTTAAATAGACCAAGTTCTATTAATTTCAAACTGAGGCTTTCAAACTGAATGTTGTAGAACTTAACGAACATATACCTGTTTGTTTAAAGTTATTTATAATTTACAGGATAAAGTTATGGCTGGCTTAAATTTGCACACCACAGAAGATGGAGTCATGTTTTGTGCTGCAAATGAAGGCCTCTCAACTGAAGTTATGAACAAATCAGACATTGGAGAAAAGAGCAGTGAATTCTGTGAAGTGATTGATGATACAGATGTCATTTGTGAGGAAATTGTTGTAGAAAGTCCTTCTGCAAGCCTCGAGGCAAATGGCATAAAAAGCTTTGACATTGCACCTGATGACGATGTAATCTGCATTGATGACTCGGAAGATGAAACTCCTTGCTGTGAAAACTTGGGACCAGGTGGCAACAGAAATGCCCTCTTCCATGTGCCTAAAGAGGATGGCAGTAATTTAGAATTTATCAATTCAGAAGCAAGACACATCTTGTCCCTAACCAGCAAAAACGGATGTTCGGAGATTGGAAGATTGCTGTGTGACATTGGCTTCAACTTGGTTTTATGTAAATTTTTTTCAAACAGCGACATAAACAGTGAGGAATCCATCGGTCACTTGAACGTGCCACTAAAGCATTGTAAATGCGGTTTTAAAACTGAATCTGCCTTAATATTCAATAGTCATGTAAATTTGCTGGATGGCATTCCATTAAAATGTTGCTTGTGTAGGAATTTCACGGCCAGGCGACTAAAAAAACTCGCCTTGCACATGAAAGACGTGCACGACGTACCCGAATGCCGCATCGAGAAGTATCCTTTGCATCAGTGCCATTTTTGTGAGCACACCACCAACAGTCGTTCTGCTCTGAACAGACACATCAGAAATTGCACCTCTAGGTTCTTTTTGAATTCAAACTTGGCGCCCCGGAACGAGGAACGTCAAAGTTTGTCGCTCGACCGTGTTTGTTCGCGACCCTCGGGAAATATTTCCGCCGTTTCTAAACCCAATCGAACGAATGACAATCTAGGGGATGGAGTTTCTGTAATCGACCCGCATTCGTCGCCTCGAATCGCTCGGGCTTCGTCAATCGCTCCAAACGACAAAGGACACAAAAACATCTCTAATCTTATAGAGTGTGGCTATTGCAAGGCTTCCTTAAAGGATCTTTCGTCTCTGGGAGTCCACATGGAGGTCGTTCACAACATTCGGTACTCGTTCGAGTCTTCCGTTCTCGAATTTTCTCCGGAAACCGGGGTCCTTCTGGACGATGGCGACGGCATCGCGGAAGACCTCGACGCGAACGGCCGCGACGGACCGTCCCTCTCCTCCCCCGGATCCTCGGACGTCGCCGACGTGGACGTGGAAAAGGAACTCGCGAAGATGGCTCTCAGGAGAGAGTGCCTGTGGTGCTGTCGGAGGTTCGAAAACCTGGAAATGTTCGAAGATCACATGGTCAAGGAGCACGACGACTTGAAGTGCGACATCGACGGCTTCTGGCTGGCGATAGAGGCCGGCCTGAGGGAATGCGCCGGATCGAAAACGGCCCTCGAGAAGAAATGTCCCCGGTGCTCGCAGTCGTTCGAAACTTCCTCCTCGTGCCACAGGCACATCTTGAACCGCCACTGGAAGTTACACCTCGAAGAGTGTCGTTGGTGTTACAACACGACTGCTCTGCAACTGCCCGAGTTGAGTATAAATATGAACGATGGCACCATGGACGTCGGTGCCGCTCTCGAGTCTGCTAACGAAAGTGACAACACATCGTCATCCTCGTTTTTATCAGACATTGATTCAAAGGATGTTCTGAGATAGTTTTCAGTTTTTTTTTTTTTGGTTTTCTTTTTTCTTTGAAACAGTCAGTTTCTCACTGTTTATTTCTTCTTTTCTTTTATTTCGTTTTGAGTTTTTTGAAGAATTTTGATAATGATCGTTAATAATCGAGGTTGTGCTTCGTTAATTGTTTACGTTGGACGCCTTTCCTGGCTGGTGCTTCGAGGCAAATTGATGAACTTTTGGGGGCAAATGATTGCTGAAGCCGAAAGAGCGAGAAGCTCTGCCTCCGAAAAGGCAGATGTAGTTGAAATGTTAGCCTATGATATTCAAACAAGGGAACACAAGGACGGGTTCTCATACATGAGACCCGAAAGATAGGTCGCGGCAAATCACGTGAAATTTTTCTGAGGTTTCGCGGTCTTGATTGCTATTTAATTTATTTAAAACAGGGTTCTGTTAGAAGCGCTGAAATGGGTAGAGTAATTTCGAGTGTCTAGGTTTTATAGCAGACGGGATGATTGCATCACCATAGAGTTACGTTAACAAACAAACATGACGTTAGCTCTCGCTAGAGCCGCATGTCGAGTCGTTATCGAGCGAGAAATTGGTTTCAAAGCAAAGAGCAGAATGTTCATTGACCCCTGAACTGCTACCCAAGCTTGCGGGTTTATGAGGTGGCGACAGAATTTTAAGCTGAGACCACCGATGAACCAGCAACTCATCACTATTAAATTTGCGACCTCAAAACTGGAAATGCTCGCCAACAGACTCTGGAAAAGCGAAGAGCCGCACGACCTAGATTATGTTTACGGGAGAATATGGTTGCACAGCCTGGAGCTGGCTCATTATTTCGGCAGCTCCACTGCCGAAGAGTACTTGAGAGGACTGGTTGGCCAATAGTTTCGTTCGGTTTCGATAGCTCAATCTTTTTAATCGGTTTAAATTAAAACGTTTTACTCGACAGAATCTCATGTATCACCCGAAGCAAGAGGGACTTTCCGTTCCTCTCAAAGTATCAGTCGTCATCTCTGAGGAATGCCGAGCCGATGAGCTCATTGAAAAAAGTGAGGAGAAACAAGACAGACAATCATCTGTGAACTCAACAAGCAAAACAAGTAACGAGTATGACGATTTTTAACTTATCATCCTAGACATTCGGAATTCTTGATTTAAAAAGAATGCTTTTGCGTTTTCAGAATTAGTGAACTACTACTTTCATCGAATTATTTTGCGACGAGCAACGTTGCTGTCGTCCGATATCAAGCGGAAGACAAGAAAGACGAAGAGGTTGTGAACGACATGAAGCTCAAGTTTTCCAAGCCCGGTTCCCTCAAAGGAGATAGAATCATGTCTCTCATTAAGGTTGCATGATTTTAGGTCAGAATTCAAAATGAATTCGGAGAATTAAAACAAAATCAAGTAAAGTAATTCGTTCAAGATTTGTTTTGTGGTAAAATCTTATGCTTCTTGATGCTTTTGGCATCACAAAGATAAACCTGTTTATAATAACCTATTATTATACTATTTTATACTATTAATTATGAATCTATTTCAGTGGAATTGTAATGTATTAAATTGTAAATTAAAAAAAAAAAAAGAAACTTACTGCAATAAATCCATTAATCCACATATTAATCAAGGTACTCAATGATTGACACATCAATAAGGTCGATGAAATATCAACATTGAATATAAATTTGAAACTTAAAGATAGCCTCGCGTCAGGCAAATAAACTAATTTCATCAGTAAATTCATAAATAAAAGTTTGCCAGACTTGCACAAAATTTCTATGCTACGTTTAAAAGTATTTCAGTTTTGAATTATACGTTTAAATTATTGGAATAAATTGATATTTAGAGTACTAAAGTGAAAAATTAATTCAGAAAAACAAAAAAAAAAAACTGTAAGCTGCGTTTTCGATCTTACGTTATACGTTTGCAATGTTAGTATAAGTTGAGATTTACAGTATTAAACTGGAATTAATTCAGAACAACTGCCATGCCGCTATGCTGTCATAATAGCATTTAAAACTAAGCAAAAGTAAATTGCAAGATTATATTCTACTCAGGTACCTTTGGATCGGTTTGCACACGACAAGAACCTATTGTCTCTCTACCAGTCCATTCAGAGCGACCAGGTTCGCCTATTGTGGCTGGACACGTCGGAAGACGACAGGACGATTCCAGGGCTTCCACCTCTTCGTTCTCCAGCACTCTTCTACGTTCCACCCCCGGAGGAAAGTCTCAGAAGTTTTCCAGGTCCGCTGAGGAGGCAGAGGATGAAGAGATGGAGAATTTCCAGGAGTTCATCACATTCTAGGAGCCATTACATAGAGCAGGCGAAAAAAAGATTGCTTCGGGTTCCGACAGCATTTTATTTTTAGATTTTAGATTGGCAAATCATTTTTATTTTACACCAATAATGATATAATATTACTTTACAAGAACGTACAATTATTTAACGGTCAAAATTCACGTTGGGAATGTGATCTGATGGATTATAATGAACAAGTGAAGATTATTGATGAAAATATTTGTCTTGAATTCATTGATAAAAATTAACGTTGAAGCAACGAAACTATTCACTGGCGAGGTGGCTGAGAGAGACTTCGGTTCAACAGGCTTCCAGTACAAACTTCCTTTTAAACCCCGGACAGCAACAACAACAACAGCAGCAACACCTCGGCAACAACATCAACACAAGCAACAAGACGAACACTTCTGGTCGTTCCTTTGTCGTGAGCAACAAATTCGCAGCTGATGACGACATGAGGCAGAAGTTGGCGACCGATTTGAACCTCAACAGAAATTCTTCGACGCCTGTTCTCCAAGTCGGAAGCTCGAAAATGGTTTGCCTCAGGAATTCCAAGGACAGGATCAAGTCCTCCATGTCTGATGCCCACCTCAACAAGTATGCACTTACATTGGCATTTAGATTTAGATTTACATTTACAATTACAATTACTTCTGTGTGTATATTTACGTATGCATTTATACTTGTATTCAGAGTTACGTTTTAATTAATTTATTATTTATTTATTTATTCTATTTTGCATTTCATCCATATGGTATAGAAAGTATTTGAAAGTACTGGAATAATAATAATAATAGGAGAGAAGGACTAAGTTGTCTAAATGGTTATGAACATTGTATTAAAATTTTAATTATAATTATTAGCAATCATAACTTCATTATTATTTGATTTTTATTGACAAAAGCCCCAACGACAATAATATTTTTATCAATATTGTTATTATTATTATTATTGTTATTATCAACATTCTATAATTTATTATCATTGTTATTATATAGACGGTCTATGATAATTCGTATATTAATAGTGTGATAATATAATAATAATATAGTATAATAATATTAAAGCTCAACAAACAACAAATAGTTACACAATGGTATTTCTTTCACCTGAACTGACTTTGTAACAGCAATAATATAACCAAACATTTCAATGCAGAAGGACATCAGATGACGTTAAATAAATTTATGGCCTGGAAATCAAATTAATCAAGAAAATGGATTTTTATTTAGGAATGAAAGGAACTTAAATATCTATTTTTGAATTTCAATTTATAACCTGGAAAGTCATCCCCGACTACCGACTGATAAGAGTGTTTAAAAGTAAAAACGTAGACCAGGGATGAGCCCTGCTAAGACCTGATCCAATCAAATCCGTTTTATTTTTGCCAATTTCAATTTTTATTTTGAAATTTCAAGAATTAATGTTTATTGACTTTTTATTTCATTTTCTGTTACGAAACTTCAATAGTTTATGATCACTCGACTAGTTTGAACGATAAAATAATTCTTAATATCCATTACTTTTAGATAAAATGATTAATATCTAGATATTCTATTGTTATTGTCTCGCAGTATCCATTCTCTAGTCTATCTATCTATTTACCCATAATCCATGCATGTTATGATATTGATGTTATATCTTTAATATATTTTAATTAACTTCACAGTTTCACTTCGGCTCAAAAGATAATCTCAATATTTTTTAAAATATTATAAATAAATAAAATTATAAACAAAATAAATAAATAAGAGTTTTCTCTTCGAATTAAATGGATTAATTAACCTAAAAATATATTTAATATTGAGTTTAATCTATTCAAATATCACGTGCCTTTCATTTTGTAACATGTACACGTTTGGCATGAATATGAATTTAGCATCGAACGTAGCAAACCTCTTAAAATAATTTTGTCTCAATCCAAGAGAACATTACTCTTGTAATGGAGGTAATGGAGATAATGGAGTTAACCCCTCAAGGACCTGCCAGTAGAGTAAGGGCTGACCATCCGACTTGATGCTCTTTGTTTATGATGTTTAATCCGTGTATATGTTACTCTGGAAAATAAATGAAATACAAAATAAATAACTTTTTTTTCCGTCAAAAGTGTTTTTAATGTGGTACCTAATTACTCCAACTTGAAACTTTCAAATAGAAAATATTGGTTTATGATTAATGTACGTGTTCACCATGAATATCAATTTAACATAATAAACTGCTTAAAATATACAAACGATAATAAATTTAATTTTCTCATCAAACAAACAAATAATAAATAATAAATTTAATTTTCTCGCCAGAGTGTCAGACATGAAGCCCGATAGTTTGAGCACGGAAAACATGGCAACAGAGGTTTGTGATTGTTGTGATCAGGTTGAAAAACAATTCTTTTTCTTTTCCAATAAAACTTCAATTCAAACGAATCTGTCAGCAAATAGAGGCCGCTAAGGAAAGAAAAGAAGAACTTTCTGCATCGCAAGTTGAGCATCAAAACCTGAGGACGGATTCGATGAAAGCGAGCGCATCATCGCGTCTCTCCACTCCCGCCAGTGTCCCCAACTTCGGATCGAATTACTACGCCCCGAAGGTCCAGCCCGTGCCCTACTTTCTCTTCTACCCCACGAAACCCCAGCCGGTGGTCCTTCAAACGTCCCCGTGGATCGTCCGAGCGCCAGGGAGACCCATGCTTGCACGAATGATGCCGACTCAAGTTCTTCTTCCCGGTTTCAGACCACTTTCCGTGTCGAGACCTGCCGTCGTACGAATGCAGCAGTGCAGCTCAAAGTGCTCGCCTCCGAACATGCCCTACCCAACCATTGGAAAAATTACCGTCGATTCGTCATCTCAGGCCTTCCACATGGCACGGTTTCAGATACCCTTGAAGCATCAGAACGGATGCTTTGCCACTCAAGCTCAGCCGTCGAGAATAATATCGTTGAAAGCAGACCAAGGAACTCAAACAGAGGTGTCTGAGGACAGCTCTTCTCAGCAGAAAGCTGCCTCTCCAAAAGTTCAAAAGCTCTCCGACTTGAAAGTTTCTCTCGTCCATTTTCCCTCTCAACCCGTTCACGCCAATCTGGGCTTTCCCGTGGGCATGCCCCACTTCAGGAATTTCGGGATGAATTGTTTTCCCTTCGTCCAATTGACCCATCTCGGCAATAATGCCGTTTGACGGGTACTAAAAATAATGTCCATTATTCGTTTTTATTTTTTCGTTCTTTTTTAGTCAATCATTCGAACCGAAATCAATTCTCTCGAGTTAAGAATTTTTTTTTCTTCAAGTTTTCAAAGTTGCGCTTAGTTGCTCTGGAATGTCTTCGAGTTCTTACGAGTTCCTTAAAGTTTGGAAATTTCGGATTTTAGTTTTAAATCTCTTATCTTGTCAAGTAGTATTTTCAAGTTCTTGCGTTCGGTGACTTCCTCTCGAAGTCCGAACACGCAGCTGCATTGAAGGTCTCACTGAAAAAAATCGCGATTCGGGTTTTTGTTGAACGATGTATTTCTACATTTGTTAAGCCATATTTTCTACGCTCGCAATAAATCCATGAACGCTGGCTTCGCTTTTGCTTCAAATTCTAACGGTGAGAAATTCAGATTCCGAAACAGGAGAAAAGTGAAAGTTTAATTAGGAAATCCCCGTTACCTGTAATTTGTTGTAATCGTTTAAGTGTTTGGTCCAGCAACATGTTGGACCAACAAAGAATGTTGGAGACTTATGAAGAACAAATCTTTTAATCCAGGGTGGTGGTGTTACCTTCTGACCTCTGCCCCCGATACTAGCACCATTATTACCCTAACCAATTGACTGATGTCTTAGTCTGATTGTTAATTATTTCTAAACAATCCAATTTTGTTTATTAATCTGTGAAGATAAATAATCCTCGGTGCTAATTGATTCTGTGAACCTGGGTGGGAAGCGAGCGATCATGAAGCTTACTTTAACGAAAGCGTGCGATCCCTATTTAATAGAGTTAATCTAAATAAATGTTAACTGGTTAATCTAAATAAAATTATAATTAATTATTATAAATTATTTATTATTTATTATTATCAATTAATTAATTAGAGAGTCAAGACTCGCTTAAACTTGATTATAAAAATAATTAACTTGATTATTAAATAAATTTGATATTTAATTACATAAATATTACAAACTTTGTTATTATAATGTCATCAAATGCGGTGAATTTTCGCCATTCATAATTTCCAAACACGCGTTAAATTTATTCAGAATTTATTCTGAATTCTTTATTCATTCAGAAGTTGGTCTCGAAAAATAAAACCGAGTTGATGTTCATAATTTCATCTTAATTTCATCATAATTTCATCATAATTTCATCTCATCTTAGCATGTCGACTCACGTTTTCCTCGACTCTTCACGCAAAATGCCGGCTATAAAAGGAGTCTCGTGAAGTGGCTGATCGACGGACAATCATCATGGATGGCAGAGCAGACGATGCGAAAGGCGACGACGAGACAGAGGAATATTCGGGAACGAAACAAAATCAATTCTGTTTCGAGAGGAGAGGTCTCGTCTTGCTGCTGTTCATCTTCATTCTCATTTCCACGATACTCCTCGTGGCCCTGATCTTCACCATCCACAAAAAGTCCGAAGAATGCCAAAGAAATCCAAACGGCTCCACTTTTCACATGGACGCGATGGTACGAGAAGGCAGAGTTCAGATTATCGAGGAAATTTCAATTCAACCGAATTCTACATCTCCCTGGCCTCATCTGAGGCTTCCTCGTAGCGTCAGACCGACGAAGTACCGCCTGAAACTGACGCTGGATCCTGACAGCTGGACGTTTACGGGATCTGTGCGCATAAAAGTGACGATCGAAGAGACGACTAAACGCATAGTTCTTCACGTGGCCGATCTCGACGTGGTCGACGTTAAAATCTTCAGCTCGGATGGAGGCCGGATTACGATCAGCGAAGTGACGTCTGACGTCAGCTACGAGACTTACGTCATCGAAACGGAACAAGAGCTAGTAGGTGGAGAGGAATATGACCTCATCTTTGAGGAGTACCAAGGATCCATCAGGAGCGACATGAGGGCTTTGTACAGAAGCAGTTACAAGACCTCCAATGGAAGTTTGAGGTAAATGAATGAACGAACGAACGAATGAACGAACGAACGAATGAACGAATGAATGAATTAATGAATTAATGTCGTTAACATGTCTTTAATCATTCAGTCGTTGGTTGATTAATTACTTGTAAAGATTCGGTTGATGCTTGACTTAATTTATAAAAAATATTAAAATTCTATTATGTTAAAGTAGTTACATGATCACAATTATTTAAACGCTACAAGAAATTGTTAAAACATTACTGCTAGAACGATATAACAATAACTATGATAATTTTACTCATTAATTAATAAATAAATAAATAATCCAGTTCGTTTTAAAATAAATAAATAAATAAATATATAAATAAATAAATAAAAATAAATAAATAAATATAAATAAATAAATATATAAACAAATAAATAAATAAATAAATAAATAAATAAATAAATAATCCAGTTCGTTTTAAAATAAATAAATAAATAAATGAATAAATAAATAAATAAATAAATAAATAAATAAATAAATAAATAAATAAATAAATAAATAAATAAATAAATAAAAATAAATAAATAAATAAATAAATAAATAAATAAATAAATAAATAAATAAATAAATAAATAAATAAATAAATAAACAAATAAATAAACAAATAAATAAATAAATAAATAAATAAATAAATAATTTAATATCAACAATTCATAATCAATAAATATTTATTATAATATAAGTAATTATTATGTTAATAATCATGTCTTTTATGCTGTGATCAAAGTTAAAGTTAAATTTCATGGTCTTTGTATTTTGCTAATTACCTTCGAATTAATGCTGATTTACCACCCATTTTGGAGCTTAAATTATTGAAATTCCTCCATTTAAATGAGCAAATAATTGCAATAAATATCTGATTACTTTTCGAATTCGTCGCCAGGAGTCGTCATCATTACTATCATAGAATCACCGTGGTCATCGTAATCATCCTCGTGACAATCAAGATGGCCGAACATCGCTGCAACGTCGTTGTCGTCATCGTTATCTTCGTCGTCATCGTTAAAATAGGCGTTATCATCCTGTTGATGCGAGTTGCATGTGTGTGTGTGCTTATTGAGTTTAGTTCCAGACTGTGAAAAGCGCTTGTGATGTACAACCGTTATCGTTACAATAAAAATAATAATAATAATAATAATAATAATTATTATTATTAATTAATAAATAAATAACAAAATAAAAATATTAATAATAATTGTAACTGTAATTATTATTAATTATTATTAATTAATTATTATTAATGAATAAATAATAATAATTACAATTATAATTATAATAATATAATATTATAAGAATTATTAATAACTGAATAACTAATTATTATTAAATTTAATCTTATTGTTATTGTAAATCCCTGATTCCTTCTCGAATTCCTCGTCAGAAGTCGTCATTATAATAATAATTATAATAATAAAAATAATCATAATCATAACAATAACATAACGATAATATTAATAATAACAATAATTATTATTATTATTGTTATAAGAATAATATTTACAACATCATTTCACAACCAAGACTGGAAATACCGATGATTAAAAGGAGACTTCGAAACAATGCAACAAACGATGAACATTGAAATTTCAGGAAAGAAAACTTGAGTTTTAAGAATATGTAAAGTGTTACAAAACAACACATAATAATACTAAAAAGAAAACTAATAGTAGAAATAGATTATTATTATTATTGTTATCATCATTATATATAATACTTATTATTGAAAGTAATTAAATTATATTATATATAATGTAATAACCCGGGGTCATCAAACTAATTACAGAAGGTCAGGTTTATTGAAAGTTGTCAGATGGCTTGGAAGATGTACAATGCTCGAATGTCTAAGTCTTGAAATCTGCTGTTTCTCTAACTCTCGCTCTGCTTTTCGAGATAAATCAATTTGTCTAGATTCACAATCAAAGACTCTGAATAGTATCAATTAATTAATTCTCAAATTATATTGCCACTCAATTTAATTAATTACTAAATTAATTAATCAGCAATATAATTTTAATTATTCTTCAATTATCTGGATCCAGAGATCCAACAATAATAATATTATATATAATAATATTATAATAATTATATTTTAATGATAATAATAATAATAACTATTAACACCCTTATTGTAATTATTATAATTATTAATTATTATTTATTAATATATAATATTTTATAACGTATAATCTTAAAATTTAATAGCATTATTTTGTAGTTATAATAATATTGTGTATCATAAAGTTGTGGCTCATTAAAATACCTTCAACAGAATAATATTATAAATAAGATCCTGTGGAAGAAAAATGTCTTCAGTTATTAAAACTTTTAAGACAATTTTGCGATTAAGTTTACAAATTAAGAATATTTATTCGTTAACTTAAAAATAAATAATTTAAAATAAAAAAAAATAATATTTAACAGATTAAATGCATTTAATTTTAATTATTTAAGGGTTTATTTATTTAGATTTAAAAGAAATTGAGAAAATAAACTCACCGTAAATATAATTTTAATTATGTATATCTTTATTACAATCTATTTATTATATAATTTCATGTTATTTATTTATAAATAAATAAAAAAACGTTTTAAAAATTAATAAAAATACCAAAGAATGAAAATGAAATGGAAATTAATGTTGAGATTGAATGCGCGACAATCGACAAATTTGTACAAGCATTAAATAAATGCAAATTAATTGACTTTTTAAAATAATAAATATTTTAATATAATAAATATTATAAAATTACAAAATAAAGGAAAGAAGGTTAAGAAGAAAGTCTGTTGTTGAAATTGTTGTTGCTGTTGTTGTTGTTGTTGTTGTTGGTGAATCATTCAATGGAATTGTGGATTACTTGAATGAATATTTGATGAGTATTTTATGAATATTTAATGAGTATTTAATAAATATTTAATGAATTTATGTTCTCAATTAGGCTGCATATTGCCTGCCTTATTCGCCCGTGATGGCAACTGATGAGGTCAATTGGGAAATATTTATAATTATAATCACGAATTAAATTATAATCAATCACACATAATATTATAATCAATCACATGTTATATTACAATCAATCATACATAATATTATAATCAATCACATATCACACCACGTGACTTCCAAACAATACTTTCAAACAAATGTTTACCAACTCCAACTGATTACCTAATCCTTTGTAGTAATTTCAACTCACTCAATCGAAAGAATTGCAACTTTTCCCGCCTAAAAGTAAAAAATAAATTCTTTTAATTTCTTTTTAAAACATTTTAAAATTATTACAACAAACAAAGAAAGTAAAATCATTTTATATCGATTATTTTTTATATTTTTTACATTTTATAAAAAAGAAATCTCTGGAAATTCACAAAAAAAAAAGATTTCTTATTGAGTGATTAAGAGTAAGAGGGAAGTGATGCGTGATGTTGTGAAGTTGTGATTTTGCGATGTTGAGTTGTGATGTTGTGTTGTTGTTATGATGTTGTTGTGATGAATCACATTTTGGAAGTGATTAAATTGACATCACGCAGGTGAACAGACGTGCATCTTATCATTTTATGATTTCGAGATAAGAAGCAGTCGAAAATAGGGAACGATAAAGGAGGTATTGGTGCTGCTGATGACGACGACGACGATGAAGATGACGGTGATGATGATGATGGTGGTGACGACGTCAACGATTCGAATGAAGAGTTGGTGGTAATGTTGGCAAAGGCAATTCGTCGACAAAGATGCAAAAGAGTATCGAAGACGATGAAGAGAACCTGCAATGTGATGATAACGATGACGATGATGATGATGATGATGATGACGACGACGACGATGATGACACTCATGATGATAATAGTGGTCAGTTTGGATACGACGATGAACAGAAAAATACATTAACATGGAAAGTCTTACTTAAATTGGTAGACATTTAAAAATCAAAACATTTTAAAACGTAATGATGATAATAATAATAGTGGTAATAAAAATAAAAATAATAATAATAATAATAATAATAAGAATCGATAGCTGCACAACATTAATTAATTAATTATTTAATTAATTGTTTATTAAAATTAATATTTGAAATTATAAATTGAAATCGAATGCGTCATCGAAGCTTATCGGAACGAAACACGTCCTGATTCATGCTCCGCCATCTTTCATTTCCTCCCACGACTTGTTTACTTCGATTTGAAGAACAAATTGTTAAATGTTATTTATCATAATAAATATTAATTATCAAATTTAAATTAAAATATTATTAGATATTGTAATTATAAAATAAATATTATTATTATAAAATGATAAAAATAATGTTAATAATAAATATTGTTAAATCTATAATTTCAGAAGTACAGTTATTAATATTATAATCATATTATTTGATTTATTTATTTGAGTGTTGTTGATATCCCATTAATTTACAAAAAATATTATTATAAAAATTAATTTATTAATAATTTATTTTTAAATAATTTATTATTATATTTATTTATTATTTATTATTTATTAATTACAACTTGAACATCAATGTGTAATCATTTATCATCATTTTACAGCCTCAATATTTATTGCATTAAGATGGTAATAACTCTAAAGAAGATGTTTGCAAAAACATAAAGTCTATCAACAATATAATAATAATAATAATAATAATAATAATAATAATAATAAAAATAATAATAATAATAATAATAATATTGTGATGACTTAGTATAATTGTTATTATTAATTGCTGGTGTCCATCATCATAAACTGGAAATAAATAACTTTTGTTTTCAATCGATAACTTCTTTTGAATCCTTCAATCACCTTCAATCAGCTTCAATCATCTTCAGTCATCCTCAATCATCTTCAATCACGTTCAATCACTTTCAATCAATTTCAATCAATTTAAATCCCTTTCAATCACCTTCAATCACGTTAAATCAATTTCAATCACCTTCCAGATACATCATCGCCTCTCAACTCCAAGCCGTTGACGCCAGAAGAATTTTTCCTTGTTTTGACGAACCTGACATGAAGGCTGTCTTTTCTGTTTCCATCGTTCACTCAACAGGTAAATTTACAATTATTTTTCAACAAGTAACCCTCGACATGTATTTAATTTCATCAGGTAACACTCAACACATATTTATTTTTAACTGTTAATAGTTAATAAACATATTTATAATATTTATCTTCAAATATTAAAATTTCAAAGTCTTTTGAGGCATATTGGGTTAAAATAAAATTAAATGTTCATATAAATTCAGGTAAATGTTCTTAAAAAAATATATTTTTATTCTCCTATTATTTCTGCGGTTAGAATTTCAGATGACAATTGTTCTTTTTGCTACAATTTTGCACATATTCACGCAATATAGCACATCCTGGAGTTAAGCGAATTATCAGTTTGTTTGGAAACAAAGTTGATAAACTGTTTATTATCAGTGGATCTATCAGTAGCGCTGGAAAATTTCAAGGGTAATTAGGACAAATCAAAAAATAAAAAATAAAATGAAATTATAGTGACGACAGACGAGACAGAAAAAGAAGATAATCTTCTTATTTTGAAGGAACACTTTTCAGATCCACGCGAGGTGATCTCAAGATGATAAAGTACATTTGGTCTGATAAAGTACTTGGCACTAAAAACCATTGAACGAAGTATATAACAAGAAAATTGATAAAAATGGATGCTGTTGTTGTTATTGATGTTTTTAAAATTTAGATAAAGGCTGGTCCTAAAATGCATTAGAAGCATGTTATAGGACACTGAAACAAGGTCATATCATGCCTTGACCTTGTTCAAAGAAGACGTGGAATTCTGGAAGAAGAAAAAAACTTCTTAGAAGAATTGAAGAATTGAAGAAAGAATGAAAGAAAGTGAAAACAACAAATAGGTTGCTAATGAGGAGAGAATTCGATGCCATCCATGACGGATGAAGCGACCGACATATGAAGAACGTGGGATTTGAATTTAAAAAAAATAAAAATATAAAAAAGATTATTTTTATAAATCGTCGATCATTTCGATCGATTTTCAGTCCTGATGTTTAAATTACCGAGTTAAGGCACACATCTCATGTTGCTTTGATAAGTCATTAAAAGTCACGTGGAGATCCGTGATGGACGAATTTCAATATTTGGACACGGGGTTATCTTTGTGTTTTTTCCTACAGATTGCTTGTCCATTTGATCGATTTAATCGGGAAAATAAATGCTTGTTTTACATGGAAAATAACACATAAAAACTATTAAACTATTAAATCATGAAATAAAAATTAGAATTAAAATATATTGTTTAAAAATAATTTATATTGTCTTGATAAATTTCCATAAATTTCTTCCACCTTTACTGTCACATTTGGTATAAGTAAATAAATTGTTCAATGCTTTCCATTCAGGAAATTTTTATTATTTATATTATTATTATTCTATATTATATTATATTATTTTTTTTTTATAAAAAAGAAATCCTTCGTGGTTACAAACATAGCTTTAAGTGGTTGTTAGGTGCGCATTAATACACGGATGTAGGAACACGTGTTCTCTCAATCAGGTCATCGGGTGCATGGCTATAAATAGTTCAAAAATGGCCAAAAACTGCAAGCGATTCCACGATTCGCAACATCAGTCATTTCCCGCTTCAACGTCGTGCGTCTGCATAAATTCATCTGCGACCTTATTATTCAACATTTCATTTTTTCTTGTTTTTTTTTAAAATTTTATTTTAAGTACTTAGCTTGTTTTAATTAAGTCGTTAAATAATAATAATAATGATGATAATGATAATAATAATAATAATAATAATAATAATAATAATAATAATAATAATAATAATAATAATAATAATAATAATAATAATAATAATAATAGCAATAATAATAATCTCTATAAGAAAATTAAATTACAGAGGACCTAGAAAATTCAAATTTCTTTTAAACAACTGATATTATATATATTAAATAACAATTAAAAATAGTTTATTTATTTCTTTTAAATAAATAAAATATAATAGTCAATTAAAATATGATAATTAGTTAGCTGAATGTTTGAAAATTTATAAATAAATATATTATCTTTTATATATATCTATTATATATATATAAATATAAAATTATGTGTAAAGTTTGTCAAAGGTGTGTATGTAAGTTATGTCTAGTCGAAAATATAAATGGAATTTTTAGGTAAATTAATAAATAAATTTTATCAAATAAATATATTAGAAAGTAATATAATATAAATAAATAAAATAAATAAAATCTTTACAAGGTGTCTTTCAATAAATTGTCGGCAGGAATAAACCAAAAATAATCTTTTAGAAGATATTTTCCTATTTCCTCCACATCAATACCGAATCAATTCAGGGTTGTTCAAAATTAGTGAGTGAGTGAGTGAGTGAGTGAGTGAGTGAGTGAGTGAGTGAGTGAGTGAGTGAGTGAGTGAGTGAGTGAGTGAGTGAGTGAGTGAGTGAGTGAGTGAGTGAGTGAGTGAGTGAGTGAGTGAGTGAGTGAGTGAGTGAGTGAGTGAGTGAGTGAGTGAGTGAGTGAGTGAGTGAGTGAGTGAGTGAGTGAGTGAGTGAGTGAGTGAGTGAGTGAGTGGGTGTGAGTGAGTGAGTGAGTGAGTGAGTGAGTGAGTGAGTGAGTGAGTGAGTGAGTGAGTGAGTGAGTGAGTGAGTGAGTGAGTGAGTGAGTGAGTGAGTGAGTGAGTGAGTGAGTGAGTGAGTGAGTGAGTGAGTGAGTGAGTGAGTGAGTGAGTGAGTGAGTGAGTATATTTCTGTTAAAAAAAGATTGCGACACTGAAAACACAAATTAGAATAAACTTGATTATAAATTAACTTATTAAATTTTTCACAAACAATTCCATTGAAACTCTGCCATTGTAAACCACGCCAGAATACGTGGCCCTCTCGAATACCGACGTGGACGAAAGCGTGAGTCTTGGAAATGGAAAAATCGAAGACATTTTCCAGGAAACTCCGATCATGTCTACCTATCTGCTCGCCTTCGTCGTATCGGACTTCGTATACAAGTCCGTTACCATGGAGACCGGCTTGAAGGTAACACGGTGCATTTTTCATTTAAGTTTCTTAAAGCAATAATTAATTAGGTAATATTTGTTTTAATCATATTAATTAATCACGAGACAATTAATATAATTTTGATAATTTATTAAACAATAATTTAATCATTAAATGAAAATATGTTTATAAAAATAAACTTATCAGCCGAATGAAGCTACCTACCTTCACCACCGTGAAACCCTTCGTCGTCGTTGTTGTCATCATCATCACAACAATCATCATCATCGTCGTCGTCATCATTTTAATCTGATGATTATCATAACTATCATCATAATTATCAGCAACAACACCATCATTACCATAATTGATCTTATTGATTTATAACTTTCCAGATACGAGTCTGGTCACGACCTGACATGATCAACTTGACTTCGTACGCTTTGGAACTCATACCTCAACTTTATTCGTATTTTGCCGATTACTTTCAATGTCCAGAGTTCGTTAAGAAAGCAGGTTTGCTGTTTCTTGTTGTTAATAATGTGGACTTTTAAAATATAATTTTCAATATTAATTTCATAAATGAACAAAATCCAATGATCCAGGGTTAATAAGTTCAGAACTGAAATAGAAACGATTTAAAGTTTAACAACCTATCTTAATTATTTAACACGTAATTTAACATTTGAATATTAAGTTATTGTATTTAATATTAATTGGCCTCATTAATATTTAATTATTATTGTTATAAACACGTGAATAACACAATTCAATTGAATGATTGCCAATGAATATAATTTCGAGAAAAATCCATAAATGAGGAAATGAATGAATGAATGAATGATTGAAAGAACGAATGAACGAATAAACGAACGAACGAATGAATGAGTCAGTGAAAGAATGAAGATCTCACCATTCAGATCACGTGGCAGTCCCCGACTTTTCCAGCATGGCCAT
>CM067538.1:2617500-2642500 GCA_034509925.1 Hirudinaria manillensis
TATTATTATTATATCAAGTCAACATTATTATAAAATAAATATTATTATTTAAAAATTATATTTTATTTCTTAAAATTTAAATTAAACTTAAAATTTAATTATACATTTCAGATTCTAAATAATGTACTATTCCAATTTCAGCTGTAGAACAAACGGTTAATATTTAATAATAATATTAAATAATAATATTAAATAAATAATATTAAATATAAATATAATTAAATATAATTTTACTCCTACTACAACTTTCAGTCGCGGAACGTCGCCACTTCCATGTACGTCCTCCTGCTCCACCATGTCGCCAGATCTCAAACTCTCTACAGGGTCGCCTGCTGCACTTTCCATGCTAGGCAGTCTCCCATCACTCCCGAAATCCCGAGCCTTCTGTTATCTCCAATGGGGCCGAAACATCAGCAGGCTCCACTGACTTAGCTGATTCCATGCTCTCCGCTGGTAATTCCGCGGACTCCTCCGTAGACTCCATAGGTCCAATTGATCTCAAGGGTTCCGCTAGTAAATCCACGGGCTGTTCTGAAAACTCTACTTATTCCACCATCAACTGGTTTCAGTGGTAACTCGATGTGCTTCATTGGTAACTCCTCGGGCGGTACTAATAACACAGACTCTTCCGAAGGCTCCACTTGCTCCACTAACACCTCCGTGAGCTCTCTGGGCCCTGCTAACGTCTCGACCTGAACTGGTGACTCCATGGGCTCCAACGGCAAATCCTCTGAGTCTCCCATCACGCACAGAGTTTCTGGAGACACGCACGCACTGTGGTCGGATGTGTCTTCTAATGACTCCATCCTAATGCTGCCAGAAACTGTACCTGGAACAACAGATATGATTTGATCTTCGTTGGGACAATTTTTGCAGAGTTCCTCTCCTAGTTCTTCTCCTAGTTCCTCTCCTAGTTCCTCTCCTAATTCCTCCTAGTTCCTCAATATGGAAGCACCACTCTGCTCTCCTCAAAAGAACCATCAGAACTCTTCTCAGTAGAATTTTCACCTGAAACCAACGAGGCATCCTGACGCGGAACCGCTGTGCCTTTCAAATCGCCCCTAATAATCCTCCTCAACTCATCTACGGCCTTTTTCATAAAATCACGAAATTCTTTATCGAATGGATCCTCGAATTCGTATTCCTCCGGGTCATGGCTATTCTCTGTCAGTCATGCCCCACGTCGCTCTCGTATCTCAACTTTCGTGCCTTTCCAATCCAGGCCACGATCTCTCAATTCTTGTCTCAATCGAGGCACGTTCAATTCATCCAAGCACCGCGGCATCCTTCACTTTTCAACTAAACAAGCTTCTACCTTATTTACTCTTGGATCCCCTTTAACACTAGATCCCACCCCTGAAACCAATGTAATAACCCGGGCTTCTCAAACTAATTATAGAAGGTCAGGTTTATTGAAAGTATTCGGAAGGCTTGGAAGATGTACAATGCTCGAATGATTAAGTCTTGAAATCTGCTGTTTCTCTAACTCTCGCTCTGCTTTTCGAGATAAATCTATTTGTCTAGATTCATAACCAAAGACTCTGAATAGTACCAATTAATTAATTCTCAAATTATATTTCCACTCAATTTAATTAATTACTAAAATAATTAATCAGCAATATAATTTTAATTATTCTTCAATTATCTGGATCCAGGGATCCAACATTATTGTTAATTATCATAATAATAATAATAATAATAATAATAATAATAATAATAATAATAATAATAATAATAATAATAATAATAATAATAATAATAATAATAATAATAATAATAATATTATTATTATTATTATTATATTATATTATATTATTATTATTATTATTATTATTATTATTATAATATTATTATTATTTTTAATTATCACTGTTATTATTGTCATTTTAATTATTATTTATTATTGTTATTATTATCATTTTAATAATAATAATATTATTATCATTATTTCAAAATAGTTGTAAAACAAATGTTTCCAAAACTCAGGGTCTTTCCCTGTTGAGGATGCTCATGGGGTTCTTGGGTTACGACAATTTCAGAGAAGGATTGAAGGTCAATTTGTAATATATTTATAATATTTTTTATGATTAATATAAGATACAATAAGCGTAATTATTGACCTTATTCAATAAAAATAAAAGTGATATTAACAGCAAAATAAAGCGACATTTCACTTTATAAAATAGAATAAATTAAGTTAAATTGAATTAATTTGTAAATCTGTAGTATTAGTTAGAAACAGCTGAAATATTAACTGTAATTTGAAAAATAAAATTGTAAAATTATGAATTTCTCTAGCATTGCTTGTTATCGGTGATCTTGTTATTTTTGTTGTTAAGGAGAGGCAACAGGCAATTAATTAAAAAAATAATTAACGAATAAATGGTCAAGTAATTGTGCGAAACAGACGTACGTCCACAAGTACAAGTTTACAAACGCCAATGCCTCTCAGCTGTGGAACGAAATGGAAGGATTCACGGAACTTCCGTTCAGCGTGGGAAGCATCATGAACACCTGGATGCAACAAAAAGGTCTTCCAGTCATTCAAGTGAAACACGTGTCACCTGGAAAATACCAGCTGGAACAGCAGAGGTTTTTGGCTAATCCACGCGACGTTGAAAATGCAGACGAAAGCATTTACAGGTCAGTGAGTGAGAGCTATTTTTACTGAGAGCAACAAGTTTTTTAACTTCGTAAGTTTGCCTAATTAACATTTTTAATTATAATTATTATACTAATTAATATTAATAATCAATGTCTGTAATACGTTGACCAGGTACAAATGGATTGTACCGTTCAGTTACGTCAGTGAAGATGATTTGACACTAAGAATCGTCTGGATGAATACAGGACCAGGTGAATGAGATTTGTAAAAAAAAAACAATAATGATTTAATTTCTTAAAATATTTAAAATACTTTAAATTATCAAAATACTTAAAGATAATTTATTTATTTATTTATCAGTAAATGTAAATATCATATATATATGTAAACTTAATGAAAATAAATTACAAATCACGTGAATTTTATTCAAAAAAAAAATTATTTCTTTTATAATTTGTTTTTATTTTCACTCGAAATTCTTAAAGTCGAAATCCAGACGAAGAGTGACACCTGGTTCCTAGGCAACGTGGATTCGATGGGTTATTATTTGGTCAACTACGAACAGGACATGTGGGGAAGGATCATCAATCAACTGCAGTTCAATTACTCTGTACGTTGTTGTTGTTGTTGCTGTTGGTGTTGTTAGTATTGATGTTGTTGTCGTCGTCGTCGACATCGCTGTTGGTACTATTGGTGTTGTTGTTGGTGTTGGTATTGTTCTTGGTATAGTTGTTTTTGCTGCATCTGTTGCCCAAAAGAGCGTCGTCGCTGTTATTGTTGCTGTTGTTGGCGGTGTTGTTGCTCAACATAATGTTTAGATTAATTTTATCATTATAACAAATAAATAACCATAGCGGTGCCCCTTCAAATCCTTTGATAACACTTCTGTAAGTTGTATAAAAAATTAATATAGGTGACCTTCTTATCTTATTTTAAGACGCGCATTGTGCATAAATAACAATTTGTTTTCCCGCCATGGAAATGCAGTAGTGAACGTCTCACCAATGAAACACAAAGTTAATAACACCAACAATTTGGTGTATCTAACAAAATTAAAACAAACATTTAATCTGAGCAGAAGAAAATTAATTATAGGCTGATGTACTCGGTAATTACTTAACTCATTAAATATTTTATCTATTTATTTCGGGATTAATTAATGGACTAATTAATTAATTAACTGAGGAGTAAATAAATAAATTAATTAAATAAATACTTACAGGTATTCTCAACGGCAAGCAGAGCGAACCTCATTAACGATGTATTCAAGTTGGCCAGGTTTGAACTTTGATTGGTTATTACTTGGTCAATTATATTAATTTTGTACAAATTATTATTACTAATTTATGCAAATTGTAACAGCTCAAGAAATTATGCATTTAAGCAAATCATGCATTTTCTTATCTTGACATTTCAAGAAAAATGCGTTTCATCGGAAATTCTAGACCATCGGAGACGCCAATAAAATGAATTTCAAATTAAATAAAAAAAAATTTTTTTTCCCTTTTCAGGGCCGAAAGACTCCCTTACGCCGTGGCATTCAACTTGAGCAGGTACCTGGAGAAGGAGGGGAGCATGGTGCCCGTCATGGTTGTCATCCAGGAAATGAATTTCTTAAGAAGTCTGCTCACGTCCTCGACTAAATATGGCTCCTTGAAGGTCCTTCCGTCTCCCAGGGTTTTCAATAAAATTAAAATCGAAATTGAAAAAAAAAATAAGAAGAAAAAAAATTAAAATTTAATCAAATCAATTTTTAGAAGTTCCTGAGAAGCCTCATAAAACCGGCCATCTTGAAAATGATGAACGCCCCTCCTCGAGAGAAATTTCAAAAGTGGGTCCCCATCGTAAAATATCTGCTCCTTATTTTCTTTATTTTATATTTTTATATAATTATTTTTTCAATCTTCTGCTTTCAATATGCAAAGACCTGCAAAGGATTGATAAGGAAGAGGAAATCATCGCTGGACGTGGAAAAATCGTTCAACATTTTTTGTTTCCTTTTTGGCATTCGATTTTTGAGCTCCACGGGTTCATGAATTTTCTCATTTATTTTAGTAATGGACAGGAAAAAAATGTTTAAAAGAAGATAATAATTTAAATAAATAAATAAAAGAAAGATAATAACATCATATTAATGCCGATTAATAACGATTTAAAATTTTAATGAAAGGTGTAAACGATTTTATATGGCTGAAATTTTATTTCAATAATGAAATCATAAAGCACAAATTTCCACTGACAGTCCTGAGATGCATTTTGGAAAATTTGATTGATTGACTGATTGGTTGATTGCTTGATTGATTGACTGATTGGTTGATTGGTTAATTAACCTCCTCCGGTGATGATGGTTTGTCTTCAGGGCTCTGATGGAACTTCTGTACGTGGAAGGTGTCAGATTCGATATCGATGAAGTGGTGAAGATGACGTTGAGACATTACAACAGCTGGAAGGAAAAACAAATTGCGTTAGTTTTTAAATAAATAAATTAATTTAATTTAATTAATCACTTATTTAATTTTATATAATACTTCTAATATTTGATATAACTTTCTGCCTTGGAAATGTCTGTCCAGGTTCTGTCTGAGCGTCTCTACTTCTCCCTCGGGATAGATTTGTGCAAATAGTGAAAATTGGATAAATAAATGTAAATGTTCACATGTAAACATAACATGTAAATGTGAATTTTATTATTAAAATTTTACAAAATAAAAATATGTTTTTCTCTTTTTAATCTCTAATTTAATCTTTACTCTAATTAATTTAATTAATTTTATTTAGAATTCACTCGACGTTCGCATTGGCCTCCTACATATCGGGAGTGAAATATGGCGACGAAGAGGATTGGAACGCCATCTGGAGACTGTCACAGGAAACGACAGTCGCTTCCACCGCTGAGATGCTCCTCTGCGCCCTTGGACACTCACGACAAACTTGGATTCTCAAAAGGTCGATTGCTTCTTGAATATTCATTACGACGATATTTGGTACAATAGCTAGATGAATAATTAATTAGCGACCAAAATAATTAATTAGCTAGCGCTAATTAATATTGATATGATGATGTACTCGTAGTAATTCATAATAATGTATTCATAGTTTTCTTTAGCCCACGGTGCTAATTCAACTAGGTCAACTGCAACATGAATATTCATTAGGCATCAAGCGAAGTATCCACACTTTTTAAATGGTTATAAACGATAACCTTTGTTGTTGTAGTAATGGTTTATTTATTTATGAATGTATTAATATGTTAATTTATTATTTTATTATTCGAAGATATTTATCGTACGCCATGAACGGAAGTTTGGTGAAGCCACAGAATCTTCAAAACGTTTTTCACTGCATCTCTGAGAACGAACTTGGAAGGCAAATTGCTTTTGATTTCGTCGTCATTCGCTGGAAGGAAATTGTAAACAGGTACGTGTGATCCAATGGCGGATCTAAGGTACGGGTGAGGGTGTAGGGTCTTGGAGGGTCATGGAGAGTTCATGCCCTGCCGCGGGATTCAACAAGAATTCCAAAGGTTTTAAGAGGCCGGGTTGAAGCGGATTTAACCTTTAAATTGAATATGTATTTATTTAATATGTACATATTTAATTTAATACACAAAATATATATCTAAATACTTAATTTAACCTTTAAGCTTAAAATATTTAATTTAATATGTGAAATGTATCTGTAAATATTTAGTTTATCCTTTAAGTTCAATATGTCTATAAATATTCAATTTAAAGGTTAAATATTTATAAATATTCAATTTTGCATTTTGCCTTGTCCTAACTTCCGCGTTAAAGTTCTCTACCGCCAAATTTCGGATCCCGCCCAAGTGTTGTAAATTTTAATAAATAAATTAATTAATTAGTTAATTTATGCAATGGTTGATTTAAAAATTTAATTTAATTGTTAATTATTTTCAATAAAATGATTAAATAATTTCAAAATTTCCTTTCAATTCAGGTTCGAATCCGACATTTTCACGATGAAGGACATTGGTTCAATCGTCTTCACAAAAGTCGACAATGAATATCAATATGAACAAGTCAGTCTAGACTTAAGTAACAGACTAACATAAATGGCTTAATTATATCATAATTCGATTAATTATGAATTCGAATTTTACGAGATTATGATATCTAATAATGATTAATTAAATAAACTTTTAATTAACGTTAAATTAATTAATTAATTTGAAATAAATGTTTTCAAATGATTTATTTTATTTATTTATGATAAATTTTTAATTAATCTTAAATTAATTAATTTAAAATAAATGTTTTCAAATGATTTATTTTATTTATTTATGATAAATTTTTAATTAATGTTAAATTAATTAATTAATTTGAAATAAATGTTTTCAAATGATTAATCTCGTAAAATTCGAATTTCTAATCATACCAATCATGATTTAATTAAGCTTATTTATTAGTAAGAGTTTTAATAAATTTAATTAATAATTAATTAATATAATTATGAATGAATAAATTTATTTATTAGTTAAATTATTAATCAATTCGATTGTATAATTAATCGATTTATTCCCAAAAGCTCCTCAATTTGTTCAAAAAGACACCTCCTCCTGTTTCTGTTTCAAAAGAATTTGAAAATATTCTCCATCAAATCAGGTATTTAACTGTATTATTATTGCTATTATTATTATTATTATTATTATTATTATTATTATTATTATTATTATTATTATTATTATTATTATTATTATTATTATTATTATTACTATTGTTTTGTTGTTCTTGTTAATGAAATTAATTGATAATATAACGTTAATGCAAGGGTTTTGCAATAGATATAGATATTAGAGATATATTAAGATATATTATATATACGTATATCAGGTACAAAATTAACACAAATAAAAATAAATGAATATTTAAATGACCATGTTTATAATATTAACTAGCACTTGAATGTCAAACTAGATTAAGAAGCTTTAACAGATTTAAAGTTTGAAATGTCTTCGATTGCAAAAGCTTAAAATTTAAATTTGTAAAATTAATTAATTTGTTTTTTTCTAAATTACAAATTAAATATGGAAAAACATTGAAAATCTCCCAAACGTTATCAGGGACGTAAATTAATTTCATGCAATTGATATTTCAATATGTCTTCCTTGGCAGGATTTTATTTTATTAATTTGTTTTTCATTAATTATTTATTAATTAACAAATACTTTAACTTTAATTTAAAATATTTTCTTTCAAGTCCATTTTCATATTTCCTGGAATAATTAAATTTACTATAATATTATGATCAATTGGTTCATTAAAAATTATATTAATATTAATTATAACAATAATAATAAATATTAATATATTAATATTTATTTATATTATTATATTATATCATTATTATTTATATTAATTAAAATAAATTATTAAAATAAAATTATATTAATTATAACATTATTAAAAAATATTTTATATCAATATAAAATTCTATTCAATGCTATGTAAGATACTAAGAAAATATTTTGTGAAATTCAGATCCAACTTGGAATGGAAGCATTCGAATATGCAGAACATCGAAGATTGGTTGACAGAATACATTCAATGAACGTCTGAACAACATTTTCTGAAACACTGACCTTTATTTTTTATTAAATAAATCAATGAATCAATTAATTAATTAATTATTATTATTATTCATTTATTTATTTAATTCCAAAAAGATGTAAATTTTAAATCGTTTTTGGTGTAAATTTTAATCTTTCAGAATTGCGTTTTTGTTAAATTTTCTTTGTTTTTGGATTTGTTTTCCAATTGAAACAAAAGCTAAAAGATTTGTTGCCCACATTAAGTGGAAAATTTGATTGTAGTACATACTCCTGTACGTAACAATACTCAAGTCATTGGGTTCAGTACACATTATTGTATGATATGTATACAATATGACGATGATATACGTCCATATTGTACGATAAGTACAACAACACAGTCTGGAAATTCTTGCATTAAAATATCTCCACACGATTTCAGAAGATCCGCAAAATACCCTGCGCAGCCCGGGAATCGAACCCGGGTCGCGAGAATGGGAATCTCGCATGATACCATTACACCAGCGGCGCTCACTGACCGGTGCTGCCAAACTAGTGGTGGCCACTCGAAATGAGTACATTGTTATGGTATGAATGCGATGAAAAGTATCAATAATGTTCCATAATAACGCATAATATTTCACCTCGTAATTATAATTATAACTAGACATAATTAAATGATTAAAATAGGTTTAATAAGTTAAATTGTCAATTATTTCTTCAAATGACTTCTTCAAAAATTCATCAAATAACATTTTCAAATCATTTTTGATCTCTAAATTGTCCGATATTTCCTTAATACAGAAGTCTGGACGGGTCACTTGTGTGTAGATGTTCAATCATTTGCTGATTATTTTATTGACACGACGTAAACCTCAGTTGACAAACAATTATTCGTTAAAATCTACAACAATAGGAGCAGAAACCGGTCTCGAGGGAGTCATCGTTTCGACTGAACAATGATGCATTCAACCTGCAGTCACAATGATTTGTGGTTTCGTTGAAATTTGAATAAAGAAAGAAAATTTGAAAGAAATTCAAAATGCTTTTGTTGACATCAACACGACAGAAGTCACCTCCGTTAGCATTGAACATCCACTAGAGTCTAGTGACTAGACTAAGGCGTACCTTGGTCTGCTTGGCTCTACTATCGGATCGAAGATGCTGGTCTACAAACTCATTTCTAGTTGAAGTTGGCTGATTAGGATGGACCAGTCTGTTCCTGCTCGTTGATTTGGTTATGCAGTTTAACCATAGAAGACATATACATTACTAAAACCAGAGTTTTACCAATGACAATTACCTCACAATCATCACTGTAATAAATCATATTTAAATAATTAGAGCATGTTGAATAAGTTAAGATCTTAAAATTTTGGATTAAATCTTTGATGCCTCTTCATAACTTAGCTCTAAAATCGTTCAAACGCTTAAACACGAAATGTCCAAATGCAAATTTAGTAGATGAAACAGCTGCGACGATGGTAAGTGTTTGATTGATTCTATAGCTTCGAAATCAATCAATCAATCAATCGATCAATCAATCAATCGATCAGTCAATCAATCGACCAATCAATCAATCAATCAAATTAACAACGATGACTATAACAGTTGTTTAAACTTTGTGAGCTTCAATCGTTGACGTGGTTATGGAACATTTAAAGTAAACACGATCACGGCCTGTTAAACGCTTGCAACACGAAATAACTTTGCGAATTAAATGGTATAGTGATAAATTGTTACAATTTATAATTACGAGAACATTACGGAAGCTTGTTTGACTTTTTATATAAAAAATTGCTGGCCGTTAGCTCTTTCAGTTAAAACCACATTCATTTTCAGATGTAAAATTCCCAGTTTCGCAAGTGCCGTATAACTGCCTACACACGGTAACTAGGAAATGAAAAGGATCATTGAATGTCAGAACAATGCTAAGAAATTTCAACCGACATTAATTTCATTTTTAAAATAAATAAAAATACAATTAATTTTACAATCAATTAAATTTTAGATTCAATTTCTCAGATTTTTAAAAAAATAATTGGAAACGTAACAAAAATTTTAAAATATGAATATGACTTTCCTTGCAACACCTTTGTTAAATTTAAAACCATTTTTAAAAATAATTATATCGCTAATTAAAAGTAAAATGTAAAAATTGCAGGCTTTTTCTGGTTATATAATCGTGGCTACCTTAAACTCCATTAGCGGTAATTGGTCAAAGGTATGTTTGGACAGGTTAGCAGGTGATGTAACTTTTTTCAAGACTTTCCTCAATCACTACTGTTTTACAACCGGTAGGTATTTTCAACATTTTGAACGTAAATTAGGTAAATTAATTTAAATATACCGTAATATTTTTTAACGAGTGTCATTAAAGTTTTGTTATGTTTATTAAGCAGCTATTATTGCAGGTATGGTGCAGTCGAGTGTCGTATTTTCTGGATCATCCAGCGTTCAATTTACAAAACAGATTTGTGATTATCTAAACATCAAATCTGGTGAAGTAATGATTAAGAAGTTTTCTAACGGAGAAACAAGGTAAACGGAATATTTGTTAACTTAAATCAGTCCATTCAGAAATAAATAGTTAGCCAATAAGACGACCAGATCAGCAGTTATATCCCGTATTCTAATTATCCATTGGTTTCAGTTTATAACTAATATTAATAGATTAATAGAATATGTTAAAAGTCACGCTAAAATATCTTTTGGTAACGTTCTTTTGACCAAATTTCAAGTGTCGAAATCGGACAATCAGTGAGAGGCAAAGATGTTTACATTGTCCAAACTGGAGCTGCAAACGTTAACGACATGATAATGGAGATGCTCATCATGGTTAACGCTTGTAAGCTCGGATTTGCGGACATGATCAGAGCTGTCATTCCAAGTTTCCCTTACGCGCGACAAGACAAGAAAGACAAATCCAGGGCACCAATCTCCGGCAAGTTGTTGGCTGACATGCTTCAAGTAGCCGGAGTTAACCACGTCATAACCATGGATCTCCATGCCCCACAAATACAAGGATTTTTCGACATCCCTGTCGATAACTTGTACGCTCTTCCAGCTGCCGTCGCCTGGATCAGAGAGAATGTAACGGATTTGAAGAGTTGCACCATAGTAGCCCCAGATGTTGGTGGGGTGAAAAGGGCAACAAGCGTTGCAGAAGCGTTGGCGCTCGATATTGCGGTCATTCATAAAGAACGCAAGAGAGCGAACGAAGTTTCTTCCATGACACTCATCGGGGAAGTGAAAGGCAAAACTGCCATCATCGTAGATGATATGGCCGATACTTGCGGAACTATCTGCTGTGCAGCCGATAGGCTCCTCGATGCTGGAGCCTCGAAAGTGTTAGCCATCTGCACTCACGGAGTTTTATCCGGCAAGGCTTTGGATAACATAAACAAGTCGAACATTGAATTTGTCGTCGTCGCCAACACCATTCCTCAAGAAGAGAACATGCAAAGGTGTCCAAAGTTAAAGGTAAACACGAGAACCATTTTGACATCGCTACTGCTATTGTAGTAATCCAATAATAACATCCAATAATTACAATAATTCGTTAATGATATCCAATAATATCCAATAATAAAATGCCGTTGCTTCGTAGATCATCGACGTTTCCATCATTTTCGCTGAAGCCATCAGAAGAATTCAGTGCGGTGAATCCGTGTCAGATTTGTTTAAAGTTCAAAGATCATGAAGTTTTCATTCTAATGTTGACAGCGACGATCTCTTGTGTCAGATTCAATTCATACATCAGTATAGTTATAGGCTATAGATACAATTGTAATACTAGCATTTTTCTTGTACATAGTTTCAGAATAAAACAACTTAATTTGAGTGAATTTCTACTCTTAATGAGCCTACAAGTGGATATTGTTTATTTTAAGTACAAACACTTGTATAACTTGTGGGATGTAAATGAAGGAGACCAAGCTACAATGAAATGAAAAGAAAACCATGCGCCGCCCGGGAATCGAACCCGGGTCGCGAGAATGGGAATCTCGCATGATACCATTACACCAGCGGCGCCCGACACCCGAACCCTCAAACATACATTTACATAAACCATTGAGTTGTTCCAATTGGTTTGGATGCATTTCTCTGACGATATTTCTATGCCTTATTTCTCAATATTTTATAATATTCAGGTGGATCAAATATGCCTTTATTAAATGTCATTTAAAAATAAAGCCAAATATTTTGCAAATGTCATGAATTGTGGTAAACGTAGAAGCAAACAGGCAAAATGACGAACGTCCATACCTCAATACATCAGCAATAACATTTAATGATTTACGTTTTAAAAGAATTTTATTACATACATAGCGTTAGAAACTTTAGAAAGAAATATTACCAAGAGAAAATAACTCAAATAAACTCAAACGACCATTCTTAAGGAAGCGCTTTGAGACATAATAAATAATAATATAATATATTATATAATTTATAATTAAGTATAATTTATTAACTAATTTGTTACTTGTTATGAATGAGGCATTTAATCATGTGGTCAACATGGTTTCAATCTGAAAGCGAACACTCGTGATAACAGCTGGTTGAATCCAGTTATTAGTTAATAGCGTCATTCGGATAAAGTCAATGTTACCTGAATTGGTGTAATTTTATTATTATTATTATTATTATTACTAGTATTATTGTTGTTGTTATTGTTATTGTTATTAATACTTTGATTATCACCTGCCTCTTACAATCGTCGCTAGCATCACCTGAACTTTTCTCGTCTGTACCGACTAACACCAGTTTGTACAGGTGCTGGTCTTAAAATGAATATTTTACGTGCCAAAGCATAATTACTAATCTTATTTTATCGATTTATATATTAATTCAGAAATAAATTTATGATAAGCAGAGAATCATATATATGATTGACATTGTGATACAAATGCATTACTTTAAGTATAAATTATCAATTAATTTATTTTATAATTATTACATAATTAGTATATAATTGTCTTCCTATGCTTGAGTTTTTTTATTTTTTAAAATATTTTATTTCAATAAAATGAAAACTGAGTACTCAAACTGAGTATCACATCAGGGATGAGCTCAAAGATTACAGATTTTCTAGAAGATCTCAAATACATATGTATTTAGTATAATAAACTTGAATTTATTATAATAAATTCAATGGATAGAAGCATACGTATGTATTTGAGTAACTGACAAAATACATGAACATCCGTCCATGCACTAAATCTCCCTAAATATATTCTACTGCATTATCGGCATTTCTTTATCATTCCTTACATTATCTTCCCATTTTGGCATACGCTAAGCTCAGGCGTTATGTAAATTAAGTTAATTTATTAAATTGCTGAAGGCTCATGATAGTCTTATTTTGAGTTGTGATCCTTAATAATTCATCAGTTGATTACCCAATATAAATAGCAATAATTTAAATGCATACCTTTTTTATTTTTCAAAATAATTTTCTGACACAAATCGGAGACTTCAACTGATAACCCCGTAAACAACTTTTATTATTTCAAGTCTTAATCAATGAGGATATATGTGCGTGATATATAAACCAGTATGTAATATACATAGATAAACTAACTTAACTAATGAGTATATATATCTAAATATAAGCATATCATATAAACCAACACATAATATATATATAAGATATATAAGCAAAATAGCTTAATTAACGAGGATATGTATTTAAATGTTATTATTATTTAAATATATATATTATTATTATTATTATTATTATAAAATCATTATACAATGTGTGCAGCCATAACTCAAGAGCTTAAATATTTTGTGAATAATTAAGTTATAACATGGTCACTGTGTACGTAGGTGATTAAACAGTTGGAATTATAATGCGATTAATTAATTTCATAATTAATTAATTTAATTTGTATGATTTTAATTAAATAATAATTAGCAATTATAACAAAATTTTAGCAAAAAGCAAAATGTAAGGTGGAAGCATTTTCGTGGCTTTGACAAAAGTGCACCAAGAGTTAGTACACGTTATATTAGTACAGTACATCAAACTAGATTATCAAGTACATACGAAAAAATGTTAATAATAATTATGTAGGATATATAAAGGGTTGGACGCAAAGATGGATAAATAGATATATCATGTTAAATACCAAATTAAATATGAAATAAACGTACTTAGATATAGATATAACGTACGGCTATAGATATAGTTTATATAATATGATGTATATTCTACATAACAATGATAATTCCCGATGATTATACAATAGTCCTCTAATGAAGGTGAACAGACGTTAAAACCGGAAACAAAGTTTAAGTTCCATCCTTGCTCGGTGCAGCTAACTTCTGTGAAATAGCATAACGTAAGATGTCGACATTTTTTCCAATGGACTCCGGCAACAATCCTGCTCTATAAAGCAATTGGAGACATTGGACACGGTTTTATTTACATAATTAACTGAAATATCAGTTTATTAATTAATAAGCACGAACTCGTAAGTGGAAGGATGGAAAACTCACCTTCCAAGTTCGGTCAGGTCATGGGACGTGGATTCCATCATCAATGCCACATTGTCTTCTGACAACTGCAAAAATAAACAAACGACATTTTCTACCTAATAGCTGGAGCATTAATTCACAACAAATTTGAATTAAACATTTATCAATGAGATCATTCTATGCTTCCAGGTTTAGTTTTGAAATAATTAAATAATATTTTACGAATCACGCGTAAAACAAAGAATAATTCTCTTGAATTACCGAATAGTTTGAAAGAAAGTGAATAAAGAGGTTCCTCCACATGTTTTCTTCGTAATTTGTCACATAATAACCTTTTAAGTCCAAGTTGCCAAGTATCCAATCACTACTATCTTCAATTTTAGCTATAATTCAATGGATGATAGAAACATAAGTGTATGCGGTCAAACTCCGTAAATAAATAAATAAATTATTATCAAGTATTATAAATAAATATATTATAAATAGTATAATATATTAATATAAAACATATATAAATGTTGTTTGTTGTTGCCAAAGACTAAAATTAGGATCTTAAGTTAAATTAAAGATAATTGCTTAAAAGTAAGCAGATTTTGCAGACTAGGTGTTGTTCCTTTAATCCAAGCCAATTGACTTTTCTGATTGTTACTGGTCATGTAATGAAATGGCACTATCCATTCGTCTCTAAAATGATGACGTAATTTATTTTAACAGTAATTTATAATAATAATAATAATAATAATAATAATAATAATAATAATAATAATAATAATAATAATAATAATAATAATAATAACGGCTCGTAGCGGTTGACTGGTACGGACGAAATTTCGTTTGCTCGTTACAAATTACTGCTTTTGCTTAACGTAACGATTTTTTGCTTCGAAATCTGGTCAATTTGTGTCCCCTACCAATCTTTTCGTGGTTGGTGAGCATAATTTCTGGAAAAAAGGGGAAAATAAAGCTGTGAATTAGAAACAACAGTTTCGTTGATTGTCTAGTCATTTAGTTGATAGGACTTCACAGTTTGCAAAGGCTTTCAAGTTAGTTCGTTCAATTTGTTGGTTTTGGTTGAAATATGGAAGACATTCAGTCCAGAGGAAAATTGTTAATTAGAACGTTGCGTTCGAGAAATGTGTACGACGACAGTCTCCATTGTTCGAATATTGAGAGCGTACAACAAGAATGTCCGCCAAGAAAGTGCGAATTCTGCGGCTCCGAATTCAAAACAGAGCGAGGGCTAAAAATTCATCAAAACCATGCCCATCCAGTTGAATATCACAGAGATAGGGCCGGAAAAAGCTACTCCAAGTGTCGCTGGTCGGAAGAAGAATCTCATATGCTTGCAAAAATTGAAGTTGAATTAAAGCAGGAAGGTTACAAGAATGTAAACATTGAAGCTCAAAAAAGATTTCAACATCGATCCTTGGCAGCCATCAGGAGCCATAGACGCCAATCGTCTTACCGAAAGATTTTGAGGGCTCAGTCTGGTGATACGAACAACAGAGAGGTTACGGAATCAAGTGAGGAAAACAACGAAAGAGATTGTCCAGCCATTCCTTCCGTAAATGATGATGATGAGCGATGGGAAAGCATTGCCAGAGCAGAGTTGAGTTTGAACTCGTTAGAAAAGAAAAGAATCAATCTGGCCATAAACAGAATCGTGCCTCAATTTTCAATTAAATCAATTCTGAAAATCAGAAATAAACCCAGTTATCGCCAATTTCTTAATGACATCGTGATGCAAGAAATAACTTCAAAAACAAAAGAAATAAAAGCTCCTTGTTCCTTCGATCCAGTGGAAGACACAGTAAACAGTGAGATCAAATTACAACAATTTATTCTGAATCGCTATGAATGCATCCATCTTTCTAGCGAAGAACTGTCCTTGCTGCTCCGCAATTCAACAGACAAGACCACTCAGCAGGAGCTAATAGACAAAGAATATAGCAAGTGGACAGAAAATCTTCTCCCCTCAATAACCGGTAAACAATTCATCCGAAAGAATTCGAAACGACCAACACAAAAGAAAAGAACAAAACCAAACAATGCCAAAGGTCGAATATTCGTAAAAGTTAAGACTAGACTCAGCAAAAAAGAACTGAGAACCATTGAAAGACAGAGACAAAGGAAAGTCATTCAAGACTTGTTCAGGAAAAATCCAGCAGCAGGGGCACGGGCAGTGTTGACAGAGGAATTCAAAGAAAAGTCAAAGGTAACTCCAGGAAAAGAATTGATCGAGTATTGGGAGCAAGTTTTCTCAAAAAAGTCAGTTGAAGATGATAGACCAGTGACAGTTGTTAGCGGAACTCTGTATGATTTAGAATTGCCAGTCACCAGCGATGAGGTGAACTCTGCTATTAGAGGTCTCCGAGATGCTGCGCCAGGACACGACAAATTAAAGAAAGGGCACATAGAAGGGATCAAGAATATTGACTTTGCAGTTCACATGTCACTGTGGCTGTTAACTGGTCTGCCTCCGTCCTCATTCAAAATTGGGATCGTCACATGCATTCCAAAAATAAGTGGAGCCACCAACCCAAGCGAGTTCAGACCCATCACAGTGAGTCCAATCATTGGTCGACTCTTTCATAGGATCCTCAACAGACGGATGATCTCCTTCTTGCCGTTGTCTCCGCGCCAAAAAGCGTTTCGTCAAGGAGATGGTTTGGCCGATAATATATGGTTGGTGAAGTCCCTCATCAAGAAAAAGAAGCAGGAACTGAAAAAGTTAAATTTGACTTTCGTAGACGTATCCAAAGCGTTTGATTCAGTTTCTCATCAATCAATCATGAGAGCTGCTTCTCGACTCGGGGCGCCTCCATTGTTTATCAATTACTTGACAGAACTATACAGAAATGGTTGGGTTCAAATCAAGACTGCAGACGGAATTAGTAATCGCATTCAAGTGGGCAGAGGCGTCAAGCAAGGAGATCCAATGTCTCCTATGCTTTTCAATGCCGTTATTGACATGGTCCTTAGCGAAGTGGACAAGTCAATCGGCGTAACAGGAGACGCTGAGTCCAAAATAAAATGCAACTACGTTGCCTTTGCTGACGACCTCTTGCTGATGTCTACAACAGACGTTGGAATGCAGATGATGCTTCAACAACTTGAAGGAGGAATGTCTAAGGTGGGATTAGCGATGAATCCAATCAAGTGCGCATCTCTTCGCACCGAGATAAACATCGCAAAAAGACCGTGGATTGTTAATCCGGAACCATATCTTGAAGTTCAACAAACGAAAATCACTGCACTAAATATCATTGAAACCTACAAATATCTTGGTATTGAGATTGGGGCACGATTAAAATATGCATCAATAGCAGAAAAAATTCAAAAAGACCTACACTCCATTTCGCGCGCCCCTTTGGAACCACATCAGCGGCTCTACATTCTCAGAACTCATCTCATGCCTGGCCTTGTACACCATCTCAGCTTCGAAAAAATAAGCCTCAAGTCTTTGAACGCATCCGACGTCACCATTGGACGAACAGTTCGACATTGGTTGAAATTGCCGAAGGACGTCCCCAATGCATTCCTGTATGCCCCAGTCCGACTAGGAGGTCTCGGAATCCTTCAACTTCGGAAATGGATTCCAAATATAAGAATTCGTCGCATGTCTCAGGTCTTAAAAGAAGCCAAGGCGAATAGAGACCAATTCATGCTGGACGTCCTTGGAGGCGGAACGACAGTGATGGGAGAAGTCAGGAAGTTTGGTCTCCCACAGAATTGTACAGACGCCAAAACAATGGGCATCAGAACGGCCAAACAACTGTACAAAACAGTTGACGGATATGGACTCCAATCATTTTCAAACGCCATTGGTCCAAGCGAATGGCTAATCGATGGAATTAGCAGAATGACGTCAGATCAATGGATCAACTGCGTGAAGGTTAGAGCCGCGGTCCTACACAACAGATTGCGGGAATCGAGATACAAGATGTATTTGAGCACTCTCTGCACTGCTGGATGCCGGACTGAGGAGTCGCTGGGCCATATTATACAGCGGTGCCATGTTACCGATGGTCCTAGACATGTTAGACACAATTCCATTTTGGCCATGTTAGGAAGCAAACTTGAGAAGATGGGGTTTACTACCAGCATCGAACCCAGAATCCCGACGATAGAAGGAACAAAAATTCCTGATTTGTGCGCTGATTTGGAAAGGCTCCACATACGTCGTATGTGACGTGGCAGTGGCATCGGATATTGCCGACTTGAATAAAATACACGCTTCAAAAGTCGCAAAGTATGACCTTCCGGGAATCCACCAATGGATGAAGGAAAATAATCCGATGCCAGAACAACGGAGTCAGAAAGGTACCATCACCGCCCTGGTCTTGAACTGGAGAGGAGCAATAGCAGAAGAGTCTTGGAGGGTTTGGAGAAGATTTGGGGTCTCGAGGAGGTTCCTCATGTGGACCTCCATAAAAACAATGCAGGAGACCCATAAGATTTGGCGAACTTTTAAAAATAACGCCTGGAAAAGAAGAAAAAGAAGTTGAATTGAAGGACATTTGTGAATGTACAATGACTCGTAAGATCGACTTGAAAGTTCCCTTTTTTTTGAATGGTCTGACGGGATTTCCCAGACCCATTGGCGGACCTAAAATTATTGAATCGGATTATGAATTGTATGAATTGATTGCTTTTTGTGAGTTTTTGGCTGGGCTAATAAAGGAAAAAAAAATAATAACAATGTAACATGATATTAATAGACGGAGTTTATTGGTATAGCACGACAACCATTTTTATAACATATGTATGTTCTTGCGAGACGGATTGCTAAAGCCTACATTAGCAAAAGCGGCCATTAAAGTCGCTTGAAAGACTTTGCTAGCTTCAATGTATTTGAAATTAGGCTTTTTTAGATATGTATCTGACTTGTAAAATTTGTAATATCTCCCTCTGTTCATCATCAATCTCGTCAGATCCAATTGGATATTGTTCTCATCCACTTTCTTGGCTGTAACGATAGGAACACCTTCACTATCGATCCAGCTTTGAATGACATCCTGTGTTTTGTAAGGAAAGCCAGTCGCTTCATCGAAGACACTCCAGAACTGAGAGGCCGTGACGCTCTCCCACTTGTGCTTCTTAATGAAAGTCTTTACGAAGTGTAGTTATAAAACGATTAGATTACAATCCAAGCTATCATTAAATCTGTTAATAATTATTAAGCATGTCCAACTTCTTCTAACCTTCAAAGCGCCTACAAATTTAAATCCTCCGCAAGCACCGTCGATCATTCTGATCAGGGCTATTGCCTTTGACAATTAATTACTTAGTTATTCATACAAAATTTTCGGCATTCTTTATGTTAAATGTTGTTTCATGATGTAATAGTTTTATCACATGTTAAAGCCTTAACTACCACATATTAACAATCACTTTGGTTTGCTCAATGGTGAAATATCTTATCGACTGAATGTTGTTGATTGGAGAGAAAAGGCCTGGCAACGTAAAATTTGATTCATAGGCCATCACTGTGAATTTCGAGAAAAGAGCAAGTCTTGGTGCCTGATAAATATGATAATTATGATAAATGTATAATTATAATCATATTATGATTATCATTCCCTTCGCTGCAACTAATTCTATTTAGAAGTCTAATCCTACTGCTTTATAAAATCAACTCATTAATAAATCAATATGTTCTTATATCACTGAATAGACCAATCCAATACTTTGGCATTGGATATGGTTAACACTGTCACTACACTTAAGATACCAAATACATCCTGAGTTCAGGCGAATACATGTTGATTATAAACATCACGTTATTGAATAATTTCGAGACCCAATTTTCTATTCGCAACAACGGCTTTGATAAACCAGTTTAGGATATGTGAAGAGCTCAAAATTTATATGACGTCAATATGACGGATAATGGCTGTAATCAACGGAGGGTTCAAATGAAGCTTAGCCGGACTTGGGAAACAAGCCTAAAGACGACTCACTGCAAACATTTGTGGAATAACATCAAATGCCAGAGCCCCAACCAATCCCTTTTCGATCCAAAATTCGTCCCACCACCCAAAGCTCGTGGAACTTCCAAACCACTGGAAAAAATATCGATTACACGGTTAATTCCGGAAACGAATCCAAAAAACAAAGGAGTCACAGTCGACAAGGGCAACCAAACTACAGACTGACCTGATGAGCGACCGATGCAGCCAGCATCAGCGAACGAATGATTAACTGATACTCTTCTTCCGGAAACAAGTAGTATTCCTCATACACGTACAACCCCCAAAACTCCATCGTATAAGATGGTAGATGACTCAGCACAAGGAAATCTGTGACAGAGGTTACGGTTAAGGGAGTTACTTATATTCAATATTATTATTATTATTATTATTATTATTATTATTATTATTATTATTATTATTATTCAATACAATATTACAGCAACTTATGAAGCATTTTACTTACCCATCTTACCGACGGCGTCAGGAATGCCAAAGAATCGCGTGTACTTCTGGTGGTAATACCTGATTTCTGCTGTAACATTTGGCGCCAGCTCGATCCAATTTGCAGTACACCATAATCGGATCTGTTGAAGGAATATAATTATTAGTAATTACTAAATAATAATAATAATAATAGTAATAATAATAATAATAATAATAATAATAATAATAATAATAATAATAATAATATTTCGAGCGAGTAAGCTAAGGAGTGGTCGATTTGTTTTTCTTGCGTGTTTTCGTGTTAAATACATGTTAATTTCGCTCGGAAATTATCGAATTTCTCCGAATTTAGCTTATTCGTGTCCCCTACCTTCCGTTTTGTCTGAAGGTGAAATCAATTTACTGTTTCTGTAAAAGAAAAGGGGAAAATTGAAGACCTGCGAACGAAAATCCTTCCGTATCGTCGTGTCTGTTGACTTTCGTTTACGGACTCGCAGTCTTCTTGAAAACTTGTAGCTTTCACCGTTTCGGAATGTCCGATTCCGACAACCTAGTTAGAACTCTTCGTTCTCGAGCCATATTTGGAAAGAACTCCTCCGGCGAAAGCGTTGCTGTGTCTCCAGTTACAAATTCAGTTGTGAAAGACACAAGCAATGAGGAAAAGCAGGAAACATGTTGTTTTTGTAAAGCTGTCTTCAAAACAGTACGAGGTCTCAGAATCCATCAGAACCATGCTCACCCAGAGGAATACCACAAAGAAAGAGCTGGCAAGAGTTATTCAAAGTGTGTTTGGACTGAGGAAGAATCCACACTGTTAGCCAAGTTTGAACTGGAACTGAAAAGCAAAGGAATCAGAAACATCAACATAGAGGCACAGAAAGGTTTCCCACACAGGTCACTGAATGCCATTAAGTCTCACAGAAGGCAGCCCAAATATAGGAACATCTTGGAGAAATACCAGACTAAAATAGAATCTGGTGGATCAGATAGTCAAGTTGAACGTTCATCCAACCGTGAAATTACTTCTGCACTCTCAGGGGTGGACAGCCTATGGAACGAGATTGCCAGCGCCGAATGGAGGCTGAACTCACTTGAGAAAAAGCAAGTCAACCTTGCCCTTCACCGATACTTGCCTACCGTCCCAGTTGCAACCATTAGGAAAGTTAGGAACAAGCCAGGATATCGCAAATATCTAAATAATTACATCATTGAAAAGACAACTTGCTCTGGCAAGCCTACGAAATGTACTGCGATTCCCACACTCACGGCATCTCCAGTCGAAACGGAAGTGAATAGCTTCATTCAACTGCAGCAATTTATACTCGCAAATTACAAATACATAAATCTGCCATGCGAGGAACTTTCCGAACTGTTGAGAAATCAAATTGTTGACATCGACTCAAAGCGCCGTTTGATAGACAAGGAATACATACAGTGGATGGAGAGTTTGAAAGTGCACAATGGAAAGAAGGGAGCTGACAGATATGAAAAGCGGCCTCCGAAGGTCGAGACTACTTCCTATGTTGCATCTGACAAAAGTAAAGCGGGAAATCAGACCAGACCATTTCGGACAACGAAGATCCGACCATCCAAGAAGGAGATAAGAAGGGAAGACAGAAAGAAGAAACGAGCGAAGGTCCAGGGGTTATTCAGGAAGAATAGATCTTCAGGAGCTCGTTCGATTTTGAATGAAGAATATAACGAGGAAGTTAAACCCATACCACACGAACAACTGCTCCAGTTTTGGGAACCAATATTTTCCCAAAAGTCAATTACAGACGATAGATCGGTGGTTCCAGTTTGCGGTATTTGTCATGATTTGGAGGCTCCCGTCAGCTGCACTGAAGTAAAAATGGCTCTGCGAGGTCTTAAAGACGGTGCTCCCGGTCTGGATGGAGTGAAAAGGAAACACTTGGAAAACATCAGACCAATCGACTTTGCTGTGCATATGTCCCTCTGGTTATTGACGGGCCTGCCACCATCTCCCTTCAAAGTTGGCGTCGTCAGCTTTATCCCAAAGGTGAGAGGAACAGCCGATCCAAGTGAATTCAGACCAATCACTGTGAGTCCGCTCATGAGTCGCCTCTTCCATCGAGTGATCAACAAACGCATGTCCGTATATTGGCCACTATCATCGAGACAGAAGGCGTTCCAATCAGGCGACGGTTTGGCCGACAACATCTGGCTTGTAAAGGCTCTTGTCGCCCAAAGTAGACAAGACAGAAAGAAGCTGAACATGACATTTGTAGACGTGTCTAAGGCGTTCGATTCCGTTTCCCACGAATCGATCATCAGGGCAGCCTCACGATTCGGCGCACCACCCCTGTTAACAAGATATTTGTCAGAAATATACAGTAATTGTCAGGTGCACATCAGGATGGGAAAGGAGCTCAGCAGATCCATACAGGTCGGCAGGGGAGTAAGGCAAGGCGACCCCATGTCCCCGATGTTATTCAACGCTGTCATTGACATGGTTGTCAGTGACATTGACAGATCAATTGGGGTTACGGGAGGAGGCAAATCCTCCGAAAAATGCAACTACATCGCCTTTGCAGACGACCTTCTTTTACTGTCCAGCACAGACGTTGGAATGAAAGTGATGTTGCGACAACTGGAGGTGTCGATGGCCAAAGTTGGACTCATCATGAACGCATCCAAGTGTGCCTCGATGAGAACTGAGGTCATCACTCGTAAAAGACAATGGATCGTCAACCCAGAGCCATACCTGACACTGCAAGATAAGGATATCAGGGCACTCTCCATAGTTGACACCTATAAGTATTTAGGAGTTCGAATCGGACCTCGAATGCAATTTGCTTCGCTTGCAGATAAAATTCAAAAAGGCCTTCACTCGATTTCGCGGGCTCCGCTCGTGCCATGCCAGAGAGTGTATGTCCTAAGGACTCATCTTCTCCCTAGTCTCGTTCACTTCCTCACCTTCGAAGCGATCAGCCTCAAGTCCTTGAATTCTGCTGATGTCGCAATAAGGAGGTCTGTTCGAAAATGGCTCCGGCTGCCAAGAGACACCCCAAATGCATTCTTTCATGCCCCGATCAGAACGGGAGGAATGGGAATCCTTCAACTGCGTCGATGGATTCCGGAAATTAGAATACGTAGAATGACAAAAGTTCTACAGCAGGCCAAAGAGAGCAACGACAACTTCCTGATGGATGCATTGCGCGAAAACACAATGATCGCCAGCGAAGTCAAAAGATTTGGGAGGCCAAAGGAAAAAGATGAGCCGAACGTTCCTCGTGGACTATCAACCGCGAGGGAACTTTATAAAACGGTCGACGGACACGAGCTGATGAGATTCCCGGAAGCAATAGCTTCCAATAGAAAGTGAATGGCTGGTGGATGGCATCAACAGAATGTCATCCACCTAATACATAAGCTGTGTCAAAGTCCGCTCAGCAACACTTTTCAATAGATTGCGGGCTTCCAGAAAAACACCCCTGTTCAACACAGCCTGCGCAGCCAGATGTGGGGAAATGGAATCTCTCGCCCACATTATCCAAAAGTGTCCGAGTACCGACGGGCCCCGCCATGCAAGGCACGACTGTATAGCGAAGATGCTTGAGACGGTCTTGACACAGATGGGGTACTCAACAACAAGAGAGCCTCGTATTCCAACCGTCAGCGGGACCAGAATCCCCGATCTTTGTGCCTGGAGCGATGAACGTTACATAATTTGTGACGTGGCCGTGGTGTCCGATAACGTGGACCTAGATAGAGTCCACCAAAGCAAGATAGACAAGTATAACACCACGGACATTCATCGCTGGATGAAGGCAAACAGCCCAAATCAGGGCAAGGGCAAAATGGAGGCGATTGCCACAGCCTACATAATCAATTGGAGAGGAGCAATCGCCATGGAAACTTGGACCTCGTGGAAGAAGCTTGGCATATCTAAGCGGTTCTTAACGTGGACATCAATTAAGACTC
>CM067538.1:2647500-2652500 GCA_034509925.1 Hirudinaria manillensis
TCCAAGACCTTGAAGAATATTCTTAAAGCACCCCCAATTCAGAACAAACGACTTTCGAATAAACAACAAAAAAAAAACTCTTTAGCTTTTATTTCGAGTCTTTTATCAGCTCGGATTAAAGTCGAACTTCTGTGCAGAATGTCTGAGAGAGGAAGCTTTCCGAAGGCTTTGTGGAAAGCATGGAGGTGTTTCAAAGTATTTGACAGGACCTAATTCAGACCGTGATCGATGGACTACCGCGGGTTATCGGGAACGTAGCGAAAGAAAAGAAAAAAAAGTGAATAAAAATCACAAATCAAAGTTATTCAATTCTCTTCGACAACATCACATGCGAACCTCAAATTCCCTTCCGGTGCCCACAAGAGTCATTTCGTATACAATACTGTGCATTAGGACACCCGAGATAGGGTAAACCTTTAAACTAGGGCACCCGCGAATAGGGTAAACCTGTGAACTAGGGCTCCCGAGAATAGGGTGAAAGCTATCCTAAGGGCAGTTTTTTTTCTAGATTTTACTTTGTGTTGACACAGTTTAACGTAGAAACGTGATAAAAGAGACAATCTGCCCAGAGGGAAAGTGTTTACGTGCAAAATCTAGCTGTCTCTACAGGAAGGATTTCATGTATTAATATTAATAGAGTTATTTTAACCTAGTGGTTGAGACCAACATGACGATACCATGAAATTGATGCGATTAATCGTTGCCATTAACGCAAGCGATACCATGGAAACGATTGCTTTGAAATTCACCTTCTTTGAGAATTAATAAAAAATATATAATAATAATAATAATAATAATAATAATAATAATAATAATAATAATAATAATAACAACAATAATAATAATAATAATAAACGTTTGTTTAGAATTTGAGACAAATTGTTTGATTTCTGTTGCACATAAGTATGATTCTTTGGTGACAGTGGTGATGACGATGAGGATGATGACGATGACGATGATGATGATGATTGATACGTCTACACTAACCATTTAGTTTATATTATTAACATGTAATATTCACGGACAATAAAGTCATGATATTGTTAATAATTTTTAATTGATCCATAATTTTGCATCATAATTATTTAAATAGTTAACGTAACCTTAAACGATCAAGTTCAAAGTTCAAGTTATAATAAATATAATGCACAGTTGATCAAAATATAAAATTCTAATAATATTAGCTATCCCATCAGCCATAATCGTAATTATAACCACAATAACAACGAATAATAATAATAATAATAATAGTAATAATAATAATAATAGTAATAATAATAATAATAATAATAACATTTACTTTTGACGAGCATCACGTAATAAGCTGAACTCGCACGGATGCAATCTTGTGCACCAGGATTCCTTCAGAGTCTTTCAACTCCGGAAATGAATTTCGAATCTTAGAAGTCGTTGCATGGCATCAGGTACTGAATATGATCGCTTGGTGGCGCTTTGGACTAAATTTCAGAAGGTTTGAATCATGAATGTTACTGATGAATTGTAAATCAATTTCTTAATTCACTGCCTCCTGCCTACATAGTACTAGGTTAGGTGGAACGTATTTGAACAGCCATGGCCTACTTTCCGTCATATCCTCGACATGTAGGACGTGATTCCATGGTGCACAGGTTTTGTGGTGGATGACGGAGAAGAATGGAGTTCGCACCGCGAGGATTGAACGAAGATTCGTGAAGGAACAAAGTTACTCGATATAAGCACACGTACAAATTCGCAAATCATTCCCAAACTACATTCACTTGTTGTGTCACATACGTCAACGTGCGACGTGCCCGTGTGTTCGGATGCAAACATTTAGACGCCCATTTGGAATTTGAGACAAAAATGTTGGAGTTATGTTCCAAATAACGCCTCAATATTTATATGCACGAGGCCCAACTCCTCACATATCTGAAAAAAATTTTAAATTTTAAAATAATAAAATTAAAATTTGGTAAAAGATATCGTACATAAAACTAAAAAACTCGAAAAAAGTAACCTGATGAACAAAGAGTCGGTCAAGAGACTAATGTCTCTGCTGTAATGAAAGAAAATAAATGTTTCGAAAGAAGATGACAACAGAATCAAAAAGATACCGTCACCACCCTGATCGTATCACCGGGTACGAACAATTGAAGAAGAGTCATTGAGAGGATTTGGAGTATCGATTGGGAGGGAGGAAGGAAGGAAGATTGGGGGGTGGGTGAAGGAGAAGGGGAATGGGGAGTGGATGAGGAGGAGATTGGGGACAAGAAACATACCTGGTAATCGGAAGAGGCGCAGATTTAATCTACGGAAACTGGACGAAAATTCCCGAACGAAAGTCCACGTCTTCGTGGATCTGGTCAAGAATTTGTGTTGTTGAAGCATTCGTTGGGTGTTGCAGTGCTAAAGGATGCCATATTCGCGTATTATTATCATCTTTATTAGAAAAATCATTAAATATATGAAAAATCAAGAACAATTCGATCGTGAAAGAAAAATAATAACAAAACAACAACAATAACAACAACAGCAACAATAACAAAATAATAATTCAACTTTGAACGACATTTTTTCTTAAAAGAGAGAGGAATGACTCGTTCAAGTTGTGCTTTTCTGAAGGTCTGACGGGATTTCCCAGGACAATTTGCGGAACAAAAAAAAATATAGATTCGCATTATTATTTATTATTTGTTATTTATTTTTTATTATTTGTTTCATTTTTGAGATTTCGAAAATAGAAGAGAAGTAAGGTTAACTTAACGATAACAACGATGATGACAACAACAACAACAACAATAATAATAATAATAATAATAATAATAATAATAATAATAATAATAATAATAATAATAATAATAATAATAATAATAATAATAATAATAATAATAATAATAATAATAATAATGACAATAATAATAATAATAATAATAATAACATTTTATTATAACATTATTGCTACTACTATTACAACAACAACAACAACAACTACTACTACATACTAGTAATAATAATAATAACACTAACAGATCTGCGAGGAGCATAATTTACTGGTAATTTATAACTGGAAATCATCACTCGAACAAGCTCTTTAAATCAACGACAAATGACCCCTTTTAAAAGAACGAAAGATGGATTGGAGTTGATAGGGTGGAATTTCTAATTCACCGTCATTCATCAATTCATTCCTCGCCTTCATTCATTCACTAATTCATTCATTAATTCAACCTTGTTTCATTCATTCACTAATCCTGTCATCAATTCATTCACTAATTCATTCATCAATTCATCCTTGGTTTTATTCATTCAGTAATTCACTTATCAATTCACTGCCGGTTTCATTCAGTAATTCATTCATCAATTCACCCCTGGTTTCATTCATTAATGCATTCATTCATTAATTCATTCTTGCATTCATTTATTCAATAATCCATTCATTAATTCACTGATCTCTTTTCATCAATTCATTGCAATTCATTTCCAAAGCACTTTTGGAACTATTGATTTACACACCTTGCTACAATGAAATATTTATAAATGCCGAACCTCAGAGGACACAATGCTTATAGTTGTTAAACGAAAATCTATTTCCACTAAAATTATCATTTATTAACCAATTATTTTACTGATAGTTTTCACGTTTTTTGTGTCCTGGACTTTTAAATTATTAAAAATAAAATAAAATATAAATGATGAGTCAATTGTGAGCGAAATTAAGGGAAACGTGTGACAACTGAGTGCAAAATAATTGAAAGCTGAGAAGAAATTTGTGGAATTGTACGTAAAATATTCTTCAAGAACATGGTGGAAGGTCTTCTGACTGCATTAACTCAATTATTTATTAATAAGTTGTAAATTATGAAATAATTATTTGTGAATTAGTGGTCAATTAGCAGTTGATTAATTAGTCACAAAAATTAACATCTAATGTAAATACTTGGCGATACAATGTAATTAATTTTAATTATTTCATAAATCAATAAAAAAATTTATTAGAAATTAATTTTTAATTAATTTAATTAGTAACCAATTAGTTAATTGGTGGTAAAAATATAATTATTAATTTGTAACTGATTAAAAAATAATGTTTAAATTATATTTAAATTGACTTATAAATTAATTAAACAACCAATCAGTAAAAACGACACGAACCATTTTGAGAAATTCTTTTATTTTCTTATTTATTTAAAGAATTAAATCATAAATTGTAATAACAAATGTTACATTCATGGCTGTTAAAAGAGTTGTAATTTTATGAGGAGGAGGAGGAGGAGGAAGATGAGGAATATGGCGATGCTGCAATGACTTATAAACGCATCATCATCATCATCATCATCATTACCTTCTGGAAATCATCCAACCTTTGGTGGCGTGTGAACTGTTTTATAGTACGTGACGTCACCCTGGCAAGGACCCTCAACTCATGTCACGTGACGAGGCCTCTGGTGACGTCAGGTGGGCAGAAGGATCACGGAGGAAGTGTTTTAAATTTTAATTGAAATGCCATTATTAATTTACGAAAAGTAAATTGAAGAATTTTAAATTAAAGTTCAAATTAATTCATAAAAGATTGCAATTGAAAACAAAAGAAATCGATAAGGCTATCCAAGGCATCTGACGTACAGTCTAGGTATAGGACGTTAATGTCGTCGTCGTCCTCCTCCTCCTCCTCCTCATCATCATCATCATAACCACAACCACCATCACTACCATCACCACCACCACCACCATCATCATCATTATCATCACAATCAATCGCACACCTCAACATTCAATAATCCATTTGGAGGAAATTACAAATAAAATAAATCTTTATTTTTTTTAAATAAAATAAAATTGTTTTAAAATAAAAATCCAAGGCTGGATTTTCCAGTATCCTGCTTTATGCTTTTAAAGTTCTTCAATTTATTCCATTTTACAATTTTTATGTTTTACAATTTAATCTGGAAAAAGACAATTTAATCTTTTGTAATTTTATAACAAATCGCCGTGGCATTTATCTTTCTGATTCCTTCTCGCGA
>CM067538.1:2665000-2900000 GCA_034509925.1 Hirudinaria manillensis
CAATGACGAATTATGCTCCAAGCTTTTTTCAGCGCTGAAAAATCTGTAGCGCTGCAGCATCACACATATTAGCCAACACAACGCTGTCACCAGCGTCAACCTGTCCATTACATTCGTTGTTACTTTCCCCATCACTCGCCATCACCGTCATCATGATGCTCACCGTCAACGTCGTCATCGTCGTCATTATCATCACCATCACCATCACTACCATCATCATCATCATCATCACCACCACTACCACCTGTCCATGTATGTACACCACTGATCCCAGGAGCCTCCACGTTCCGCCCTGTCGATCCATGTGGAGCATCCTCGTCTTCATCATCATCGTCATCATCATCGGCATTCTTGTCGTGAGAATGGCTCCGTTTCGTCGCTTCATTCAGCCGAAAATCTCGTTCGCCGGAACGAAGTTTCCTTTCAATTTTCCCGCTAAGAGCGACTAATTTCGCTTTCGATTGATGGAGTTTGCTTTTTAGGAGCCCTGAGGATGAATGTTTGCAATTTGCAATCTTTCTCATCCACTTTTTTTTTAAACTTTTCTTCCGTTCAGAAGTTGGCACGACCCAGAGTTATGGCTGCCTGCACTGCTTGGCAGCTGATAAAATATTCAGGTCACAAGGCGGAAGAGCGGAAGGTCAAGAGATCGCCAGCATCAACAGCAACAACGACGATCACAACGACGACGACAGCAGCTTCGACGACGAGAGCTGCGACATCGTCGCAAGAAGCGATCAATCGAGTGACTCGACGCCACGTTGCGACGGATCGAAATACAATGGAAATCAATCAGCAGAGTCGTACAACCGCCTTTCCGTTGCCACGGAAACGAATAGGACTGCGGAAGAATCGCGGCCGGCGACAGATTGGTTGGAAAGGAATGCAGACGACTTTCCGTTTCAATCAACGACCGACGGCGCTGGAGCAAGCCCCGGGCTTTTCAGGAATACCTTGGCTGCTCGCATGCGCCACCAACCGTTTTCTTTATTATCGCTCCCAACTCCACTACCGTCCACGTCATCTTCGTCTTCGTCCTCCTCCTTATCATCATCATCATCATCGACATCATCGTCGTCGCCATCGCCGTCATCTTCTTCTTCGCTGTCATTGTTGACGTCACAGAGGCGCATCCGCAAACGTGACTCCATTCCAAGCCACTCAGTGACCTTCACCTCCTCAGAATCGTTTGTGGCAACAAGATGGAAAATTTACTCCAATTTCGAACTCAAGTTCAAGGTTGAATTTGTCGTTTGTTTGTTGCATCATGTTGTTGTTGTTGTTGTTCCTGTAAGTTGTCGTTGCAGTTTGTTTCATCATGTCGTTGTCGTCCTCCTCCTCGTTGTTGTTGTTGTAGAAACTACTTTGTAAAATGAATTGTTTTTTTTTAAGTTCTTTTATCAAGCAAACAGCAAACCAAGAACAAAAATTGTTTTCCTCCAATTTGTAATCAGAAAAAGCTGATCATCTTATTGATGTGGAGATTTGTTTGTCATTAGAAGTCATTGACGAAACACAACACGACACGTTCTCACGTACGCGACTTTTAATTGAGCATCCACTCAGATGATGTCTCATCCATCCACTCACCCATAATTTCTTCTCATTCCTCTACGCTCGTAACTTCTTTTCATTCATCCATGAAATATACAAGCCACCGAATCTTTACATAATTTATAAAGAAACTGGACGCATTTAATGATGCATATGCATGAGGTTGAGAGTAATTTTCGGTCAAGTAAACCAACCAACCAACCAACCAACCAACCAACCAACCAACCAACCAACCAACCAACCAACCAACCAACCAACCAACCAACCAACCAACCAACCAACCAACCAACCAACCAACCAACCAACCAACCAACCAACCAACCAACCAACCAACCAACCAACCAACCAACCAACCAACCAACCAACCAACCAACCAACCAACCAACCAACCAACCAACCAACCAACCAACCAACCAACCAACCAACCAACCAACCAACCAACCAACCAACCAACCAACCAACCAACCAACCAACCAACCAACCAACCAACCAACCAACCAACCAACCAACCAACCAACCAACCAACCAACCAACCAACCAACCAACCAACCAACCAACCAACCAACCAACCAACCAACCAACAAACCAACCAACCAACCAACCAACCAACCAACCAACCAACCAACCAACCAACCAACCAACCAACCAACCAACCAACCAACCAACCAACCAACCAACCAACCAACCAACCAACCAACTAAATCAATTTTTCAATCGGCAGATCCGCACCCTTGCCAGCGAAGGCTTGCTTCTCTTCACGAGTGCAGGAGTGATTGAAAAGGACTTTATCTCAATCGAGATCTTGGACGGTCAATTGAGACACTCATTCGATACGGGGAGCGGCCCACGAACCCTTACGGTGAACTCGAGGAGGGGGAGGCGTCGGGCCACGGGCGCTTGCCCCCCTGGAGACGTTCAGTGTTCTTCTCGATTCCAGGACGGAGCGGTGTACGTCAACGACTCCAGGTGGCACAACGTTTCCATATCCAGGGATGCTTCGCACATCCAAACATTCTCCGTTGATGGCTTTATGAGCAGAGATTACACGCAGGATGGCAGGTGAGATTCTTTCTCCTCAGCATCGTCGTCGTCGTCGTCATCGCGTCGTCATAACGACCGGCTAGCGTCGTAAAAGGTTATGGGCGTTGAATTGACAAATTAAACCAATTGTTTTTTTTTTCAAAATCTTATTTTAAATATCGAAGCTTCGATTGTGGACGAGCTCATGTCAAATGTCTTTTCAGATGGAATTAATACAATTTAATTCAATTGCAATGCAAAAACATCGAGTTGACCTTATTTTAACTTCAACTCTTGAACTGAATCCTCTCTTCTTCAGATCGGTGCACTTTGACCTCAACGACGACGTCTTCATTGGTGGAGCCCCGCACCACGTGATGAGGTCACTGCCCAGACAGGTCAAGGCCATCTCCGGATTCCACGGCTGTGTGGCCGATGTGTTCTTCAACAGGAGAGTCAGGAATCTCTTTTCAGGACTCCAGGTCAACAGGTCCGTAGGAGTTAGGCCGGGATGCTCCGGTTAGTCCCGTGGTCTTTCTTTCTCAAAGGCGTCGTCATCATCATCCATCCATCCATCCATCCATCCATCCATCCATCCATCCATCCATCCATCCATCCATCCATCCATCCATCCATCCATCCATCATCACCATCGTCGTCGTCATCGTCGTCGTCACCGTCTCCGAACCATCCTCTGGTAATGTTGTCTTTATTGGGACATCTTTTCATTTTATTGTCATTCTCTTTAAATGGAAAATGGACGTGTGTATTCGTGTGTATTTGTGTGTATTTTATGGTATCATCTGCTTGCATTTCTAACAAGTAATGACGAGTTTTTTTTTACGTCAACTCCCACTTGAGAATCTCAAATATTTGTTTATTTTGCTTGAAACTTGTCGATGGAATTATTTATAATTATTATTTATTTATTTATTTATAATTATTATTTATTATTTATTTATTTATTCCTGGTAATCAAATGCTCTTTGTTCGTGAATTATTATTATTGATCTGTTTAACGTTTGCTTTTGAAATATTTCTTCAAACGGTAAGGCATAATTTATTAATAATATGTCTATGATTTAGCAACCATATTATTCATATTTAGCAGCTAAATTATTCATATTTAGCAACGATATTATTCATATTTTGCACAGATATTATTCATATTTAGCACCAAATTATTTAGCACCCATAATATTCTAAGCGAAACGTGAGAAAATGTTTGAACTCAAATACTGGCAGCCAGTCAGATTTAATGGTTTTCAGATTTTTTGCTGTTGCCTTAGGCAATGATAAATTATGACTTGAAAATTATAGCGTTTTATTATTCATACTTAATAATTTAATAATAATACTATAATTAATATTTATTAATATTAATGTACTTAAATAAGCCTAGATGACATCAATTTAAAACTCATCCTCCATCCATCCATCCGTCCGTCCGTCCGTCCATCCATCCATCCATCCATCCATCCATCCATCCATCCATCCATCCATCCATCCATCCATCCGTCCATCCGTCCATCCGTCCATCCGTCCGTCCATCACAAGACAAAATTAATAATTATAAAGACCATTATGTTTTCTGCTGCTCTTTTCAGTTTTTTTTTGTGTTAATGAAGGAATAAACTCAATATAATCTCGGATTAAACAGAAATTATTGCTTGGCACAAGAAGAACAAGAATTCATTTTTGGCTTCCCCAACCGTTTCTGGTCATCCTAATCTCCTTCACTTAAGAGAGATTAATTAAACATTTAACAGTTAATTCAATAAAATATTTTGGTTGAATTGATTACGATTGATTTTAAAAATACATCTCTTGACTATCATGCTTTGATTTTCAATCAAAACATCGTCATCATCATCATCATCATCATCGATTTCAAATTAGTAACTAAAAATGACAACTTTAATAACGAAATTGAGTCAAAATTACGCAATAAAATAAATGAATGAATAAATAAATAAATAATAAATAATAATAATAATAATAAGAGTTTCGTGTAAAAAAAAGGAAAAGAAACCGAGAACTAATCCTCCATCTTTAAACGTCATCACGTGACACAAAATTTCCAACCACAGTCGTTAATCATTGCAAAGAAATGAAAGAAATTTTATTATTGAAAAACACAACCTATTTTATACGAGAACTTGTTATTATTATTATTATTTTTAATTTTTATTATTATTATTATTAATATTATCGTCATCACCATCACTATATATATATATATATAATAATAATTGTCCATCCATTCATATTATTATAAAGTAATATTATTATTATTTTATTATACGAAATAAATAATAATAATATTATTTTATTATACGAAATAAATAATAATATTATTATTTTATTACACGAAATAAATAATATTAATAATATTATTTTATTATTATTATTATCGTCGTCGTCAGCAGAAGGACTTAGAAGAAATATTTACAAATGGATGAATCAGGCAATGGTGACGTCATCAATCAAAGGATAAACGATCTTGAATGGATGGGCTTGATGTTGATGAATATTCATTCATTAATTTCCTTGCATAATTTATGGCTCATTACGTGACGCGATGGAGCAACTGAGAATCGGGCAGAAATACTAATTAATATTAATCACCAACTCATCCGATTTGTTCCTTATTTGTTGTAAATTGACGGAGAATTCATGAATTAAGTTATTTTATGCTCTTTAAAAAATAAATATAATATTCTAAAAATAAAGAAATATTCTAGAAATTTTATGCGAATTAGCAAGAAATTAATTTAAATTCGGAAATTATCAAATATTCGGCCAGAAGCAAAAAACTAAAAGCTCATCTTTTCACGGTAGATGAGATAATGATGAACGAAGAAAATGGCGAAGATGATGATGACGACGACGAGGACGAGGAACCACGTGATTCGATGGAAAGGAATTCATGGAGATGCTGAAACAGAATTCTCTGCGTGTGGTCAGGAAATGGACTGAGAAATGTAATGATCCTCCATCTTTTATTTGTCCTCGTCATGATGACGTCATGCCAGGCCAGATGACTTTCAACAAACATGGCCGCCTATTTGCTTGGAAAAATGTTCTCAATTTCATCGGCAAATATGCTTTTTTGTATTTTAAGTTTTTATTTTTCCTGTATCGATCATATTTTCGTATTTCTTTGCTCGATATTTTGGATTTCTGTAACGAAGAAGCCATTATTATTATTTATTATTATATTTATTCTATAAAATATTTGTTTTATAAAATATTTTATTTTATCTCCTGTCATAACTTTTTATTTATTTATTTTTTTTTTAATTTTTTTGACAAAGAACCTGAATTGAAAATATTAAGTTTTACATTTTTATAATAACTTTACTATTAATATTACAAACCACAATTTTATCAATATTTACTTTATAAATCACTAAGAAGCGCACAATTAAGATATGTATTTTAATAATATATTTTAATATATTTAATTAAAAATATCTAGGTAATTAGAAACACATTTAGATTTAATGCGGTAAAAAGAAATTATAGCAACATAATTCAGAGTATAATTCACAGCAGGCGACAAAATCATGTTCCGATGTTTGGCGGGAATGATAGCTCGGAAAATTTCCATTACCATCTCGATACGTCGAAGGTTTGGGAAAATGAATATTCATTGCTTCTAGTATAGCATATTCATGAGAGGCGGAGTTTGACATTCATGAGGGGGTGGAGCTGAATATTCATGAGGAAGTAGATGAAGGAATTCAGATCATTAGATTAGGAATGCAACGGACTGATTGTATTGGAAGATGAAAAGTGAAGATCTGATAATGATCTTTTGAATTAATGAAATATAGTAAACATTATGTTAATACTATGAAGGGAAAGATTTGATAATGATTTATTTTTAAATCATTATAATATATTATAATGATAATTATAAAAAAAAAACTAATGGCTCTTCGTCGAAAGACTTCTATTGTGCAAAAATACCTTAAGAAAATTGTCTTTTTATATCAAACCTTTTTGGAAGTCCGACATTCCAACTGTTGCAACTCCATTCGACAATCACAACAACCACAGCAACTGCAACAACCACAACAACCACAGCAACTGCAGCAACCACAACAACCACAACAACCTCAACAGCACAGAACAAACACACAACGCACAAAATAATGAATAATAATAAGTCTCATAAAACGCCTTTGCTCGCATTGTTGGGTACAAGAGCGGAGGTTTACGTTTCACGCATTATAATATGTATTAATGACCATTAATATGCATAATTAATATGCATTAGCGCTTAATAAATCATCATTTCTTATTCAGAAGCAATTTTCTTTTTCAGAAAGAATTTAAAGAAGTCTTTTAAAGTGTCTTTTAAAGATTTATTCAAAAATTGTTTTATTTTTGTGCAGAATGTTTTCTTAAATACGTTTTTAATTTAATACTTTGGTTGCAACGTTATTGATATCATTATCATCATCATCATCATCTTTATCTTTATTGTCGTCGTAGGAATATATTTAAATAAATTTAATAATATTTAAATGAATATTTATTTCAAATATTAATTTCATGTTTTAGACAATTAGTTCGGCTTAACGCCATGCCAAGACTGTAGTCATCGTCATCGTCATCATCATCATCATCATCATCAAGATATTTAAGATTCCCCACTCTCTCCCCCATTATCACTCACCTGATGAAATAAATGCACCTAAAAACATTTGAAGAAGATGATGCAATCAAAACAAAAACAGAAAACATTTGATTATCGGGGGAATTAAAAATAGATGACCAATCAGAATCGAGGGGCATTTCCTACAGGGGGAGGGGCTTAACAGCCATGAATCAGATTTTTTATTTTTGGGGAATTTTAGCTGGCTGGATTTTTTATTTTAACTTTCGGTTGCGTTTCTCGATATTTGAAAGAATATTTTCATAGTTTATGTTTAATATTTCTTTTATTTTTATTATTTATTTCGTATTTTATGTTTTGTCTCGTATTTCAGGGATTTTAAAATAAAATACAAAGCAATGGTTCTTTGTCCTTTTTCAAGCATTCAATCATTCATATTCTTATTCTTTGTTTTTTTTTCTTTTGGTCAACATTTGAAACTGTAACATTTGAAGATTCCAACGTTAGCATTACCTCAACAAGTACTTTGATAATGATGATGATGATTTTATACAATATTTCTTATTAACTTACATTTAATAATTATATTACATTTAATATTATATTATACAATACGGAAATATTTTATGACGCGTTAAAATAGATTTTGACGTAAAAGAAAGGTTAATATTATGACAGTAATTATAACAATTATTATAACAATAATAACAATTATAACAACATAATATTGTATTTAATATTTAATATTTAATTATTTATAATATTTAATAATGTTTGCATTCGATCGCATTAAAAAGTATTAATAAATATGTCATTTTCACTATTTGTTCTAAATAATATTTATATTATATTTATATTATTAAATAATATTTATATAATATTTATATTATTAAATATTATTTATAATATTCAGTCTTTGCTGCAAATTTATCATTTCCTTGGTATTTGTTTGCCTACAGCTCCAGGGAAAATAATTTTCCGACTTTTGGAACAAGTTCTTTAACTTTCGACGCAATTTTAAATTAAATTATTTCTTTTAAACATTTTAAATTGAATTATTTTCTTTTTTAAAAAAATTTTAAATTAAATTATATTTTTTAAAAACTTTTTAAATTAAATTAAATTAAATTAAATTAAATTAATTAATATTAATATTATAATTAAATTAAAATAATTATAATTATATTAAAATAATGATATTATAATTAAATATTATTTATCATTAAGTGTTTCTGTTGACTTATTAAAATTCTATTTCGATTTTATTTTATTGAATGAAAATATTTTTATTTGAAATTCGATGAAATTCCTCAAATGATTTTCGATTATTTCAATAATTAAATTAAATTAAATTAAATTAAATTAATATTCTAAATTGTTTTTTTCTTCTTCTATCGATCATCTGTCAATTGATTAATGAATGAAGGGAATATTTACAAAGATTAAAAACGTCACCAGATGGCAGGGTATTCACCCGGGGGGATTTGGTTGGTTTGGAATCAAAGGACACGTTGCTTCAATGAAATGAGTTTTTATTTTAAATTTAAAAAAAAAACTTTAAAAATCTTTCGCAAAACATTTTTCACTTTGCACTGAATCACCTCCAGGTTTATGAAAACCAATCAAATGAGGGTTTCACCAATTTTCCTGATGTCACGTGACATGGTTTACAAATCATGAAATAAATATAAAACGATAAATAAACAAATAACTTAATAACTAATATAATATAATATAATATAATATAATATAATATAATATAATATAATATAATATAATATAATATAATATAATATAATATAATATAATATAATATAATATAATATAATATAATATAATATAATATAATATAATATAATATAATATAATATAATATAATATTACTGAGTGGAATTAGTTACTGGTCGGTTACTGGTTTCAGATTAACAAATGATGACTTAGCACTGCTGACGACGACGTTATTGTTCTTGTCGTCGTCGTCGTTGCTGCTGCTGCTGTTGTTGTTGTTGTTGTTGTTGTTGTTGCTGTTGTTGCAGTTGTGGTCGTAATTAAGGAAAGAAATGAGAAACTGATCAAGATGGATTCCACGGTTGACACCACGACAATGATTTCCAATTGCTTCTCTGCAGTAGGAGAACATTAATTTCATTTATTAATAACAATATTTATCATAAGTAAATAATTAATTAATTTATTTATTTATTTTAAAGAATAATATTATTTTAACAAAGTTCTTTAATAACAATATTTAAAATATGTAATTAATTAATTAACTCATTTATTTATTATAAACAATGATATTGTTTTATTATGCAATAAATTGTTTATCATGGCTGTTTATGCATCTTCAGAAGTTTTGAATTATTAAATAAATATGATGATGTCATATTAATTATTATTATTATTATTATTTAATTATCACGATATATTTTAATTAACAAACCACAAATTATTATTTTTATATATTATTATTATTATTATTATTATATTTATAATAGTTTTTTATATAATTCAACTAATTAAATATATAAAAAACATAAATGACAGAATAAACTCATTTTCAAAGTAATTAATGCAATTAATGAAATAAAATATCTATAAATTATATCCTTCCATAAATGGTCGCCTGATCAGCACATCGTGTCATGAAAATAAGTTCATTCCTCACCGAGTCTTCCAATCATTTCCGGAACTCAGGACGATGACGACGACGACGATGACGAGGATCGAGTGAGTGAGTGAGTGAGTGAGTGAGTGAATGAATGAGTGAGTGAATGAGTGAGCGAGTGATGACGACAACATTCAGCGATGATTATGGTGGTGATTATGATGATGATGCATACTTCTTCAATGGATTCTCCATCTCCATGCATACAGGCTCCGAGTTGATCAAGCGAACAAATTTACAGGCACAAAAAGGTCTCCCCATTCGGGCCGCCCATCCGTGGATTTTGGGGGGCAATAGGGTGGCTTGCGTGACTTTTTGAAGGAAGGAATGTTTAATGGAGATGTCAATGTATCAATGTATATCAATCTATCAATGTATATCAATTTATCTATGTATATCAATCTATCAATGCGTATCAATCTATCAATATATATCAATCCATCAATGTACCAATCGGAATAGAGGGGAGTTGATTCGGCACAAATTGTGAGATGAATTTTAAGGGTATGATGTAAAATAAATTAGAATAAACGCATTAATTCTTTGATGATGATGATGATTTATTAAATTAATTAAATTAAAGTAATTTATCGAAGGTGAAGACAGTAATTTGTATATTTACCAACAAAAATAAATTAATTTTTTTCAAAAATGTTGTTTGATGGAAATCAGGCGAGTCATTTTTGCGTAACAAGTGTTATTAACTTTGAAATCACAACAACAACATCAACAATAGCAACAACAACAACAGCAACAACAACAACAGCAACAACAACAACAACATCAGCAATAGCAACAACAACAACAGCAAAACAACAACAGGCATAAATACTCCTTGAGCAACGAATACAAGATAATTGCCACTTGTCGCTAATACATCACCGACCGCAACATCAATTTTGTTGGCATTATCGTTGTCATTCACCATCGTCACCATCATCATCGTCACCATCATCATAGTCACCATCATCGTCAGCGTCATCATCACCATCATCGTCAATGATGACTTTGTGGCGATGCGGCCATCGAGGGATTGAGTGAGAAACGTCCAATCGTCCAATCCCCACCACACCCCAAACCACACCCCAAACCACACCCCAACCCCAACCCCCCCTTGAAATCAGTTTCCTTGTTTTGCAGTGTGGGTGGTCGCATAAAAAACAAACAAATCGAATCTCGGGTCTCGCTCTTCTGATTTCCGTTTTATTATTTCCATTTATTTTTATTTTGATTTTGATTTTTATTCTTGTTTATATAAAAAAAATTCGACGAATATTTTTTTATTTTAAACGCCCAATTTTGATATCGCGGAAGAATTCTGAATAAAAAAATAAAATAATAATAATAATAATAATAATAACATTTAATAAATAATAATAATAATATATAATAATAATAGATAACAACAATAAATAATATTAATAAATGCTTGAAATGCATTAAAACCGAAATAAAATGAAAAATCGGTAAAAAAATTGTCGTAAAAAACGTCGGTGAAGATGACGACGACGACGTTGCACTTCAAGGTTTTAGATTTCCACGGTTCAGTGGCTTCAACTTTGACACATTCTCTCAGTCGGTCAGCCAAGCGTGTCAGTTAGCCGGGCATAAACCAATTAAGTGGGGTACGGATAGAGGGAGATACATGCTCCTCAGGGGAGGAAATGGGGAGCCAAAGCCATTTCAGTCAAATATAATTATTGATTTTTTTCTTAGCTATTTACGTGATTATCCGTATTTATTTTAACCCATTAATTTTATACTGCTCTGCGAATTATGCGAATTAAGATTTTAATTTAAGAAATATGACTTTGATCTGAAATCTTGCAGCAAAATGATGGAATCATGTTTACGATAATAATAGGGAATTACATGATTAAAAAATTCCTTGCAAGATTTAAACTTCTAAAATAAATGTTTGAAATCTTCCGGCAGCAAGCGAACGCTATAAATAATATTTCTACTTGTAAATAATTATTTTATAATTATCAGAAATTTAAAAGTGTTGAAATTTAATGAAAAAAAAATATACAAAATCAAACAATTTAAAAAATTGGCTGATCACCATATTATCGCCTATTGACATCATTATTAACACAAATAAATTATACATTTACATGTCAATTATACAATTATACATGTCTAAATATCATACAACTACACATCACACAATCACGTGACAACATGACGACCTAAACGTGATCCAGCGGTCCAAGTTCGTACCCCCCTCGTGGTAGGAGGAAATCTTAACCGCTGAGACCACGTGAGGCACATCTGGTCTCAAGTGCCCCTCGAACAATCATTCAGAGTCCCTGGTGGTCTGGGCTGAGTATTGGTGTATACGACATATAATGACTCTTGCTTTGTCATAATGTTTCGATAATAATAATAATAATAATTACTGTTACCTCACTATTTGGACACAACTGATCTTCAGGTAATTAATTAAGTAAGTAATCAATCGACATAATTATACTATTACAAAATAATATTAATAATAACAACAATAACAATAATAGCAACAATAACAATAATAATAGTAATAGTAATAGTAATAATAATAATAATAATAATAATAATAATAATAATAATAATAATAATAATAATAATAATAATAATAATAATAATAATAATAATAATAATAATAATAATAATAATAATAATAATAATAATAATAATAATAATAATAATAATAATAATAATAATAATAATAATAATAATAATAATAATAATAATAATAATAATAATAATAATAATAATAATAATAATAATAATAATAATAATAATAATAATAATAATAATAATAATAATAATAATAATAATAATAATAATAATAATAATAATAATAATAATAATAATAATAATAATAATAATAATAATAATAATAATAATAATAATAATAATAATAATAATAATAATAATTATATAATAATAATAATAATAATAATAATAACAATAATAATAATAATAATAATAATAATAATAATAATAATAATAATAATAATAATAATAATAATAATAATAATAATAATAATAATAATAATAATAATAATAATAATAATAATAATAATAATAATAATAATAATAATAATAATAATAATAATAATAATAATAATAATAATAATAATAATAATAATAATATAATAATAATAATAATAATAATAATAATAATAATAATAATAATAATAATAATAATAATAATAATAATAATAATATAATAATAATAATAATAATAATAATAATAATATAATAATAATAATAATAATAATAATAATAATAATAATAATAATAATAATAATAATAATAATAATAATAATAATAATAATAATAATAATAATAATAATAATAATAATAATAATAATAATAATAATAATAATAATAATAATAATAATAATAATAATAATAATAATAATAATAATAATAATAATAATAATAATAATAATAATAATAATAATAAATATAATAATAATAATAATAATAATAATAATAATAATAATAATAATAATAATAATAATAATAATAATAATAATAATAATAATAATAATAATAATAATAATAATAATAATAATAATAATAATAATAATAATAATAATAATAATAATAATAATAATAATAATAATAATAATAATAATAATAATAATATAATAATAATAATAATAATAATAATAATAATAATAATAATAATAATAATAATAATAATAATAATAATAATAATAATAATAATAATAATAATAATAATAATAATAATAATAATAATAATAATAATAATAATAATAATAATAATAATAATAATAATAATAATAATAATAATAATAATAATAATAATAATAATAATAATAATAATAATAATAATAATAATAATAATAATAATATAATAATAATAATAATAATAATAATAATAATAATAATAATAATAATAATAATAATAATAATAATAATAATAATAATAATAATAATAATAATAATAATAATAATAATAATATAATAATAATAATAATAATAATAATAATAATAATAATAATAATAATAATAATAATAATAATAATAATAATAATAATAATAATAATAATAATAATAATAATAATAATAATAATAATAATAATAATAATAATAATAATAATAATAATAATAATAATAATAAATAAGATTAATAATAATAATAATAATAATAATAATAATAATAATAATAATAATAATAATAATAATAATAATAATAATAATAATAATAATAATAATAATAATAATAATAATAATAATGAGAAACAATCACTCCAACCCGAACCCAAATTCCACCCAGGACCGTCGAAAGAATGTTCAATGGTTGCCTGCAACAACGGAGGTTTTTGTAGACAGGAGTGGTTCAGCTTTTCCTGTGACTGTCAACTCACTGGTTACATTGGACACAACTGCTCTTCAGGTAATTGATTAATTAACGACTAATTAATTAATTATTTAATTAATAATACACTAACTATTAATTAATTAATTGATTAATTAATAATTGACTAATAATTTATTAAATAGTTAATCAAATAATTAATTATATAGTTGGTGGTTGTTGATTAAATAATTAATTAAGTAATTGATTATTATTTATTAATTGATTGATTGTTAATTAATTATTTAATCAAGCGAATATTTAAGGAATTAATCATGTAATTGACAATGTAATTAATTAAGTGCTTAATTGTGTGATTGGTTGCTAACGTTAATCAACCAGTTGATTGTTAATTAATTAAGTTGAATTTATTTAAAATTGATTAAATTTTGATCGACTACAATTAATGGAATTAAAGTTAATTAAATAACATTATTAATCAGTTTAATTACTTGATTGTTAATTAATTGGCAGTTAAATAAATATATAAATAGTTGATTAGCAAATAAATGTATTTTATATACAGTTTTTATTGAATTAAAATTAATTAAATAACATGATTAATTAGCTGATTGTTAATAAATATTTTTTATCAAACTAATTATTTCAGCTATTAAAATTGTTAATTAATTTAATTACTTTTAATTGTGATCGATAAATTGATTATCAGTTAACAAATAAATATTTTTTTATTAAATTAATATTTACTTTCATTAAATTTCTAATGGTTCTGTAATTGCTACAAAAGTATTTGTGAATGATTTAAATGGAATATAAATAATTAGTAATTAAATTGAATTAAATCGATTATTTATCTGAAAACTATAAAAATGAAGAAACCCGTGTTTCCTGATCAATTCCGTTCCACGCATTGGCACCTTAATATCAACAATTGAATTTTCTATAATATGAAAATATAAAATATTATTTTCAATTTAAAATTTAATAATTGCAGATGAGAGCAAATAATTTTGAGCAAGAATATAATTCCATGTTGTATTTGCGAATCATACGCTATACATAATACATTGCACTTGTATCTATCATACCTCATCCTACATCATCATCATCATCGTCGTTTTCATCATCGTCATCGCCATCATCATCATCATCATCATCATCAACCACTTCAACCAAAATTTCTCGTAAAGAACTCGCAAGTTTCTGAGACAAATTGAAAGCCAAATGCATATTATTAATTATTTATGTACTAAATATATGTTAATTTATTCATATTTGTTCATAATTAATAACTTAAAAATACTGCTCGTCGAGAGGGGAAAGTTTGAGTTTCGATTTGCAGAAGAATTTCTTTCTGAAATGACTCATGATTTTCTGTTCCACTTGGTAAATAAATAATCATCGGTCACGTGGTGAGGAGGATGCTGACGATGACGACGACGAAAATAAAGATAATGGTGGTGAATATGGGTTTTTTGTTAATATTTTATTAATAATTATTTTCAAAATTTTGAATTACGTTACTATTAATTACTAATAATTTAATTAATTTTATTTTCTCGTTATCAATTTTAATCATTCAATAACTTCTTCTGGTTATCACTAACACATAGCTGAAAGACAAGTCAAATGATCAATAAATAAGAATGCAACAATATCAACAAAATAGCAAGCAAAATATCATTCATCATCAACAACAACGGAATAGCATCAACAGCAACAGCAACAACAACATCAACAAAATCAACAGCAACAACAACAGCAACAAAAACGACGACGACGAAGCCCCCTGCACGACTCAGGGTTAACATAAAGTTGGAGCAGAAATTTGCATGTGACAAGAACTCTTCACGCTCGAGTTGGCAGAAGATTTTACAGCTCATAATTTCCATCAAAACTGCTCCCAAGACATTCCTCCATCTATCCACCTCCCCCACACACATCCACTCACCCATCCACTCACCCACCCACCCATCTTCACCGCTCTTTCCAGAGGGGGTGGCGGTTCACTTCGGGGCCACTGGGGGGCTCGTGACCTTCTCCTACCCCGAAAGTGCGTGGCCGGACACGGACGTTGACAGACTGGCACTCAGGTTCGCCACGACAAAGTCCGACGGGATCATCATCAGGATCGTCAGTGGAACTTCCAACGATTTCATCGAACTGGCCATGGTCGAGTTCTTGAATATTATACTTGAATGAATGAATAAATAAATAAATAAATTAATTAATATGTATTTATGATAGTAATAATAATATAGAATGCAATTATAATAAAATATTATTAAAACCTTTTATAAGTAAATATTATATTTTAAGACCTGTGCTTTATTGGATTTTTCATTTCACTTTGGATTTATTAATATTAATTGTAGGATATTATTATAACCAATAATATATTATTATTAATTTATACTAATTATAATATATTATGATAAGTAATAATATCGTATGTCCACGATGTCATTCAATTCCTGTCGTCTCACCAACGCAGGTGTTTCCTTTTCAGAAATTATGTGCGGACCCAACGAAAATTGAATCATGCCTCGATTGAATAATCAATTAAATTTATGTTAATTTATGTTAATTAACGCTAATTAATGCTAGTTTAGTATTAACGAGCTCATTTATTATGAGACACGTCACGGCCGGGCTCAATTGAGTGGCATCCGAAGGCGAGCGCTGAGGAATGACTTCCTATGATTGGCTGGGTTCAACGAGGTCGTTTGAGAAAACATGGCTGCTTAAACATGGCTGCTTAAAAATGGCTGCTCAAATATGGCTGCTTAAACATGGCTGCTCAAACATGGCTGCTTAAACATGGCTGCTCAAATATGGATGCTTAAACAATGTAACTGAACCAAAAAAAAAGAGCAAAATGAATATAATATCAGTTCGCCAGAAGGGGTTTCAATCCCGCAAGATGGCCCCAACCGGTTTAATAAGTAAATTACATAATTAATATTTTAATTACTACCATATAATAAATAAATTCATCTTGAATAAGACTGATTAAAAATGGCTCCTTCAACATAACCGCTTAAAAGTTGAACGTAAAAGTTTCGAGGACCATCAATTGATTGAAATGGAGGTTAAAGATCTCCAAATGTCTTGGAGAATTCTAATTGGTCAACGGGGCATCCTGCGTTGTCCAATGGGAAAGAAATGCTTTTAAATCATTTTCAGAATCTTTTTTTTTATCAAAAAATCACAGAAATTATAATAATATTATAATAAAATCACAGAAATAATAATAATAGTAACAATAATATTAGTTATTATAATAAGTAATATTATGAATACCACTTAGACCGATAATAGCAACCACTATCATCATAATCACTTGCATCAGTGTTTACCTACATTGCAATCCGCATCGTTTAATAAAATTAAGTTGGTTAATTAGAACCAGCAACCATGCAATAAGGAAAAAGCAATAATTGACAGTCGGATTAAAAACTCGAGCCTCAACATCCGACGGCAGCACTTCGAATGGAAATCCATTTCGGATGCTTTGAGAGTCGCTTCCATGCATTTTCCAAGGAAATTCCAACGTCCACGAAGTTTCGTTTAGAAAGAAGATGGTTATGTTCGTGGAAGCATTGCTTTCCAGCAAGAGACGCAGACAGAAAAGAAAATTCCATGTCGAGGGAAAGAAACCTAACGAGGTTTTATGATTCGTATTTGGGACTCAAAACTACTCGCAAGCCGGCTGCCCATACCGACTGCACGCATCTCCACTTGCACAAATGTTCTTCCACTTGCAAATGTACATCCATTCAGGAGATGCATCAATTCATTCGTGCTTGACTGATTGAATTATTGACCCTTCGCAACGGAAACGCGTCCATCCAACCTTTTTATGAATCCCCGCATCAATCCATCCATCCATCCATCCATACGTTTGCCAATAATCCTCCTACCCGACCACTTATTCCTCCATCCATCCAATCATCCACTTACCCAACCATCCATCCAATCATCCACTTATCCATCCACCTATCGAAGTCATAAAAGATTCGTTTGCAATAATTCAATAAATGGAACAAGAGAAACGGAGTGGTTGTGCTGAGGAAATATGGCATGAATTCACCCGAATGCCATAGAATTCATCACGTGTTTCTCTCATCTAGGCATCCATCCATCCATCCATCCATCCATCCATCCATCCATCCATCCATCCATCCATCCATCCATCCATCCGTCCATCCGTCCATCCGTCCATCCGTCCATCCGTCCATCCATCCATCCATGCGTCCGTCAATGCTTGGTTGTTTATATAATTTTTGTGTCTACATTTTCGTTTGATATTTAGTTTTTTTTTCATTTACATGCCACGTTCATAAAATGAATTTTTACGTTGGTTATTTACATTTCCATGTGACGTCATCTCACCGTCTCCCATGTTTATGACGTCATCGGAAGCACATATATTTATTTATTTATGTCGTCAAGCGAGGAAGCATCATATTCTATTGATGGGTCCCTCCAGGAAGAAATAGTTCGAATATATTTCGAATTCTTGTAATTCCTCATTCTTTCATTCAGTCTTTCGTTCATTCATCCATCCATTCATTTATTCATTCATCTATCCATCCATTCATTCAGTCGTTCATTCATTCATTTATTTATTCATTCGTTCGTTCGTTCAATCATTCGTCAGCATCACTATTGTTTTGTTTTGTTTTGTTTTTCTTTTTTAGATTATCGACTTGCATTCCAAAGTATTGCGTCGAAATACGTTGTTTTTTTTTTTCTATTCGCACATTTTTTCAATTAGATGGTCTTGAGTGATGGACTGAATGAATTGGAATGAATTCGAACGTTGAAGTGTTTGCAGTGTTTGAGATGGTCCACGTGGAAAACTCGTCTTCAATTGTCTCACGGTTTCATTAAATTGTTTGTTTTATTATTTCTTCGTATATTGTTTTTTATTGTAATTCGAAATTAAAAAGGAAGTGAGAAATTTATCACCGGACTTTGATTGATTTTGATTGACTTTGGTTGATTACTAATCGTAATTAAACAGTACAAATTTGTAAGCACACAAACACACAAATGACCAATCATTAAGACAAACAAACAAATGAAAAAACATACAAATACACGGACATGCAACATTGTATACCTGTCTGTGTACACAAGTGCAAATACAAACATACAGACAGACAATAAACAAGACCAGAAATCCAAACACGTAAACATGCGAACAATCGACTGACAATATCATCATCAGCACTATAAGAGGACATATAGAAATAAATAAATAAATTAATTAATTAATTAAAAATTTAAAAAACACAGAGGGATTAAAAACGCTTCTCCATCTGTTTTGTCTTTCCAGGCAGACGGCTTTGTCGTTGGAACGTACAACATGGGCCTGACCAACCACGTCCTCGTGGCAAACCAAACGAGGTCAGACGACGGTTTTGAACACAAAGTGGTCTTCGTTAGGGTCGATGCCAACGCCTCCCTGTGGCTCGATGGTCGTGCACCTGTTCGCCTGAACACTACAGGTGTTCCATCTTTTTTATTTCTTTTTTTTTATTGCAATTATATTTCACTTAATGGATCGACACTTACGAGCTCCTGTGCCGGGACGGAACTGTTATATTTTACATTAATTCTGTTTGATTGATCACATTAATTGATATTAATAATATAATAATTATTAATAATATATAATATAATATTAATATTGAGTGACAAACCAATTTATTAACTAATTATAATATTAATTAATTAATTATAATATATTAGTCAGTAAATTAATTATTTATTTATTTTCATTTACATGGAAATGGGATAATTACAGGCAATTATCTTCCTTTATTAAGAATTAAAAACGTTACTTTGTTAAATTTTAAATGTTTTAATAATAATAATAGTAATACTAATAATATAACAACAACATATAATAATAATATAATAAAGTATTAAGTTATAACATATTATGTTATATATTATTATTATTTTTATTATTATTTTTATTAATATTACTTATTATTCTTACCTACTATTATTTTTATTGACAGCAACACTATTAATCTTACTGTCTAGGAAATCTTTTTTGCCAAGAATTCATTCTGTCGAGAAAATATATTAGCTTTATATTTTTATACACTTGTTCGTTATTGAAGCCATGTAAATACAAATATAAATGACGCATTTTAAGAATTTTAAACTCAAAATGTCAGGCCCTGGCTGGACGGACAGCATTTAGAAAATTGTTAAATTTTAAATTAAAAAAAAAAAGTATTTAAAAATGAAAGAGCTCTTTTCTTTAATATTTTCTTTTATTCGATGCATATTAAAATAAAAGACACGTTCTTCTGCAGTCTCAGATCTACGACGACCTTAACGATATGATGACGAAAACGATGACGATGACGACGATGATGACTATGATGACGACGATGACGACGACGATGACGATGATGACGACGATGACGACGACGATGAGTTTGATGACGTCACTTGCAGGTTTTCAACTGACGACGTTCAATCACCAGATGAAGGTCCAGGTTGGTGGCGCTGGTCTCCGTGGCATGGAAATCGTGAAACCATTCATTGGATCCATGACTGGTCAGCAGTTGTTACTGTTGTTGTTGTTGTTGTTGTTGTTGTCGTCGATGTTGCTGTTGATGTTGTTGTTGTTGTTGCTGCTGCTGCTGTTTTGCTGATGTTTTGTTGTTGTATACTATTCTCGTTTTCATTCTATTCATTATGATGTTCACTACCATTTTTTGCTTTTACTACCACTTGTTTTAGTTAGCTATTTATTTATTATTTTTAAGTTAGAGAATATAATGTACAATGTATAATAATGGATATAATAATAATAATTATAAAAATAATATTAATGGTAGGTGCTAGTCTTTTATATACGACAAAATCGTGTCAATCACCTAGTTCTTTCGACCAACATCTTGACATCATAAAAGCATTATCAATATCATCGCTGCCTTCATCATCATCATCATCATCATCGTCGTCGTCGTCATCATCATTACTACCACCGCCATCGTCGTCGTCGTCATCGTCGAAAGATCGGGCTTGGTTATGAGGCGACTTGTGGTGATGTAATGCAAAGGGCTGGACTTTAATAAGCAAAGGACTGACGTCTTGATGATGATGCCACTCACCCCACTCAGTCGTTACTTGCCGAGAAATTGGGCAGGATGAGACAGGGACTTGTTTACGAGTTGAAATGTGCTCAAGGTCGTCAGAAAGGTCAATTTAAGTTCAACCAGTGCATAGATGGGTGATGATGGCGATGACGATGCTACTGCCGCTGACTATGATGACAATGATGACGATGATGACGATGATGGCATGATAACGATGACGTGATGGAATGACACAGTAATGGACCCCTCGAAGAAATCAATTGTCTGAGGAAGTGATGTTCAACAAAGCATCACAAATGCATCTTGACAGCTTTCCTTCGTCAGAGGGCGTCTTCAACTTCATCAGTCCATGTTGGCAGTTTAGAAACAGTTTTTCAAAAAACATTATAAAAGCCTTTCAAACGATCCTAAAATCGCTCAACGATTGACGAAAGTTGAGATGAATGAAGGAATAAATAAATAAATAAATAAAATAAATAAATTAATTAATTAATAAATTAATAAATTAAATAAAATGAATTTCCTGAAAATTTCCTGATTGCAGAATTTTGTCATTAGAAGAATTTTGTTTTTCTTCTTCTTTTTTATTGGTCCTGAATGAATGAATGAATGAATCATTGATTTTCACATTTTAAGAATGTAAAGACCTATATATATTGTTGGATCCCTAGATCCAATAAATTGAAGAATAATTAAAATTATATTGCCGATTAATTAATTTAACAATTAATTAAATTTAGTGGCAATATAATTTGAGAATTAATTGGTGCTATTCAGACTCTTTGGTTAGGAACCTTGACAAATGGATTTATCTCGGAAATCAGAGCGAGAATTAGAGAACAGCAGATTTCAAGACTTAATCAATTAAGCATCGTACATCTTCCAAGCCATCTGACAACTTTCAATAAACCTGACCTTCCATATTTAGTTTGAGGACCCCGGGTTATTACATTGGTGTCAGGAGTTGGATTTAGAGTTAAAGGGTGTCCAAGAGTAACTAAGGTAGAAGTTTGTTGGTTGAAAAGTGAAGGATGCCGAAATACTTGGATGAATTGTACGTGCCTCGATTGAGACAAGAATTGAGAGATCGTGGCCTGGATTGCAAAGGCACGAAAGCTGAGATACGAGAACGACTTGGGGCATGGCTGACAGAGAATGGCCATGACCCGGAGGAATACGAATTCGAGTCTGAATATCGTAAGTTGCTGAGAGAATTAGCAGAGGATTTGAGGGAGTGTATTAGGAGTATTAGGGGCGATTTGAAAGGCACAGCGGTTCCGCGTCAGGATGCCTCTTTGGTTTCTGGTGGAAACTCTACTGAGAAGAGTTCTGATGTTCCAAGTACCGTTTCTGGCAGCATTGGGATGGAGTCATTAGAAGGCACATCCAACCACAGTGCGTGCGTGTCTCCAGAAACTCTGTGCGTGATGGCAGACTTAGAGAACTCGACGTTGGAGCCCATAGAGTTACCAGATCAGGTCGAGTCGTCAGCAGGGCCCAGAGAGCTCACGGAGGTTTTAGTGGAGCAAGTTGAACTTTCGGAGGAGCCTGTGGGATTGCCGGTGGATCATGTGGAGTTGTTGGTGCAGCCCGAGGAGTTACTGATGAGTCACGTGGATTTGCCGGCGAAGCCCTTGAGATCAATTGGAACTGTGGAGTCTTCGGGGGTGTCCGCGGATCTACCAGCGGAGCCCATCGAATCAGCTAAGTCAGTGGAGCCTGCAGATGTTTCGGCTCCATTGGAGATCACAGAAGGGAGTGCTCGGGATTTCGAGACAATGCCTAGCATTGAGAGTGGAGCAGGTGATCCTGTAGAGAGTCTGAGATCTGGCGGCATGGTGGAGCAGGAGGTTGAGCATAGAAATGGCGATGTTCCGCGACTGAAACTTGCGGGACACAGAAGCAAAAGGGAGGCAATAGAAATCCCAGGAGATGGCAAGGCAAATGGATCCGGGATTCGCAGCCATGAGATTATTGGAAGACAATCGGATCCTATTCCGAGAGTAAAAATGAAAATGGGAATAGATGTCTGTTCGGGACGAACAGATTTAAGGAGGGGGCAGTGTTGGATCCCTAGATCCAATAAATTGAAGAATAATTAAAATTATATTGCCGATTAATTAATTTAACAATTAATAAAATTTAGTGGCAATATAATTTGAGAATTAATTAATTGGTGCTATTCAGACTCTTTGGTTAGGAACCTTGACAAATGGATTTATCTCGGAAAGCAGAGCGAGAGTTAGAGAACAGCAGATTTCAAGACTTAATCAATTAAGCATCGTACATCTTCCAAGCCATCTGACAACTTTCAATAAACCTGACCTTCTATAATTAGTTTGAGGACCCCGGGTTATTACAATATATATATATATAGGTCTTTACAGAATTCTTAGAATGTGAAAATCAATGATTCATATATATATATATATATATATTAGTTATATATTAGTTAAATATTAGATATATTCAATATATATTGTATAATTTACATATATATTACATAATATCGAAATTATTTCTGAACCATGAAATATTTTCTCGAAGAAATAAAAGATTTGAACAGTTCCTAATATACACCTTCTTCATGATTACCATGATCACTTTGGTCCTACTCCATTATCATCGCCTTACATTATCATCTTCATCGTCATCTTCATTAGCATCGTCATCATCATCATCATCATCATCATCGTCGTCGTCGTCACAATCTTCGTCTTTATTTTAGTTTTCTTAAGGCATTTCCAAACAGAGATTAAATCTCTTTTTTTTATATTTCGTTTTTCAATTTTTTTAAAATTATTTTTTGAGCAATTTATTTCAAAAATAATTTAATTAATAATTTTTTTACTTTTATTCACGACACGTGACAATGTCACGTGTAGATTAAATTAAACACTGCAAATTACGATTAAAATGTTTATTGAATATAAAAAATCATGAATATTTACATCGAGGACACTGTATAAACTGCAATAATAATAATAATAATAATAATAATAATAATAATGATAATAATAATAATAATAATAATAATAATAATAATAATAATAATAATAATAATAATAATAATAATAATAATAATAATAATAATAATGGCTACAGGCAGGTGCATAATATCATATCATGTCAAAGGCATCCATGCATAATTATAATCTAATTAATAATTAATTACTTGGAAATATCGACGATAATTGGAACAATTTCCTACTCAGCCCTTTCAAGAACTTATCGACAGCATCTTCGAAATGCAAATTGGAAGACGCCTGTCTGTCTTTCTCCTCTTCATCATCGTCGTCGTCGTCGTCATCATCATCATCATCATCACCACCATCAACACGTTGCCATCGTATATGTATCGTCATTGATGTCAATTTAAGTAAAATAAGATGATAATTGCATTGAAAATATATTCGACTTATTTATTTATTTATTTATTTATTTTTTCATTTGTTCCTTTTTTTTCGTGGAAATATTACCACAAGTGAAACGTTTAAATGATGGACCACCTCAAAATGGATGAACAACTTGTGCATGGAAAAGTCAATTCAGGATTTGGAAACAATCCACTGCTTAACTGTATTCTCGCATTTTCAATCATCAATCAGTTTGGATTTCAATCAATCGACGGTTTCAATCAATCAAGATCTTATTCTAGAAGTTACACGCAGAATACGTTATCACTTTATCACAGTTTTATATTGAATATAATGTTGATATTAATTGAATTATTTAATAATTTTTGCAATAATCGATTTTAAAAACAACATCCTTCATCGTACGTGAATAATTTATGCTAATGATTTCATCATAATACAATTATAATAATTATTATTCATTCGCAGGCCTCTCATGGAATGGTTTGAATATCTTCCAGCTGATTGAAACAGATTCAACGAGCATCGCCATCGATGGTCACGTGGTCATAGGTCCATCGTTCTTGTGAGTGATGGTGATGATGCTGGTGGCGATGATGATGATGGTGATGACGATGATAGTGGTGGTCCTGATGACGATGACGACGACGACGACGGCGACGACAGCAACGGCTTTGAATTCGATGCCCAGCCTCTCGAGAGACGAGATGCTGATGAAATGATGACGTCATGGTGATGGATTCTCCTTATTTGCTTCTCAGGGCTTCGAATCCTACTCCGTCCATCCATGATGGAGAATCGCATCTCATCACGGTGGGTGGAGTTAAGTTGTTGTCACGTTGTTTATGTCTTCAATCCTGTCCTAATTAAATATTCATTTACTAATTAATATTCATTAACATTTACACTTCGTTATCATCATGTTTGACACCGTCGTCACATTATTATTGTTATTATTATTATTAGCAGTATTATTATTATTATTATTATTATTATTATTATTATTATTATTATTATTATTATTATTATTATTATTATTATTATTATTATTATTATTATTATTATTATTATTATTATTATTATTATTATTAATACAGTCAATATAATTGTCGTTGGTGTTGATTGATATTTGTTAATAAATCATTAAAAAAGCCATCGTTCAACTCGAAAGATTTGCAAATTGAAAGGCGCATTTCATGACGTTGGTCGCAGTGGACGGATGGACATCTTGAAGGATGAATGCACTCACTCACTCAACTATTAGCCATTTATGTAGCGCCCCCACCCGAGGGCGAAGATAAAGACTTTTGCAGGTTGGGTTGCAAACACGATACGTTGCCATTGCACTTCCGGATACATACATGTGCTGGATACATACAAACTGGATACCAACTGGATTTATACATACCGGATACATACATATCGGCTCAACACGTGCTAGATATATACAAACTAGATGCATACATATCGGACAAATAAATACCGGATATTTTTAAATGTGGGGACAATTAAATATCTCCAAAATTTTAAAACCATTTATTTTTGTCCACAAAATGAACTCAAAAATTTTTATTTTTAAACCAAACAAGAATTTCAAGAGATGAAGTCAGAAAGTTCACCGAGGGGTCAACCGAGATGGACGGGGCCGACCATGGCCTTGGAAATCTCGAAACAGACTCAAGAACATGAAATTAATTGCTCTGAAAATCCGAACAAATTTCTCAAGAATCGGTGCTTCTTAAACTTCAGAGATTCCAACGAAAGGTCTTTGATGCTTTGAGATTTAAAATCATTCGTTTAAGAGAGGAAAGACAAATTGGATCCTATAAATAATCCTGTGTTTAATTAATTTATGCCTACAATTATTAATCTCGGATTGTATTTCATTGTTAAACCAGGGGTTAGGTTTAGGGTTAGGGTTAGGGTTACCAGTGGAACTGATGAAAAAAACTAAAACAAAAAAAAATTGCAAAAACTAAGAAAAACAAAATGGAAAAACTGAAAAAATGTATCGAAAAACGGTTTCTTTTTTTTTCTTTGGACCGAGAAGCAAACGAAGCCAATTTGAAAAGCAAAAATTTGATGAATTTCAAGCTTTTAAAACTAAAAGCAGAAAAATCTTTTTTTAATCAGCCGTTAATTGAGTGACCTTTAAATTAAGATCAATGCGTGACCTTTGAATGAACTTCTGAGGCTAATTAAATATAAATTGTGTTAAATTATTTCTTGTTTAGAGGTCAGGGGTCAACATCATAATATTATTTCGTTCGAGCAAAGAATATTTCATAAATTTTATTATTATATATTATTATTATTATTATTATATTAAATTTTTTTATTATTATTATATTATTATATATTTTATTTATTTATTATATTATTATATAATTATATTATATTATTATTATTATATTATACATTATATTATTATACATTATTTTATTGCATTTTATTATATCTAATTACATTATTTTATTATATTAATATTATAAATTTTAAAACATAATTTGACAACAATATTCATTCAAGAAGGCCCGAGATTTGAGATTTGGCATGGCTGAATTTTATCATCTTAACCTATTTTCATCTTTTTATTCTGTGAGTTGATTATCCAGATTTTAAAAAATTCAATACGAGCATCGGAAGTTAACTAATTAATAATTTATCCACCCATGATGATGATGATGATGATGATGACGCTGACGGCGATGATTATGATGATTAAGGAGTTGAAAGTTGTTGAGGACGACGACAACGACGACGATGGCAATAGCACCAATAATGATGATGACGTCGTTGCATTGAGGAAATGGATTCGACTCAATTGCAATGAACAAATGATTAATCGTTGCTAAACTAAAAATTACTTTTTTAACCTTTTTTTTTTTTTAAATGTTTTTATTAAAAAAAAAATTCGAATTAAAAAGAACATAAAAATGGCGCGAACGAATGCACGGACATTGGTTGGAGTTGCCACGAAGTTGGATTGAAGGAGACACTGAACGACTTGAAAATGAAAGCACGTCAGTAGCAATGCGAACGATTTGTTGGCTCCAAAGCATCCTGTCTTCAAGATGGTCGGAAATAAATTCGAAATTTTAAACGAATATTGGTTTAAATAATATGTTTTAAAATCATCCTAAAATCGATAAAATTGTGAAAAATCACTACCATCGCCATCATCATCATCATCACCACCACTACCATCATCATCATCATCATCACCACCACTACCATCATCATCATCATCACCACCACCACTACCATCATCATCATCATCATCACCACCACCATCATCATCATCATTGTAACCGGAATTTCTAGAAAATGCGTATGAATGACCACCGTCAAATTGTTGGCATTAAAATCATTTTCATGTAAAAATATCACTTTTTGAAGAATCATTAAGAGCCCCTCTTCGGAGTCCTGATATTCAAAATCTATCATTATTATTATTATTGTTGTTATTATTATTATTATTATTATTATTATTATTACTATTATTATTATTATTATTATTATTATTATTATTTTATTATTATTATTATTATTCATTTAATTCAGAAAATGTTTGTAACTCATTCGTAAATCCATTAATTAGTTAATTAAATTATTTTAAAATTACATGAAATTATTCTATCAATTATCAATTATTATTTTTTTAAATGCCAATAATACAGAAAATTAATTTGCAGACGATTTCAGAAGCAGACGGATTCAATTCATTGTAAGAAGAGTTTTTCCACGTTTTCATCTCCGTTTTTGTGATTTTGTTTTTCACGAAAATATTTAAGTTTTAAAAATTTGAAAACAAACTTTATTGGAATTTATGTACAAATAGTAATAAATAAATTATTATAATTAGGCATTCAATAATGCGTTCAACCCTTAAATAACTAAATTAAAGTTTTCATTGTACTTTCATTTGGAGAAATTAGTTGGTATTAACGATTTTAAACGTCTAATCTCTGAATAATAGAAAGTAATTGACATAAAATATGCTGATCATATACATATGTATATTGATAATAAGTTTTATTACAATCAAATTAAAATGATGACGACGGCGACGTCGACGATGATGATGATGATGGTCACGGTCTTCAGACTTTTTTCACCGATCATTTTCTGACATCTCTTCTTGGCCAGCGATGCCGCGTGTGATGAATTCACTCAGAGGTCAGACTTGGGGTCGACACGAAGGTGCATCAACGAACCCAATGCACCGGATGAACCCAACAGACCAAACGACCCCAGAGCATCCAACTTATCTCTTCCGCCAATGCCTTCCCTCCGTCCTTCATCGATCCCCCTCGTCGCTCCACCAAACCACCGCGAAGCCACCTCCAACCCAACCCTAGTGGCTACGGCCGCAATCCCTTCGCAAGCCTTGACCCATCGGCTTCAAACCTCAGCCGGAGCCGATGACCACGAGGACACCAAGGACACCGACGGACGCATCGATTTGGACAACTTGAAGGAAGAATGGCCGGAAGAATTGCTAGGGTCTCAGGGCTCTTTCGGGGATGAGATTTTCAATAAAAATTCCTACACGCAACAAGACAATTATGCAAAGGACAGGGTTAAGGAAAGAAGGATTTTCCTCATAAAGCAGGTTTTATACGGACGTTAATTTAAGTTTATTACTCTTGCGTTTCAACTGAAATCAGTTAAATTGTTATGGGATTTGTTTTTTTTTTAAATTTAAATATTATAATTTTCATGTTTAATCTTCACATTTTTATGTTTAAATATTTTTTTTATTTCGTATAATATCAGAAATATTCGTAATTAATACTTTAAAAATGTTAAAGCAATCCTTAAAATAATAATCTCTTTGATCAACAAACTTTTCTGAGAATCAAATTTCAAGTTACGGCCTCAAATCGTACTTGAAAAGTGTTTTTATGACCTTAAAAAATGACTAATAATATTTGCCTATATTTAAAAAAATAAAATTGCTTCGAATTTGTAAATATTATTTTTCATGCTATTTAATAATTCATTATTTTTTTATTATTATTAAATTAAACATTACTGGCGAATTTCATAAGTTTTCATGTGGCTGCATTAAAGAAGAAGTGGCCATTTTCTCTTAGAAACGTCACATCATTGCATCCTTTGAAAGCATCATTTGGCACGACTAATAATTACTGCATTAATAACTGAGCATCTCTTGGAACAGCTAAACATCACCAAACATCAGTTAGCATCACTAGGAATCATTAAACATCACCAAACATCAGTTAGCAACATTAGGAATCACTAAACATCACCAAACATCAGTTAGTATCACCAGACATCATACTAACATCGTCTAACGACCTCGTGCAGATAACTCTCGCCTCTGCAGTACTGTTCGGCACTGGCATCTTCGTCGGTCTCGTGGGCTTGGCCTTGTACAAAATCAAGATCAGAAACCAAGGCACGTACAAGGTGAACAGTAGACAAGAATATTTTTACGAACCCTGCTCCACGAGCAACCACTGTCTCAGCTCATCCAGCAGAATCCAAGTTGATCCGAGCTCGTCCGATCAACAGAGCCAACAGCCGCATCAACAACATAACCGACAACAGCAACAACAACAACAGCAACTACACCAGCAGCAGCAACAACAACAACAACAGCAGACAAAAAAGAAGGAAAAGTCGAAAAAGAAAAAAGGCAAGTCTCTCGACAGGAAGGAGGACAGAGAGTGGTACGTTTGACGAGCAGACGTTTTCAGGCGTTTCTTCGATCCGGCGGGAAATGACTTTTTTTTTAAAGCGATGTTTCAGTTCTCTCCTCGTTTGTCGCAACAAACAGCGTATTGATGAAATATTGCCATTAATAAATGATTGAGAAAATATTGTGGTTGATAATCCATTGATAATGAATTGATAATAATGGATTAATAATCATTTGATAATTGATTAAAGTTGATTAATATCCAATTATTTCCTGGTTTGACTCGACAAATATTTCTAATGTTAGCGTTATTATAGTTTATGTATAAAAATAGTGTGTATTAATAACGAAATGTTCTTATAGTTATTATTATTATTATTATTATTTGTTATTATTATTACTATAATTTTTACTGTTTTCATATTGATATAATTTTTGATAATGTTATGATATCACTGACGATTTCCCATTTACTCATTCACTCGTCCAGTTTCATAAACATCATCATCATCATCATCATCACCGCCATAAAAATAAATAATTGCCGTAATTATTATAAATTAAGCGTCTGCTAATTCGTCATAATTTTAAAGTCAAAATGGATTTCGTTCAATTTTTTTTTTAATTTTAATTTTTTCATTTTATTTGCCGGGTAATTGAAAAACATTCGTTCGCTTTGTGACCGGCGCGGGTCGAAGGATGATGAATCATTCGTGTGTCACCATTGCTTGACGAAGCATCGATGCAACATCATATCATCACAACATCGCAACACCACATCGTCACAACATCACGCCGTCACAACCTCACGCCGTCACGTCACCGTCATCGTCACAAAATCACGTTCGAATATCACGATAGCGATTCGTCAATTCGAAACGAAATTTCTAACAAGCCCTTTTCGGAGCTACCGCTTCAGCATAAAGTGATGATGATGATGATGATGATGATGATGATGATGATGGTGGTGGTGATGATGTTGCTGATGATGATGACGAAGAAGATGGTGATGACGATGACGACGAAGAAGGTGATGGTTACGATTATATTGATTGCGATAATGCTCTTTGAACTTAACATAAAATTTAAAGACGTTTCCCTAAATTTCTCTTCATCGATTTTTATGTAAAAAAAAAATAAAATAAAAGATAAAAGAAAATTTAAAAAATTTTTTTAATTGTTTTGTTTTTCTACTTTTATTATCTTGTTTTGTTTTGTTTTGTTTTTTTTTTTTTGGTCCGCAAACAATTCACTTTGAATTTGGATAAAGGCAGATTGAAATTGATTTTATGCAATAAAATCTTGATCCAATCATATCATCCAAGCGGTGTTGTTTTGTTCCAATAGCTTAAATTCCTCCACACACCCATCCACCCACCCTAAAAAAAAAGCGGACAATTTCCCCCATCACCCACTCCCCCCAAACAAAATTAAAATTTCCCCCCAAAACCATGGGGCCAGGCAAGATGAATGACTGATGCTGTAGGACGAACTGGGATGTTGTTGTTCATAGTAAAGATGTTGTTGTTCAAAGGAACAGATGTTGTTGTCTTAAAGGATGTTTACGATAAGGATGCCATTACCTATCAGTGGTTCAAAGAATCGATTAGTCTCTGATCGCAACAACCACAGTTAATATATCAAATTATTATATCAATAAAATTATTATATTATAGAAATTGTTATTCTGCATAAATTATTATTAATTAATTAATTATTTATTTATTTATTTATTTACAACCATATAAATGAATGATTTACAATTATTTATAATTACTTGTAAATATATATATATATATAATAACGTAATAATATATATAACAACAGCACGTAAATCTTTTACAGTAATTGTTGATTGAAAATTGGTCCTAAAAACTTTCAAGTTGACAAAAGAAAGTCATCATTGAATGGAGTTCATAGCAGTGCCTATAATTCCTGTACTGGCCTATGAATGACTGGTAGAGTTACTATTATTATTGCTATTATTATTATTATTTATTAATATTATCTTATTGAATTGAATACGATTTATAGTAGCGCAGAAGTCTGACTAATGTCGTGCTCCATAACCTTAGTCGTGAGAATATTTGGGAATATTTATGCTATTATTATCATTATTATTATTATTATTATTATTATTGGCACTCAAGTTATTTTTAACCTTATTATAATCATGATCTAAAACCACAGCTCGACAGAGAATCTTCCCAGTGCCGTGAAATCTGAGGCTGGAAATAATTTAAGAATTCGAAAATTCGAAATTCTCGGAACTTTTAGAGCTTTTTCTCAAAAACATTTAGGATGCCCTTTGTTCGTCGTGCGCTTAATTTGTCGCTGTTGCAGCTGTTGAAGCTGACGCTATTGTCGCTGTTATTGACTTCACGATTTGCTCTCGTCTCCTCTCAAACATGCAATTCGAGATTCTGTCTCATACCGCACGAGACCAACCAAACTCTGACCAGCCTCGAGGATGCTCGGAGGTCTTGCAAGACCAAGGCCAACGATTCATTTCCGCTCGAAGTCTACGACTCTGAACTGAACGATCTCCTCCTATCGTCGTTGTCCAACAACACGAACTTCTGGAAGCGAAACGTACTCCTGAACATCGTCGAACGAACATCAAACGATTGGTATTACATCGATGAAGTTACAAGTTGGTTACTCATATTTTGATTATCATTGCTGCCATAGTAATTAACAATGTTGTTATTGGTTTAGTATATATTATATTTTATTATAATATTATATTAACAATGTTATTATCGGTTTAGTAATAATATAATTAACTATGTTATAATAACCAACGATGTTATTATTGGTTTAATATTATTGACATTATTTGTATATTATTTTATTATGTTATTATTTTGTTATGTTATGTTGATATTAAGCCCATGTGATTCTGCATCGACGAAGTTACATATCTTTTTGACGTCATTGTTATCATCGTATTTAACGATGTTATTATTGGTTTAGTGATATTATTAATTCATAATTATTGATATATTATTTCATTAAGTTAATATTTTATCATGTTATGGCATCGTGATTCAAATTTGGATCCATGAAGTTGGTTACAACTGTTTTGATCCAAAACGTTATTTTGGAGATGAAATATTGTGAATATAAGCATGAATGTAAGCATATGAGTGATAAGGAATGATTTGATTGTCAATCATAAAACAAATTCATATTTGTATGATTGTCAGACGACAAAGTTTGGGTTAAAAGTGTTGTTCTTGTTTGATAATAATAATATTATTATAATAACAATATTACATAATAATAATTTATAATGGTAATATTATAATAATAATAACATATTTAGCAATTCTTTGCATTGCATTTAATGTGTGTTTTATTTATGAAAACAAAATGGATTTAGCGCATTTATCATTTTAATGAGCATAAATAAGTGGGAAGCATTTAAATCAATTTTCTAGAATTTCGCCATTTTAAAATTATATTCGTCATATATTCGTGAAATTTTTAAGATAATTTGAAATTATTTTCCATTTTTGAATATATTTCCAATTTTGAAATTAACTTCTTTGTAAACATGATTACGTAAAAAATATAAAGATACTTTTGTTTAAAAGTTAATTCCTAAATTGAACCCTCAGAGATGGAAATTCCGAGTTATGATCACATTTGAAATTCTAAGCTCCGAGGGAATTTTAGTGGAATCTGAGAAAAATAGGAATCTCTGAAGAGAATCAGTGAAATATGTTGCTTATAGTTTCGTGGTGTTTTAAAGAATTATCTAAAATTAACATGAAATTATTTAAAATTAGAATGAAATTCTTCAAATTCTTGAAATCAGTAATTATAATTTATATTGGTTTATTAATAAATAATTTATATTAGTATAAAATGCCATTAAATTAAAACTTATTACGTAACCAGTGCCTGGTCAATTGTAAGGGGTTTTCCTCCAAAATATCACGGGTTTATTTCTCGGATTTTCTTCACCGAATGAGTCATAAAAGCTCTCGAGTGTATACTTGTGTTGTGTATGTGTGTGTGTGTGTGTGTGTGTGTGTGTGTGTGTGTGTGTGTGTGTGTGTGTGTGCGTGCGTGCGTGCGTGCGTGCGTGCGTGCGTGCGTGCGTGTTTGTTTTTTGTGTATCTGTGTTTACAAGTGTGTGTGTGTGAGTATCTCCCAAAACCCGTTTATGAACTGCAGGATAATAATAAACATGAAGGAAGTCACAAACAGAATGAAACACATCATCTCAGGCTTAAAATAGAATCGAAGGTCACGCCTTGCTGGTCGGTAAAATGTGAGTGAGTGAGTGAGTGAGTGAGTGAGTGAGTGAGTGAGTGAGTGAGTGAGTGAGTGAGTGAGTGAGTGAGTGAGTGAGTGAGTGAGTGAGTGAGTGAGTGAGTGAGTGAGTGAGTGAGTGAGTGAACTGATGAGTGAGTGAGTGAGTGAGTGAGTGAGTGAGTGAGTGAGTGAGTGAGTGAGTGAGTGAGTGAGTGAGTGAGTGAGTGAGTGAGTGAGTGAGTGAGTGAGTGAGTGAGTGAGTGAGTGAGTGAGTGAGTGAGTGAGTGAGTGAGTGAGTGAGTGAGTGAGTGAGTGAGTGAGTGAGTGAGTGAGTGAGTGAGTGAGTGAGTGAGTGAGTGAGTGAGTGAGTGAGTGAGTGAGTGAGTGAGTGAGTGAGTGAGTGAGTGAGTGAGTGAGTGAGTGAGTGAGTGAGTGAGTGAGTGAGTGAGTGAGTGAGTGAGTGAGTGAGTGAGTGAGTGAGTGAGTGAGTGAGTGAGTGAGTGAGTGATTTTCAATTACGACATCTGCATCTTAGAGGTGAAGTGAAATATTGATGGTCGAGAGGAGGCTGGATGATTTCTTTGCTTAATCTTGTTTGTTCATCTCGTTAACAACCACATCTTGTCAATCAACTTCGAAGATCCCCTTTCCACGGCTCCATCTTGCGGGGAGAATTTTAATTTCAATTACATTTGGTGAAAATTTTTAATTTATTCATATTTTATTCCGAATTTGGTACTTTCGCCTGTCGATAACGATGTTTAACGATGATTGAAATTATGATATCATTCAGATGCACGGTGTTGTTCATAGAAGACAAGAAATATTTTAACTCTGTTCATGCAGCACAAATTAATTATAATATACTTGTTTACATGTAAATAGTTTTTATTTATAAAAATTCTTTAATTTCAAATCCATCAGATACCCCTAAACCCCTCCCATTTGACATTGGCTCCACCCCCTCTGATCCCGACAAGAATTACATGTCCTTGTATCGCAACCCTGATGTCCTTCAACTTCAATTCATACCTAATTTTGGACACCAAGAACTTCCTGTCGTCTGCTCACGACCCTCAAGTAAATTTAAGAATATTTAATTGCTATTTAATAATATTTCATCGTTTAATACTAATTAAATTTGAATAATTATTTATTTTATATGATTTTTTTTATCCACAATAATTATAATTAATGATGTAATAAATTATTATAATTATAATAATTTATAATATTCACTTATGTCAACCAGCCGAAGACGATTGCAAGAGGGAAAACATGACCCACTTCTTCGTGAATAATTTGTGTCACGTGGCAGTGTCCGGATCGTTCACGTGGTTCCAGGCTCAGAATGAATGCCATCTCAGGAACTTTTCCATGGCTTCCCTCATAAACATAAATCTTAACTCCACCTCAATTTCAACCCATTTCAACCACTCAGCGTACTGGATTGCAATAACTAGGTCACTCTGGTATTGGGCCGATTCAGGTGCTGTGACTAGCTTTGGCTTAATTGATAAATTAAATAATAATAATAATAATAATATTCATAATAATCATTATAATGTTCTACAACTTATTTATTTCTAATTATAATTGTACAAATGTAATTTTGTCTTTTAATTATCAATTATATTGCAAATGAATTTCTTCGGTCTCTAATTTTCTAACAATTTATTACATTTCCTTGGATTAAATCTCGAATTAAAATTAAAATTAAAGGCATTAATCTAAAAACTAATCAAATAACATGACAATCAATCCGTCTCAGGTTCGTATGCCCACTTCTCCTATTGGCTGTTGGACATGCCGTCCCAAAATAACTCGAGCACCTGTGCCTACCTCATGTCTCAGGACAACGACAACAGATGGTTCAGAAAGGATTGCAACAACGACTTTGCTATCATTTGCATGACAGGTTCATGAATATTCAAAACCAATCTGCCATCCAATTTCATGATTGGATCAATTGCATATTAATAATAGAATTGAATTGCCATACATTTTTATTTGTATTAATAATTATATTTATAATTTTAATTATATTAATTTGTATATTAAGTTATTATTATTGTTATTATGTCGTTTAAAGTTATCGTTGTTATTCAAAGCTAATAGAATCCCTAAGCAAATAGAAATCCATTGATGTAGATTGCAATCATTTATGTAATTAATATTCATGAATTCATTTACATGATTAATATTCATAAAGTTCATCTGCATATGAATAATTTATGATTTTCATTTAAGACAAAGAAAGGCTTCCCGCCACTTCTTCGGATGAAGGTTAAATAATTAAATTAATTTAAAATTTAAAATATAATTAATCAAGTTACTTAAAATGATTTGACTAAATTTACAATATTTTATAAATATGTTTAATATTCAATTTTTAATAATTTAATAAATGTTATTTTAACATTAAGTTTAATACTAACAAGTTATAAATCAGTATTTTATCATTAGAAACGTTTCTTTTATTTTCTTATAAAACCCAAATAATAATTTAAATATTTAAATCCAAATATATTTTAAATGAGGGTTAATTTAAAAAATTCAAATCTTTCAATGGTTGACATTTTATTTTGTGGCATTATTTTATAAAAAATTTTTTAAAATTCCAAATTTCCAGGAAGTTCGGGCGGTCTTCCGGTTGGTTCGGTGGCGGGAATAACCATAGGAGCCATCGTCTTCGTTTCCTTGGTAACCACCGTCATCACATCAGTCGTCATTACGAAGAAAAGGAAAACTCTTCAATGACTTATTATCGTTCATAATAATAAATTTATGAACAATTAATAAATTATTTATTTATTTTTCTTTAAAGTTCGAAATGACAAAATTCTGTCAATAACTGCAATATTAAATGAAGAGATCTTTTGGATTAATTAGAGTTTTTAGGTTGTAAGTGAAACTGCTATTTTATACATTACCATTGATTAAAGTGTTTTCGAAAGTATTATTATTACTATTATTATTATTTATAATTAAAGCTGTTTGGTTTGTAGCTGATGTCTTCAGACAACAACAACGAAATAAAACATAAATAAATAAATTAATTAATTAATTAATTCAAGATACGAAAGATATCTGATTGGTTTCCAATTTCATAACAATCACATAAAAACATGCTGTTTATTCGAATGATTAGAGTTCAAACACTTCTAGAACAACCATTTCTGAATTTCAATCATTTTCAGTCCTGATGACGATTACCTCGTTATCCAGTGCATGTCTGACATTAGTTGGAAGGATGCAATGGAGATTTCATGTTTCAATTGTTTTTACTTGAGAAAAAGAAACCGAAAAATTTATATTTTCACCATAAACTTAAATAATTTATTAAATAATTTATTAAAACATAATTTGTTGAATGAATTATTAAATAATTTAATTAAATTTAAAGAAATTAAACAGCTAAATGGGCTAATCAGATGGTAATGCGTTATTGAATAAGATGTAATTAATACATTAAAAACTGAAATTTAATTTAACTCCATAAATTATAATTCAATGTTATAATTTTATGTAATATTATATTATAATTTAATATTATAATCTAACTTGTTCCGGTTGATGAGATTACGCTAAGAAGGTGTTAAAAATGTCGAAAAATGATTAATGGAAATGGATTTTGTGTTGAATTTTTAATGAAATTTAAAAATTAAGAAAAGAAACCTCAGAATTACAAACTATTTTCATGTCATGCAACCATGTCAACCCTAGAAATTTAGAATTCCAAACGTAGAACTTTATAACACCTTTTTTTTTGGACCTATTTTCAAAGTTTTTTTCTTTCTCTACTCAAAATCAAACCACTCAACGGCACACTGTGAGAGCCGGAGGCACTTCTGGCCCCCATCATAGTCCCATGGTTAAGCCAATTATTTCAAATTAAACTTTTCGTAAGTAATGTTGACTGCCGCTTGATTTATCTGGTTTTGGCAACCGCACCATTGTATTTATAAACCATTAATGTCTGAAATCAACTTTATCGGTTGTTAAAATATTGTCGATTTTGATCGATTGCTAAAAAAATTCTGATTTTTTGCAGAGCCTGATTATGAAGCACTTCGAGGTAACTTTTATTAAGTTGCCCACAGGGATAGTGTTTCATCTAGACGTGTCCAGGGGATTGCTCTAATGAGTCGCAATATTCACTAATGAGCACGACATTCAATATTATTATTATTTACTATTGCTATTATTATTATTTTGTAACTAGAAATCAACCATAGAAATTTAGTCGGGATCAAAATTCGTCGAATTTTTTGTAATTTATCTAGTTTTAAAACATGATTCATTTATTCTCAGCTCCTTCTTTCTATAAAAAAATATTTTAATAATTTATAAAAATCTATTAATATTTAATCTATTAATCCAAGCAAATTGCAAACTTTTAGATTAGGCTTAATGTCTGTCCCTAGAGACGTGTGGTTACTTTAGAAACGACTACTTGTCAACATTTCTTGTTTATTGGAATCACTATGGCCGATCAAGATTATGTGTTGATGGTTTGCTATTAAATAATTACAAAGACTCCAAACTTATTTATTTTGCTTGAAATTATTTTCACTTTAAAAATAGGGCACTATAGAATATTGGGGAAGGGAAAGATGTTACCATCAAATGCAAACTGTCATAGCTGATGGGCTGAGAGTCTACATCAACGATTCCGTTCTTATATTCATGAACGCGGTGTCTTTGTACCTCGAAGGTGTATTACTCATCCGTAATTTTGCTTTTATGTCCATTGAACTCTTTATGCTCCTAAAAGATTAACAAAGAAATCAGGCAAAATGAATTAAATATTTTAAACCATTCATGCGATAGGTCGAATTCAAGAAAGTCTGAGACAGTTAGAAAATGTTCTTAACAAGCAGGATGTTGGCCTAGCATCAACCATTGCCATGCTGCTCATTCACAAGCAAGCAAAACATATTGGTAAAATAAATAATTAAATAATTAATTGCTTAATTAATGTTATTTGTATAGCAAAAAATGTGCAGAAATGTTTTGTGGGAAGGAAAAAAATGCTTCTATCAGATATCATTGGGCCAGCATCGTGTTGAATCGTGTCGATTAAAAATGTTTTAATTTCAATAACAGAAAAGGAGGCAGTGCAAATGCTTGAAAGTAAGATGAAGAATGAACAGAAACAAGCTGGAGCAGAGGTTGCAAAAATTTCAAAACATTTTGACAAACTGATTTTCATTTTGTTGTCAGTCATATTCACAATTATTTTCATCAGTAATGGTAATATTACATTAATTAAATTAAATTTCAATTAAATAATGAGACACCGACAAGTTGATAGAATACTTTTGGCCACAAATATTTTTTTGGTCATAGATTTTCATAGGTTATAAAGTTATGTAATTTTTAAAAAATCAGGCTCTATATTACGGTGCCTGGTTGTATTCAATGGTTGGGAATCAAGAAAAGGCTCAGGACTACATGGACAGAGTCGTCAACATGAACATGGCCGACAAGAAGAAGGAAGTAATGGCTTTAAATAATGATTATAATTATTGGATAAACAATTATTATGGAAGTTAATTCAATTATGAAACAAAGAACTAAGCACCCCCTGTAGATCAGGCGCACGGTGCTATATAAATGACATATTATTATTATTTGAAATAATTATTATAATATATTATTATTTTGAAATAATTTCAAAATTATTTTCATAAATTCATTTATTCTGAAGTCCTTAACCTTCAATCCACGTCATCTCGCATTAAACTGAAATTACACGAAGTTTGGCATCTAATATTGGAGATTAAGTGATTAAATGGAATGATAAATATAATAAACATACAATGATAATATTATACATAAATATACATCAGGCGAAGTATATTGAGAAATTATGTTTCAATTGTTTGGTTTCACCATCTTAGATGCTTGCATTGAAAGGTTGGGTGGACATGATGGGGAGTGATTCTTTTGCCTCAAAAAGATCCTACGAATACTTTGATAAGTCGCTCAGGTAGACATGTTGCAAACTAATATCCTCTATTTCATTTATTTTTTCTATTTATTCATATTCGAATTATTTATTAGGTTTGAATAATTTTAAAATTTATATTCATAATTGTGCTCTCTGCGACTTAATTAACAGATAACCTATAAAATAAAATGTATTTATTATTATTATTATTATTATTACTATTATTAATATTATTATTATTATTGTTATTATATTAATACAATAATGGCTGTTTATGTACATTGGTCAATGTAATAAATTGATCGTTAAGTTGTTAATGTCAAGTAATTAGTTAACGCCATGACACGAGTAACCATGGAAACGTTTTCCATTCCACGTCGCAAGACTGGAAGGTCCGAAACATCCGAACGCGCTTCTGGGAAAAGCGAAGTTCCTGAAACTGAGCCGGCACCAGCAGGAAGACAGGAAGAAAGCGGAGGAGCAGATCCTGGAGCTCATCAGTCACTCCATCGTCCTCCACGATTCCTTCCTTCCAGGTCTCGTAGAGAAGATGAATTTCCTTCTCATGATCCAAGACTGGGAACAAACGCTGGACACCTGCCACAGGTAAGAGAGAGATCGCAAGCGGTGTGTCTATCGGATTATCAAGCAGATTATCTTTCTGTATCATTACAGTATTGCTAATGATTTATAAATAAGTGCATATTAATCATATATTAACGAATTGCAACATCATGTAAAGTAATAAATATATATTAATTATATGTTAATGTATTACAACATCATGTAATGTAATACAAAGAGGGCTGTTTCTATTGCAAAGCTCTCAACTCCAGCAGCTCTCGAAAGGTATTCTATGCTCGAATCTCGACTTCGAGAAACCTGGCAAAAGTAGACACTTGGCAACAGGGATTTGTAAAAGAGCCAGCTGTCACACTAAGAATATTAAATTAATCGTATAATGTAATAAATATTTATTAATAAATTATATATTAATGATAAATAAGTAAATGAAATGAGAAGCATTGGGTGGCAAGGAACGAGTGAAATGCGGAAGCAGTGAAACAAAAGAAAGATGAAAAATGGTTTCCAATGAATTTTTAATTGTCGGGATGAATTTTTGGGGATTTTTATGAATTACGGTAAAATTATTTATTATTGTTGTTATTATTATTATTATTAGTAGTATTATTATATATTATTCCGAAGGATTTTCGAGGTGGATGAGGATTGTCTGCAGGCGAGGCAGGTGATGGCCGTTTATTACCTGGTCAAGGAGGTCAATTATGACGAGGTGGTTTTAAATTTTAAATGGATTTAATCATATACTTATATTAGATAATAAATCAACTTAATAATAATAATAATATTAATATTAATTATAACAATGAATAATGAATTATAATAATTTAATTTTATTGTTTAATAATTATTGTTTTTTTTTAATTTTTATTATTATTATTATTGTTGTTATTATTATTATTATATTAACTACCATGTTGTCAGGCAAGCAGCTGCATAGCTCGACTCCTGACCTCGTTGAACTCCGTGGAACCACAAAATGCTTTCCTGTTTGACAGGTCTGCAAAACTCTTCTCCAAGTTGGTTAGTAATCTGGTCTTATGAATTATTTTTTATGGAAGGATGGATGGATGGATGGATGGATGGAGGGTTTGGCCAGACGAATGAATATTTGGATTTCATTTCAAAATATGATGAAGCATTGCGATGTTGCGATGTTGATGGAGGAATTTAATTTGTTAAGTTGTTAATTAAATCTAGTTATTGAATGAAGGACTTAGTCATAGTAAATTAATTTATAATATTAAGGGCAATTGTGTGGTTGTGAGGATGTGTAGCTATGGAGGCAAACATTAAATCTTTAACCGAAATATTATATTAATATTAACTTCAATATAATAATATTATAATATAATATTTATTAAAACAAGGTTTAAAAAGTCTTATAAGTTTAAAAATTAATCATTTCAAAGGAATCACTAACACTAATCATGTAGCAATGTCATCACAGTTATGGAAATGAAGACATTAATAACTTGAACAGACAATTGATGAAGTTAATATTAATAGATTATCATAAATTATTCGACTACTCCACTCCAAAAGAGCGTCAAGAACGCAGACATCCTCCAGCAGACGGTTGCGATGAGCGAGCGAGCGCTGAGGGTCAGCGAAGAGCTCTCATTGGCCAACAGGTACGTCTACCTGCTCGAGTTGGGGCGCCAGTTGTTGTTCCAGGGGAAGTCAAAGGACGCCATGAAGCTCTTCGATGCGGCTTACGAGGCAGGAGAGGACAAATTGGAGGCTCTGATTGGTCCGATTGATGTTTTGTTTGTGTTCTTATTTGTTTGTTGGTCTATTGGTATGCTGTGCTTTTTATGTTTTTCATTTGTTAATTGATGCTTGGTGAGTCTGTTGTGAATAAAAATTTCTTTGTAACTGTGAGTTTTAAAGTGAATTAGGGTTAAAATCATGATGACATGGTGTTTACATTGATAATGCCAGTGGCAACAATACATGGCTGAAAGTTATAGCTACTTGTTCCTTCATTTATAATACTTATAATATTTATAATTACTTCAATTATAGTGTATGAAATTAAAATTTGTATTCTTATAAGTGTTGCTAGCAGTAATTATAATATTCGTAAATATATTACATAAGCATGTATTTACATAATATTATTACATAATATATTTACGTAACATTATTAATAATAAAATTATAATTAATAATATTTACATAATATTATTGGATTATATCAAACCTGGGATGAATATTTTGATAGAATATTTTAATCCCATTTTGCAACAGGAAAGTTGAGATGTTACTTGGCAGAAGACTTGTTTCAAGAGTTTTCAAATCAACTTGAATTCCTTCAAGAACTCAAGGACACTCTGGGAACTTCAGCTGTGCGTATTTATTGGATTTATTGATTTTATTATTTTTCTTTATTGGTTTTTATGTTTAAATATTTTAGAAATGATTAAATTGATATTTATTAACAATTGACTTAACTAATGACCATAAAGTTATAGTTGCTTTCTGTACCTTATAGCTCAAATACATAAAAGTACACAAAGTCAAGTTATTAAATGCTGATGAATTTTATGTGGTTTGAATTTCAAGCTGATGCTGTTTAAAAATATCTGATAAGATTTATATTGTTATATAATAACAACTAATATTATTTAATAATAATAATATTTAAAGTTGTTTAATAATAATAATAATTTATCCATTATTAAACTCAGGAGTTGGAATTCCTGAGAGGATTGAACGGACTGGAAAGGAACGAAGGGCACGAGAAGACGTTTCAACTCCTCAAAAAGTCCGTCGAGATGCACTTCACGACCCTCGACCAGAGCGTCTACTCCCTCGACTTCCTCGTCGCCTTGGACACGACCTTCCTGCTGGAGGTCGTCGAGTCCCTCCTCTTGCTCGCGCCCCAACAGGTGACGTGTTTTTAATTAATCGCTTGACGAATTACGACGAGTCCCGATTAGTCATAATGATAACGTTGCAGTCGGATGATTCAATCGTGTTATAACTTCAATCAACTATCAAATCAATCAGATGATTCCAAGGATGATCTTAATTGATTACAATTTCTTATGATTGGATGATTCAGCAGAGGCATGATAAATACAGTATTAGCGAGACTCATATATCTCGTATTAAGCCTTTTCGAAAACATTTCGTTATTAATAAATCTATTTTATTTTAAAATACTTGTTTAAGTAGAATTTTTGTTTTAAATTGAAATAATAGTTGGAAAAAATAGAAAAGGATTTATCACACATAAAAAATATTTAATTGATTTTTATCATTTTTTTATTTTTCTAACAATTTGTTAATAATTAATTAATTATTAATCGATTAATGATTGACTTTAAATTAGAACTATCTGCAATTTCATAAGAAGTTCATTTGTACTCATATATATTATTATTATTACTTGGTATATTTCTTGTATTATTAGAAGCATTTTAGAAGTAATCATTATAAAACCATCAATTGGCACTTATTGTGGACTATTAAAAACATTGCCATGAACTGCATTATAATAATATGGAACATTATTATAATAATAATAATATGGAACATTATTATAATAATAATAATAATGGGGAACATTATTATAATAATAATAATATGGAACATTATTATAATAATAATAATATGGAACATTATTCGAAAACTGTGTTAGTGGTCCTATTGGGCCCTTCAGTTTGAATAAATAAATAAAAATAATAATAATATGGAACATTATTATAATGGTGCATGTCCAAAAAAGGGCTTTGAGAGCACAATACAATATGTTATAATACACATTACAAACTACAACATTAACATAAATTAATAATCAGCCTCTCGGCAAGGGCCAATCGGCAGACCCGGTTTTGTGTCAGTGTGTCATGATATTGGAGTGCCTGCAGAGGAACTTGCCAGGTCATTTGGAGGTCATCAGGCTCATGGCTCGAACCAAATTCCTATTGGGTGACTTTGACCTTTCGAAGTTCCATGAATAATTAATATTTTATAACGATTATTTCTAATTAATGGTAAATTTTAAATAATGAATGTTGTTTCATGCTGTTGATACATTACAGCAAAACATTTCTCAAAGAGATTATTAATATATTAATATAATATAATTATTAATATATATATTATTCTGATTATTATTTTTATTGCCTTAAATTGTACCCCTCTGTAATCATTGCAAATACAGAGATGGATACATAATTTTACATGTATTTCCTGAATTTTTAATTTATTTTTAAATTAAATACTTTAGTTATTTTTGTACTATTACTCATTATAATATTCATTACTCATATTCTCATATAACAATATATTACTCATTAATATTCAAAGTGATTTTAAACAGGTGAGTTCTCATCCTCCTCGAAGTTGTTGCAGCAATGTCTCCAACACGATCCATCATCCACAGAGTGCCACCTTTTGATGGCTCAGGTTTCAGTTGTTGTTTAATTGTTAACTGATAAGTTATCACAACTAATTAATTATTCACAAATGTGGTACATGGAATGGGATGTTTCGTGCAAAGATATCCATCCGGGAGCCCAATCTTTCGCTCTTTCATCATTTCTTCCGCTTTTCGTTCCAGGTTTATCTTCAAGACAATAATTTCAAGATGGCCAACCATTCTCTCGATGCAGGACTCAGTTACAATTTCAAGGTTTATGAGCAGCAATTAAATTATATTAAATTATATTAAATTAAATTCATATTTAATAATTATTTAACAAATAAAGTTCATAATCAACTTATTATTCAATACAGGTGAGAGAGCACCCTTTGTTTCACCTGATAAAATCCAGGATACTTAAGAAACAAGGTCAGGTGGAGGAAGCACTGAAGACCTTACAGGTAGCCATTGATCTACCTGGAGTGAAATCTGCTCGAGGTTGGAAAACGATTACTTGTCTACTGATATCATTGTAGATATCAATGGGGTACTGTCATTTGTTTTCATTCCATGTTATAATTGTTATCACTGTTATTGATATTCAGTGTTTTCACCAACTTGAAAGCCTTCATTGTCATTGTTATCATCATCGTCGCCGTCATCATAGTGAAAATTTAACATCATCATTGTTCTGATAATCATCATCATCGTCATCATCATCATCATCATCAGGTAAGAAACAAGAAAGAAAGAAGAAGGAACAGTTAGGAACTTCAACAAGTGACAGGATGTCAGTGTTTCTTGAGCTGGCAGACGCCTACAGGGTCCTTGGTCAAATGGTTCGACGATTATGATTGTGATGATGATGATGCTGAGATGGTGGTGGTGGTGGTGATGATGACGATGACAATGACTTTGATGATGGCCAATGAGAAGTGATGGCAATGATGACAATGAGTTTGGACATTAAATAAAAATTATTCAAACGTTATTGCCATTTAAATGTTATTTAAATATTATTGCAAATGTTATTTCAAGTGCAAATGATATTTTTTACTTTTAACGTCAAGAACGAGGCCGAAAAAGTGATGGAGGAAGCGATGAAGGAGTTCGAAAACACGGGCGAAGAGGTTCGAATGGTCGTTGCCAACGTTGACCTTTGCTTGGCCAAAGGAGAGGTCGAGGGGGCTCTGAACATGCTGAGGACCATCGGACCACAGCAGCCTCACTACGTCCAGGTCAGGAACGATTCAGGATTTGAATATTCAAATTAGGTTGATTAAATTAAACTTATTAATTTACTTTAAATGATAACTTAAAATAGAATTATTGATGTTAATAGTAATTGATAGTATGCCAAGGGAAACACTGGGTATGATAATTTAGATATTATGATAATGATATCATTTATTGTGATTGTGATTACGCCAGATGTTATGATAATGGTATCTGTTATGGTGATGATGATAGCATCAATGATATCGATAATATCAATATATTTACCCTTCACATAGAATTTTTTCATGATTTTGAATTAATTTCAGGCCAAACAGAAAATGGCCGACATATATTTGAACAGGAAGAGAGACAAAAAGCTTTACATCAACTCATACATGTTGGACTCATACATACTCTTTATTATCACTTATTATTGATTAATTAATTATTTATTTATTTTAACAATTAATTTATATATATATATATATATATATATATATATATATATATATATATATATATATATATATATATTTAATTAATTAATTGATTTATTTATTTATTAATATGGTTATGGGCTGTAAAATTGTTTGCAAATGTCATTTGATACAAAGGGATAATTTAGGTCTAATGTATCCGTAGTATATTTATGTAAGTATTTATTATATAAATAACCTATAATATATAATAATATGCATCTTAAAAATATAAATGTTTATAAAATATAATTATTCCATGAATAATTATTCAGAGATTTGTACAAGAAGTTGCCAGGAGTACAAACAGGGATATTATTGGGTGATGCATACATGGAGATCCAAGAGGTCTTGTGCCATGGCATCTTAATACTAAATTGAAATTATAATAACTATAATAAATTGCGTAATAATGCTTAATTATAAATATAAATCACTAAATATCATCCTTCAGTAACTATTATTATTATTATTATTATTATTATTAATCGTCTTAAAGGTAATCAAATAATACATTAATTTTTTATTAAATAATGCAAATAACATTAATAATAATAATAGTAACAATAATTATAATAATAATAATAATAATAATAATAATAGTAATAATAATAATAATATTAATATAATATAAAAACATCTAATACTTTCAATGATATATTAACTATTACTTAACTATTAATTCAGCCCGAGAAAGCCATCCAGTCTTACGAAGTTGCAATCAAAAAGAACCCGAGGGATGCCGTCCTCGCCAATAAAATCGGGCAGGCCCTCGTGCGGACTCATCAGTACGGCAGGGTTGGGTTGGATTTCATGGGTGCTTTGTTCGAATGATTAATAACTTAAAAAAATTTTTTTTTTAATTAATTAAGGAATTGATTAAGTAATAGATGACTAGTTTTTAATTAATTAATCGTTAATATTAATTAATATTAATTAATTAATTATTAATATTTAATATTGATTATTAATATTCAATTAATTATTAATATTAATTAATTAATTAATAGATGCATCAGTTTGTGATCAATGAATAGATTACTTGATTATTCAATCGATTATATGGTTATTTGTTTCTTTATTAACAGCTCAAATGTTTAATATTTGTTGTTCGATCTGTTATTCACTTTCATTCAGTTCCATTGAATTTCATTTCATTTTTGATACTTTATTTGTTAAATTAGTTTTATGAGCCAATAAATTTTATAGAAATTTTTCACGATCGATCGACCGATTGATGGATGTTAAACTTATTTTAAAAGGCACTCATTTACTATGAAGCTGCTTTGAAGCAAAGCGATCAGCAGTTCTTGAGGTTTTTGATATTTTCTCCTCTCATTTTTGATGCAATCGATCAATCAATCAGTCAATCAATCAATCAATCAATCAATCAATCAATCAATCAACCAATCAATCAATCAGAAATATTTAACTTAATTTAAATAATAATCATGAAGTTAATTAACTTATTAAAAATATAAAAATTTTAAACCATTTATCACTTGTGTCGACTTTAAAAGCTAAGATAACGAGTAATAAACCGGTCATAAACCAATCATCATTAATTTTTCCTCAGGTACGACTTGGCCAAACTGCTGATGCTGTTGAAACAGGATGACAAAGCAGAGAAGATCCTCAAGTCATTCATCGACAAAGAAGAAAATTGTTCGTATATTATTTTATTATTATTATTATTTTATTATTATTTTTTTTTAAATTTATTTAATATTATTTAATCATTCAAAATGTAAATTGAAACTAGATAATGTAAAATAACTGTTGATTTCATAATTTGATAATTTAAAACTTGTTATAAAGTCAAGTTGAAGTTTACATAAATTTTTGTCTCCGACCAATCAGCAGTCGACCTAGAAATCATGACCCAGATTTCAAGGTGTTCCTACCTGATGTCCCAAATCTGTCACAAGAGAGGAGCCCTTGAGGAGAAGATGGTTCATCTGAACAGAGCCAAGGATGTGCAGGAGAGGCAAGTTCTTTAAAAATTATTATTATTATTATAATAATTATTATTATTATTATAAAAATTATGTACATGTATACAATAAGGTATATTTTTATATATAAGAAATATATGAGGATGGACACATTTAAATAATTTATGCTGTAATTATTTATGTTTAATTTTCAATCAAGGCTGTGAGTCATGAATATTTAAAGGGATTATGTGTTAAATTACTATCTTGAAATATGATGTTAATAATATGTTGATGATGATGATGATGATGATAATAATAATGATGATGATAAGGCAGTGATTATTGCAGGTTGTTGATGAGACTGAGTGTGGATCATACTGATGCCTTGGAGGAAGCCAAACAATTTGCTGCAAAGTAGGTGTAGATGATGATGACGATGGTAATGAAGATGGTGATTGCAAAGTTAAAGGAGCTAAATGTTCACGCATAATTAATGAATAATTAAGTTCATGAATAATTAAGATTGTTTTGTTAAATGAATTCCTGTTGCATGCAAATATAACCGATTGGTTGCGATGAAAAGGATCGATTATTTAACCATTGTTTGTTATTATTTGATTGATTTAGTCATTTTAATGATTTTAATCATTTAAAAATGAGCCAGATAGTGCCAAGTAATTCTTAGCGTAATTGGAAATGTTTATATCAGAATTGTTAATAAATATTAATAAATAAATTGTTTATTTACTATGAATTCCTCGAAGAATTTTCTGCGAGATTGGTGAACACCACTTCGTGACTCGTGATTACACGAAGGCCATTCAAAGCTACAGGGAGGCCATCCAAGTCCACGACGGGGATTCTAAGGTGGCTCCATGAATATTTATTAGCTGTATGCACTAGAAACAACTGCATGAATATTTATTAGCTGTATGCTCTAGAAATAGCTGCATGAATATTTTATTAATTAGGGGCTTTAGAAGTGGCTTTATAAATATATAGTATTTGTTGTGAACAAAACTGCAAGACGGTCATGTCTTAATAAGGATTGAATAATAATAATAATAATAATAATAATTGCAAGAATTATTATAGGTCCCATGTTTTATGAAGTGGTTCATATATTAATCCTTGGATGCCCAAGGTAAAAAATCCTTCCAAGGCTTATTTACAACAATAAGTTCCATTAATAATTACAATATGCTGAGTAATTAATTGAAATAATTTAATCCTATTAATTATATTAAATTTAATGGAATTTAATAAAATTTTAATACTTTAATATTTTAATATTTAATATTTTAATATTTAATATTTTAATACTTTAATATTTAATATTTTATTTAATATTATTAAATTTCAATTTTTCAAGCATTTAAGTGAATCTAAAATAATTTAAGTCTATTAATTATACTACATTTAATCTTAAATAATTAAATTAAATTAATTATACTATATTTAATATAAATAAATTATTTCAGAGTCACCTGAGACTGGCAAACCTGTTGATGTTGATGGATCAGTTGCAGGAATGTCAGGACATTTGCATGCAGCTGATAGAGGCAAATAAGGACAAGGACATGGCATCAGTGGTAAACTAATTAATATTCAAGGACATGGCATCGGTGGTAAACTAATTAATATTCAAGGACATGGCATCAGTGGTAAACTAATTAATATTCAAGGACATGGCATCAGTGGTAAACTAATTAATATTCATGAGATCATGAGTCATAGATGACATTGAAGCTGGTCTTTAATGTCATGTATTATATTTGTTTTTCTTCAAGCATTTCAGTCGTTTTTTGATATAATATGATTAATTAATTATAATTAACGATCAATTCGTTAATTAACATTGATTAAAACAGGGTTTAATTGTTTGATTAGCATTAATTATTATAGTTATAATTAATATTAATTTGTTTAGTAATTTATTTAATGTTAATTTATTTAATAATTTAATTAATATTAATTATAATTGATATAATATAATTGGTCATTAATTATAATATTATGTGATAATGATAAATGATCTAATTAATTAAAATTTGTTTTCATTAATTAGTGTGTTAAGAAGTGATTAAACGTTTAAAAATAAATTGTTATCATTATTATTATTTTTTTCTGAAGATGTTGGCAGAAGTTCTGTTCAAAATGAACGATCAAGAAAAGGCACTTCAACAAATCAATTCACTGCTCAGGGATAAACCTGGTCGAGTTTTTTTTGTTGAGATTTTAAATTTCTGTTTCACTTATTTTGTTTATTTTATTTTATTTATTTATATGTTTTTGTTTATTTTTATTTCATTTTATTTATTTTTTTTTATTTTAATTTTTATTTGATTACGTTTCAACGGCTTTTAAACTGATAAATTGTGAATAGCTTTTCTTTAACAAAAGAAACATTTTTGCTCACCTATCTAATTGTTTTCATTAATTATTTTCATTAATATTTTCATTAATATTTTCATTAATTAAGCATTAATTAAGCACATGATCAGTTACAAAGTTTTCTTCCATGAGACTGGAAATTTAAAAACATCCCAAAGAACATGAAGAAGACTACGATGATGACGATGATGATGACGATGATGGTGACGATGATGATGACGATGATGATCTTATTTCAGACAACTACTCAGTGCTGTGGAGGGTAATAGAAATTATGAGGAGGGCGGGTCAGCTGGAAGGATGTCCGTACTTCATTGACCTTTCACAGAACTTTTCCAAGAATCCTGACCTCGATTCTGGCTTCAACTTCTGCAAAGGACTTTATGAATGGTAAACTGATTGATGAAATTGATCGATTGACTGATCGATCGATCGATCGATTGATTTGATTGGTTTTATTGATTTCATTTATTTTTTAATTTAATTTATTTATAATTTAATTAATGGTTTCCGTTTCAATTTCTTTTTAATCTATTTATAGTTTTAGTGCCTTACTGATAACAAAAGGTTGATGTAAAGATTGTAAACAATGATTGATTTGATCGGTTTTTATTGATTTTATTTATGTTTCATTTTATTTTTAATTCATTTTAATTTAATTCCTTTAGCATCTTACCAATTGAATAATTTATTGAAATGTCATTTTTAATCAGTTAATTAACATTTTTTATTGCAATAGCGATTAATGTATAAAAACAATAACAATAATAACTATAATAATAATAATAATAATAATAATGGTCGGTAATAATAACAAATAAATAATAATAATAATTCAACAACCGAACATTCTGAACAGGTACACTGGGAATGTGAACAGCGCCCTTGAGAAGTTGAACAGGGCTCGAAGGGACTCCGAGTTTGGTTTGAGGGCCACGTACCTCATGATTGAAATCTGCCTCAACCCCGACAACGAGACTTTGGGTGGGGAGGTTTTAGAGGGAGGAGCTAACGACTCCATGTGAGGCCATGCATTGATATGCATTATTCATGGATTACGTGTTGTTGTCATGAATAAATTAATTTATTATGATTGATGGATGAGTAAAGGTTAAACCGGTGCAGATCGTTGCTTATTTTTTATGTTGACTGTGATGAAACTTTTGGAACAGTTTGCATTTCAAGCAGTTTATGTGTTCAATATAATAATGTAATTATATTATAATTATAACTATATTATAATTATAATTATTTTATAATTGTACTGCAATATAATATGACAATAATTCATGAATCTTAATCCCTTAGTCATTGCAGGCAATAAATTGACATTAACTTAAGTTTTAAAATAACAGTAACATTAAAATGAATTAAAATATCTAAGAATTATTAATTAACTCATTAATTATTCAAACTGATTTTTTAAAAATAATTTAAGGGGCCTTGAGGAGAAAAGAGAGGTGGAGAAGGTTGGCCTTGAAACTGCAGAGAAGTTGTTGAAGGTATCATCAACTTGTATCACCATCCCTGGTATCATCACTTAGATCAACATCCCTAATATCACCATCAATGATATCATCATCACCTGTATCATTGTTGCCGATATCATCATCACTGATATCACTAGCATCTCTAACTAAGCAGTTAACCAAGTCAATAGTTTCAACTTTTAATTAATGTCTATCAATATTAATATTTATGTTTATGTCCGAGCTATTCCTACTGGCCTCGTTAGTAACAAGGCCGTTACGACATTAATATTAATGTTCTCGTGAAGGACATCCGACCGAGAGCAGACGACACGAGACACGCGATCCTCTCCAACCTTCACCTCGTCATCTCCAGGAACAGGAACCTCGTTGAAACTGCACTCAACAACCTCCTTGGAATACTCTTGGCCAATGTAACAATCCTCGAACTTAATTAAATTAATTCAATTAATTAAGTAATTAAAAATAATTCAATTAATTAAGTAATTAAAATTAATTAAATTAATTAAGTAATTAAAATTAATTAGACCATTAATCAATAGTAATTATTAACATCTAATGGAATAGTCATTGCTGGTGGGAATTTGCCAGGGAATTGATGGCAGTATTTTAGACTAATTTGTTTTATATTGGTCACTAATTTCGATATAGGAAATTGATCGACATTGGATGTTCCATCCATCCATCCATCCGTCCGTCCGTCCGTCCATCCATCCATCCATCCATCTTTTGAGAATGAGCCTATTTAAATATTTAAGATTTGTATTTAGATTGATACCAATTTATGACGACGATTATCACGACGACGACTACGACGATGACGATGACGACGAAGATGACTTTCAACAATGTTTCAATCCAGGAGGAGAATGTCATGGCCCTGTACTGCACAGCAGTTGCTTACATGATGCTCAAGCAGACGCCAAAAGCCAGGACGCAACTGAAGAGGGTTGCAAGGACTGCCTGGAACCTCGAGGTTTGGTGATTGATTGAATGAATGAATGATTTGTTGGTTAGATGGGTATTGGTTAACTGACTGGCTAATTGGTTAATTGGTTTATTGATTGATCGATCGACCTGTTGATTGGTTAATTGATTGATTGGTTGATTAATTGATTGGTTTGTTGATTGATTGATTGATCGATCGACCTGTTGATTGGTTAATTGATTGATTGGTTGGTTGATTAATTAATCGGTTTGTTGATTAATTGATCGGTTTGTTGATTGATTGATTGATTGATTGGTCAGTCGGTCAGTAGATTAATCAACCAATTAATCGATTGACTGGCTGAAATCCATCAGAACAGAGATTTTGAGAGATGATTTTGTCTCCTCGGAACACTTTTTCATATTAAATTGTAAATGTAATCTGATCATTGAATTAAAATGTATTTGCATTGTTTTCTACAAATGCAGGATGCAGAATATTTGGAGAGAAGTTGGTTACTTCTTTCTGACATTTACATCCAGGTTAGGAATTTTAAATTGTATTTTAAATTATAATCAGGTTATAACCTAATTAAAATTAAATAATTAAAATTAAATAATTAATTCATTTGCAAGAGAATTGAGAGCAGTAAATTATGCTGAGATGCATATTTTATTATGTTATTGTTAACTCCTTTGGAATTTAAAATAGATGAAATTCTTTTTGTTTTATCCTCAGAGGGAAAACTATGATCAAGCCAAAGAATTACTTGCAAGATGCCTCATGTACAACATGGTGATAATGTTTATCATTATTTATTAAAAAATTTTAGTTTTACTTCTATAATTTTCCTCTAACTTGAGGTCAGCATAAATTTGATGCTGCTTTTAACTTCAGTTAGCAACTGTTTAATACAGTAACATATTATTAATAACTAGTGGTGCCCAGCCACACGTTGCAGTGGCTTGGTCTGATTAATTTTATAAGAAAGAAATTTTCTAATATGTTTATTTTTACAATTTCACAAATTTGCGTGAGGGTTACGATAGTTTGAGCTTTTTAATGTCTCTCTAAAGTTTATTTACATAGATCAGGCCATGACGTTATCGTGGCAAGATAGCCGGATTTTCGGAAAAAAGCGTATTTTTAGTTTCTGTAGTATATATAAACCTATATACAAACACTCCCCTGATCGAGCAGTATGATGTGTCAAAATTTCAAAGCAATTGGTTAAGTACTTTCAGAGAACATTTACATGTTACAAACACACATTGCATTTTTATTTATATAGATATATAACATATTAAAAGTAACTCAATAATTATTCGAACTGATTTTTGAAAAATAATTAATAATATAATTATTATAATTAATATTATAAATAACTATAATATTGTTAACAATTTTGAGTTTTGTTTCCTGGAAATGAAATAATTAATTATAATTACAAATAATTAATTATAATTGCAAATAAATATTTAATTGGAATTGCAGTCTTCCTGCAAAGCTTACGAGTACCTGGGCTTCATCTTTGAGAAGAACCAACTCCACTCCGAAGCAGCCACCATGTACCAGAATGCTTGGAAGTTTGGCAAACAAAAGAATCCTGCCATTGGTCAGCTTGAACATTTGAATTTTTGTTTTTAAATTTCTTTATTAGCATAATTTATGTATATAGGGTAGGTATGGTTGATGTGTTGTACTTAATGAACCATATGTCTGCAGACATCGTGTTGTCTCAATGTAAAATCATGATGATGGTGATGACTTTCAACAATGTTTCTATAACATTAGCACTATATAGATACATTATATGTTATATTATATTATATTTTATCATATCATATGATTTCATTTTATATTATATTATATTATATTATATTATATTATATTATATAGATACATTTATATTAGCAATAATATTTCTTCTTGTGTGGATTATTAAGCATTTCCTCACCTTAACTAACAACATTTACAAAAAAACATTAGCATAATCTCAAGTATTCATAGATATAACACTTCTACTATTCCTACATCCTTATATTACTTATTTATCCTTCTGTACTTGAACTACTGCACCTCGTCTGGGCATCCAGCCATTCTCGTCACCCCATCATGTCTTTCAAAGAAATATTTAAATGTTGCTCTAATCCTACCACACAAATTCCCATGTGGCACCCACCTTTAGAAAGTTCCATATCCTCAAATCCATTAAATTAATTACTTTCAGGCATTATTAAAATTTAATACCACAGAAATATTGTAATTATCAGATATTTAACATAATAAGTGCATCACTAAATCCATTGAAAAGTATTTTCGTACCAAATAAATTATTATCTTTAGGGTCAATGCATCAGCAGGGCATATCGTATCAGCATACCTTTATTAATCTGCCTATCATGCTTATTGTTTATTTCCTTGTTCTGATTAATAATTGTTTAATAAACTCAAAAATAAAACAAAATTCTTCAAGTTTAAAAGTTAATTTATATTCAGGCTACAAACTGGCATTCAACTTCCTGAAAATCAAGAAATACACGGATGCCATCGACGTCTGCCACCAGGTCGTTGTCGTCCAAACTTTTGCATTCGGTTCATTAATTAATTAATTAATTAATTAATTCAATTATCACTTAATTAAATCCTATGCAATACATAAATAATAAGTTCTAATCATAACTAAGTTTACATAATTAATAGATTTTAATTAACAGATTACATCGTGCAATTCTTGCTCCAATAAACTTTAAATTCTAAAATAATTCTAAATAATCCCAAGGACATCACACAATAATTCGTTGATATTGAAAAACCAGGTTCTGACGAACTTCCCAATGTATCCAAAAATAGAAAGAGACATTTTGTTCAAGGCAAGATCCATGCTGAAGTCATAAATAGCAACCAATCCGACTGTTTTGTTCATCAATTATTCATAATTAATTAATTAATTATTATTCAATAAGTTCTTAAAGAAGTTAAACTCAATAAAAATCCAGACTTTCTTCCATTCTGATTTCATTCGCTTAAATTTTTATTTAAATCAGAACAACTCGGCCACAAATGCAACTCACTCCGCAACATCCTTCAAAAACAACAACAACGACTGCACACGAAACAACTCAGAAATTTTAATTTAGCAATCAGCAGAAAGTAATTCAATCAAATACAATGATCCTCCAATCAGTTAATGACAATAATTAAAACAAATAGTTAAAATAAATAATTAAAATCAATAATTAAAATCAATAGTTATAATCAATAGTCATAAGGAATAGTTGCTTAAGAAATGATTGATCCCTTCTTGTCAGCATCCGAGGGAACGGGGACGAGAACGGGTTCTTCGAGGAGTCCCATGAGTTTCAAAAAGGCCTGTTCCTCCTCAACAAATGCTTCGTATTCCATCCTTTCCTTTGCTTCCAACTCCTCTTCTGTTGGCGGAGGAGGAGGTTCTGGCTCCTGAAGTTTGGATTTGCAAGCATTAACGATCACATAGCGAGGATGATGATGAATGATTGGCACGACTCTCCAACTAATACATGCTACATGCAAATGGTATGATCACAATCTAATATATGCCATGTACAAATGGTATGACCTGCAACCTAATACATGCTATGTCCAAATGGAACAACCCTTTAGCCAAATGCATGCAACACGAGACCCATAATAAACAAAGTAATGACATTCAAATCTTTTCGTTGATGACAATGACTCACATTCTTCTTCCTCTTCATCTCGAAGTCCTGCTTTATCCTCTCATCATCTCTGACCACCCACCTGGAGTTCACATAAGCCAGGTGCTTCACCTCCTTGTCCAGGTAGGCAGACATGTTGGACAACTGTCGAGGTAAACTTTGAGTCAAAGGTTGAATTTCAGAATTGAAAGTTCAAAAAGACCACAAAAATCAGATCTTCAGTCCTTATATTAGAAATTAAGAAACAAAATGTCACTTAAATTTTACATAATTTCATCCATCTGTTAAAAACTATGATAAATCAACTGTTTCAAACTATTTCCAGATGAGCTCTTAGAACAACATAACTTGCATTATAATGTACTTTGCAACTCATTTTAGATTTTCTCATATGTCTCAATTTTTAGACATTTCTTAATTTAGAAGAGCAGGAAAAATTTGCAAATGTTTTGTCTTAATAATAAACAAATAAATCTCTCAAACATTTTTGAAAAAGAAACTTAAAGTGGACTCTAAAGGTCAAAAGAGGACAGTTTCAAAATTCACAAATTATCCTCGGGTATGGATTTCCAGTGAAATTATATCAACAACATAATATCAACGATATGCTACCGATATCGACAAAATGGTATCCTCAATGTGACAACAATGATATGCCACTGTTACCAACAAAATAGTATCCTCAATGTGATATCAATGATATGCCAAATGATGACAATAGCATCAACAACGCTATGCAAAAGATATGACATCAATGTCATTCTATCGATGATAAGCTATCAGCAATGCTGTGTGAATCACTCTCAGGAATCAAAAACTTTTGCCTTAAAGTCCTTCCTACCTCAGAAAAGCTCGGATTGCAAAGACTCCACGGCAGTTCCAGGAGGTACAGGGTTCCGTTTTCGTCTCCGATGGCCAACAGGTGCATTGTCTCGTGTTTCGATGATGATTGGAGACCAAGAAAAAGAAGAGGAAGAAGATGATGATGATGATGATGACGACGATGATGATGATAATGATTGTTGTGGATAATGTAATAATATCATAAGAATTTATTGTTACTTAAGTTTATTATGATAAAATTCAGAATCTTAACATTTAAATGCTACAATATTTAAACGATTGCAATTTCCTTCCCACAATCGCATCATACTGTACATATTGTACGGTGATGTACGTGCTCCCATAATGTACTTAGAATGTTCATACATTTCCATAAACGTTTATTACATTGTTTAAAATTTAAATTACCTACAAAAATACAACACATTTCGAGTTCGGAGTTTAAGAACCCGACAAAAAAAGTCTTGAAGTCAAAGTTATCATGAACACAATTGCTATGTTAATAACATGATGCATGCAAGTTATTAATTAAGAATATGAAAAAAAAAATTAAATTAAAATAATAAAATAAAAAAATCTTGTAGAACCAACTTTTAATCTTGATACTGGAGATCGTGGTGAGCTGCGAAGTGGAGATGTTCTGCGTGTAGCATGCCTCGTGCGTGCGATCGAGAAGGTCCCACACGTCCAGGGTACCGTCGACTTTGGTCAGGTAGAACACCGCGGGTCGGGTGTTGGACCAGTGCCCCGCCGTGAACCTCTTGGGACTGTAACCCTTGATGATGGGACCCACCTGGGTTTGAAGAAAGAATTTCATAATTAAGTTATTAATTAAGTAATTAATCAATAATGTTTGTAAGACTCCCCAGCCAGTCTCCACATGAACACTAATTAATGTAATGTATTATTATTATTATTATTATTATTATTATTATTATTATTGTACTATACCTTTATTAAGCTATTTATTAAATTATGTTATATCAAGATATATGTTTTTTCTTTCAAAAATTCAATTTGTTCGAGAACATAAAAAGAGTTAAGCATAAAAATCATAAAAATCAGTAGATGATTTATATAGCGCCATCTGCATTACTAGTAATTATTTTACATTAAGTGCTTGGTCAATTGATTGTAATACATCATAACTCCTTACGTTGATCCCCTCCTTCCAAATGGCAAAGTTCCACCCCCCCACGGTGAGCAGAATGTCCTCAAAGAATGGGGACCTTTCCAAGGACATGACGGCCCCGTCGTGAACTTGGTGCGCAAAGATGGGCCTCTGAGCTGTTCGGAGGTGCAATGTATAGTCGTACAGAGGTTTTAATTGATTAGCTTCCTTATTATACTGTATTAGCCATTGCAGTTTAATTAGACGTAATTAATGAGTTAATTTATTTAATTAATTGCCTTAATTAAAAGTATATTCCAAATTAAATGGCAGTTAAGCAGATGTAATTATTTACTTTAATTAGTTAATTAATTAAAATTAAATAGCTTATTATACTAATTACCCCTTATTATACTTGTTATCCCTTATTATACTGATTATCCCTTATTATACTGATTATCCCTTATTATCCCTTATTACACTGATTATCGCTTATTATACTTATTATACCATTGCAGTTAATTAGGTGTGATTGATTAATTACCTTAATTAAAAGTAAATCTTAATTTAAAACATCCAAGTTAAATATTGTTAATTAACTTAATTAATTTTAAGTAATAACTTAATTAATTAAGATGATTAATTAACTCATTCATTAATTCCTTCACTAATTATCTGGGTCACCTTGAATAAATGGAATTAAATTAAATATATTATTATTAAATAAATAATTACTCTGATATTAAGAATAATTACTCTGATATTTTCCACTTTCTTGATCCTTTTGTGGCATCCAATCCATGTATAAGACTTCCCCCTCCTGAAATTATTTCAAATCCTTTTCACGTTGTTGTTTTTGTAAATTATTGTTTGTTAAGATAGTAATTATATTATATTACATTATATTATATTACATTGCATCGCATTGCAGTGGGGCTCGGAATAGGGTTTGGATAGTGTTTTGGCAAACCACAACAACAACAACAACAACCGAGCGAGACCTCAGTTCCGATGTAGAACTTGGAGCTGATTGGTTTCACGCCCGTGTTCAGGATGATGCTGCTGTGCACGTTCAGGCTTTCTGCTGTGTCTGAAATTGTGTTCTTTTTATGTTTACACTTCGTTTTTCTTTCATTCATTGGATTTCAGAGACCCTACGATTGGCCAGTGCGTTTGAATGCCTCACGCATAACGATGGGATGTAAAGGCATTTCTTAATTGATCACCATTTGTATAGCACTCTTGTGAATTATCATTTGCGTCGTCGTCCTCCTCCTCATCATAATCATCATCATCATCATCGTCAACATGTATCACCAACTCCTTCATCATCACACTAACCCTCGTGGTTACCAGTCAATCCACCTCTCCAACAACTCACCTACACTGTGAATCGGTTGGCACTCGGCTATTGAAAACTTGATCGGGGAGTAATCATTGCCTATCTCAGCCTTTGATGTGGAAAGCTAGATTATGATTGAACGATCAATTTTACTAATAAATATTATTGCATAATAAATATTATTAATAAATATATTTGATGAAAATCTATCAAAAACAAATCAAAATTTAATTTACATGTTATTAATAATTCCACAGAGTTCAACAGTTAAAATATAAAATTTTTAAAGACAGGGTGAATTAAGTTAATTAATTAATTAATTTATTTATTTATTTATTTAATGACCTTGAGGAATGGCCTCCAGACGAGGTCGAGATGTTTGAACGTTCCTGGAATGAGGCAAACCTTCTGCATCTCCTTCTTAGTCATCACAGGCAGCGATCCTTTTGGCATCCTGATGTCCCAAAACATGATGGTCCTGCACGAGAGGATGAATTCATTTGGAATTAAATAAATCAACAAAAAAATAACCAAATATTTTTCATAAAATCAAATAAAAATCAAATTAAATAAATAAACATATAAAAAAAAGGCAGACGCCAACGACTCACTGGTCGATGCTGCAAGTGATCAGTTGGATGTTGTGATCGAACTTGTTCTGAGACACGTAGCCAAACTTGTTTATCTGCACAAGAAAAATTAATATTAATTAATTAGGTAATAATTAATTAATTAATTGTGCGAATCAACACTCCAGAAATACTTGGATAGAATTAAACTTATGAATAATAAATGGTTAAAATTAGCATAACAGACTCGTGACTACTATAAAAGACTTTCCCTTCCTTAAGAACATAGTTTTATTAGTGGTAGGATGAGTCATGAGGTAGACGGATAGGTGGATGGACGGAGAGAATGACAGATGGCTAGATGAAGGGATGGATGGGCGGATGGGTCCAGAAGTAGACGGATAGGTGGATGAACGAGATGGATGTGATCCAGATGGATGGATGGATGTGCGGACAGATGAGTGGATGGATGAACAGAGGGATGGATGGAGGCTTAGATAGTACTACTTGCCTCGTACTGACTCGGAATCCAAAGAATGTCCGTGACTGGCAGAGAGTGACTATGCTCCACGCTTGAAATGGCGCAGAACCTCACCGAAGATTGAGCCTTCGCCCAGTCGAATTCTGCCGACTGAAAGCAAACGAGCCTGATTAACTAATGTTCGTTTAAACGAATTATTATTTAACAAATAAATTAATTAAATAACTAAAAAATAATAAAAGAGTTGGAAACGAATTAAATATAATTAATAATTAAAAAGCTCATAATTACTGGTAAACAACCAACGAGTCTTTAAAAGCTCACATAAAAGCTCGAACCTCACATTCTAAGGCGTTAATAACTCCTCCTTTTTTTTGTAACTTTCAAATAAAAACAAACAAACACCGAGAGAAGATTCCCAACCAGTTCCCTGAGGATGTCCTTCTTCTTGGCTCCTGGCAGAACCTTGAGCCTCTCCGTATGGTAGCTGATGTCCCACAAGGACACCTGACCATTGAAACAACCGCCAACAACAAAAGAAGGATTTGTTGGACAAAACTGGAAGCACATCACTTGCTCGGGACACTCCAGCACCAGCTGCATACGATATCATGTATCAAATATAGTATATCAGATATCAATCGATATCATGTATCAAATATAGTATATCAGATATCAATCGATATCATGTATCAAATATAGTATATCAGATATCAATCGATATCATGTATCAAATATAGTATATCAGATATCAATCAATATCATGTATCAAATATAGTATATCAGATATCAATCGATATCATGTATCAAATATAGTATATCAGATATCAATCGATATCATGATAATTGATAAATCATGATCGTTTATTTATTTTTACTTTATTATTTATTTCGCGCTTTTTTCCGTTGACAAACGCTATTACAAAATTGTGTAAGTGGTCATCAGATGACCCTTCATTTTGTTTAGAAAAATACATAACAAGAAAAACATTAAAAAATAAATAAATAAATTAATTAATTAATAAAGTGATAGCCACAAAGATCAAAAGCCGAAAGAATCAACAACAACAGCAACAACAACACCAACAACAGCAACAAAAACAACAACGACAACAAAATCCACGAACGATCGGATGGATCGGATCGGAAAAGTTCCAGACGAGGATGAGCGGAGACGTGAACTGCTTGTGCGACTGTTCGATGCGCTCGTACAACGTGACGTTATCGATCAACGACACTGCCACGATGAAGGGTATCGTCGGGTGCCACGTTATGCACGACACGGCCCTCGACTTGCCGTACTGGAGGTCCGTGAAGGACTGGTGCTCCTGATGATGATGACGATGTGGTGATGATGACGATGATGATGAGGAGGATGACGACGACCCTGGTGCTCCTGATGATGATGATGGTGGTGGTGGTGATGATGATGAGGAGGAGGATGACGACGACGACGATGATGTCAAACGTTGTCGTGTTTGAGACGTGATGATATGATATCCAGGTTTTTATTTAAAATGAACAGAAGTCTGCATTCTTCATTCACTTCTAAAGATAAGTTTAAATCAAGATATGTCTTTTATAATGATAAATGGATGATTTATGCAATTAAAAGTAATTTTAATCATTAGACAATCAAATGTAAATGATAAATTATATATTTATAAAATTATAATTAAAATTTAAATTTTATTTAAAATTAAATCCAATCAAATCGAATGAAATGCTGAAAAGATTGAATGCTTCTCCAAACTACCTTGAGATGTTTTTCTGATTTTGCAGCAAAATCCGTGTCGCCGTCCGAAAGTCTGTCCCAGTCGTCAAAGAAGACGTCAACGATTTTGTTCTGCTGCAGTTCCTTGTCCACTCTGTTGGAGTTGTTGGGTGAGTGAGTGAGTGAGTGAGTGAGTGAGTGAGTGAGTGAGTGAGTGAGTGAGTGAGTGAGTGAGTGAGTGAGTGAGTGAGTGAGTGAGTGAGTGAGTGAGTGAGTGAGTGAGTGAGTGAGTGAGTGAGTGAGTGAGTGAGTGAGTGAGTGAGTGAGTGAGTGAGTGAGTGGGTGAGTGAGTGAGTGAGTGAGTGTGTTTTATTGTTCCGTAAAACCATTTACATTGTCATCTAAATCAATCGCGAGCAGAGCATACCTCGGAATGACCCTGCTGAAGAATTCTGCCAATTCCGGTGACTCCATGATCTCCTGTGCTTCCTCCTCAGAAAGTTCACGAGGCATGCTCTGGACGACCTTGTTGACCATCAGACCTTGTATCTTCTGAGTGTGGTGAGACGCGGATTCTGGCACTGCCTTCGAGGTTCGACAATCGATCGATAATATTTATTATTCATTACCTTACAGACATCCTAGCAGATAATGAATTTGTGATACTTCAACTTTCAATTGTTTTACAACACCTTTGCAACATCAACAACAACACCTTGCAACATCAACAACAACACCTTGCAACACCAACAACAACAAAACCTTGCAACATCATCGACAACAACATCACCAACCTGCACTCCTACGTCGACTTCCATCCTTCTCAGTTCAGAACTTTCACCTGGAAACGATGCAACATCAACAAAGTTTTTGCTTTCCAACGGATTCAAGTCGGAAAAGTTCGTCGGGGCTCCGAAATACTTGACCTCCCTTTTCAGCAGCATCTTGATCTGAAGTTCAAAGGTCAGCAAATTGATATTACATTTTATTTATTTTATCAAATATTCAATTTTATGATTTAATATTATAATAAACTTTAAATATACCACATTTGCAACGTTGCACTTTGACAGCAACAAACGACAAACTAAAGAGAAACTCTTTAATTCGTCCCCTTTTTCTTCAGAAGGTTCTTGAAAAACGAATTGCTTCAAACGAACTTAATGAACTCCCCAAAGGTACCCACATAGTCCCTCTGGTTGGTGACTGTCCACTCCTGAATTTCCTTCTCGGACCCCAAAGTGTTCCATTCTTTTGGCTTCGGTGCCTCGTAAGGACCGAAGAAGTCCATGGCAAAGTCCTCCAAGCCGGACGTCAGAGAATCCTTTGTTTTTTTTTTGAGAAAATTATAATTTACTAAAATTATTATTTATTTAAAATTATTATTTATTAAAATTATTATTTATTAAAATTATTATTTATTAAAATTATTATTTACTAAAATTATTATTTATTAAAATTATTATTTACTAAAATTATTATTTATTAAAATTATTATTTATTTACAAATAAATGAATAAATAAATAAATAAAAATGATGTTCAACAGCAAAATCATGCCAGAGATGAAGGCTACGAAGAATATTCTATTGTCAGAAAATGTATTCCTCAACATGTTATAGAATGAAGCTGGCTTAACGACAACATTGTTACTTGGCATCAAGTCACTTTGTTGTTGTTGTTGTTTGTTGTTTGTTTATTTGATGCTATAAAGCTGTTGTTGATTTTTAATAAAAGCTGGACGTGAAGGTGACGTGCACTGAGTTTAAATTTGAGTTAATTCCCCAAAAAACATCAAAAAAATAAAAAATATATAAAAAAATATCTGAAAATATCTGCTCGGATTAAAAAGTTCAATAAGCAAATGTGAAATAAGTGATGCATTCCCAGACTTCCAATAAAGTTTATCAACAAAACACAATATTTAAATAATTAAATTAGGACAATTAGAGTAAAATAAGTGACAATTAACCAATAATATAATATAACATACTACAATATAATATAATATAACACTTCACTTCCTCAAAATGTGATAACCTCAGATGAGGGTGCCTTTGACAGCTAAATGATAACACTTTACGATAAAACGTTTTCATAAATCAATAGAAGCCATATTATACAATTTAATCACTAGCCAATCATGGTTGTCGTAATTTATTAATAATAATAATTCGTTAAGTGATAAATTCCTTGCAATCACCTTCGCAAACAGGTCCCTCGCATCCTCTGAGACGGTGATGAAGAAGTTCTGTCCGTACTTTAACTCGTGGTCATAGACGATCAGAAACTCTTCTGCCGTGTAATCCTGGTGCAATTTCCAGAAATATAAAATAATTAACAACAATAATAACAATAATAACTATTATTATTGTAATTAATATGCTATGATAATCATCACATCGAACAACTAGCAACAAGTAATCGCAAAGCTGGCAACAACAACAACAGTAACAGCATAATTAGAACAATAACAGCACCAACTACCACATCAAGCACCAGGACCATGACATCAACAACATCAACAACAACAACAACAACAACAACAATCAATGACGACAACAACAACAACAACTGCCAACAACAACAAAAGCCGATGACAACAACAACAACAACTTGTATCATGTCGCTGATGTTGTAGAAGTCGCTCTTCTCGTTGAACTCCTCGATGTCTTGTACGATGTCCCTCTTCAAAATGAACTTCTGCGGATCCTCGGACGTGACGTCCTCACCAATTCGAAGTCCAAACAGTTCTTGAGTCCTCGTAGACAGCAGGATCGGAATCAGACCCTCGGGTATTTCTAGACGTGGATGGTATTATTATTAATTAATTAATTAATTAATATATTTTATTTAATACTATAATTAACTTATGATATAGATTAACATTATAGTCAATAATTTAATTATAATTAATCATATTATTATAATAAATTATATAATTATAATTAATTATATAACTAAATTATATGATTATAATTAATTATATAACTATAGTTAATTATATAATTAAATTATGATTATAATTAGTTATAATAGATATAAACTAAATATTAATATTAACAATAATATTATAATTAAATAATATTCAATTACAATATCATAATTATTATTAATAATCGTTAAAGTAAAAGTTATGTGATTAACATATTTTAAAACATAACATTTTAATTGCTTTGTTAATTCATTGATCAGTATATTATATAATAAAATTTGGAGACAGGATCTGACAAACGCCATGTTTATCACATTGTATTACAACAGCAACGACAATAACAACAATAACCACAGCAACTACGTCTTCAAAAATTAGGAGATGCTTTTAGGATTAGAATTTTCATTGAACCAAACCAACCCATATAATAAAATCCATATAATAAACCCATGTAATAAAATCCATATAATAAACCCATATAATAAAATCCTTATAATAAAATCCTTATAATAAAACTCTATAATAAACTTGTAACAAACCCTTAACAAACCTGTAACAAACCTGTAACAAACCTGTAACAAACCTGTAACAAACCCGTAACAAACCTGTAACACACCCGTAACACACCAGTAACAAATCTGTAACACATCCATAACAAACCCGTAACACTCTCATAACAAACCTGGTTCCCTCTCCACGGAGTCCTCAACCTCTCCAAAAAACCTGGCCTTCTTTCCTGCAAATAAAACATTGAAAAACAATAAAATGAGATTTTTATTATTTTATTTTAAAATAATTTATTTCGTAAATATTATTAATGGCATAATTTACATGTAATATTCAATGCCTTTGCATTCAATTCTGTACAGCATGATCTGTGAATATTCAGGATATAAATAATTATATGGTTTATTTTTTAAGCAAATTAAATACTAATTGCAAAATTTTTTAAAAACAATTATAACAATTTATACATTTAACAATTTAATTATAATATAATATATATTTACAATAATTGATAATAATTATAATATATACGTAATAATTTAACGATTTGACCATAATATAATATAAAAACACAAAAAAACTTATAATTTTATAATATTATTCACATTTTCGTTGGCAGTTATTTCTTAAATTCATAATAAAGCAATAAACCTTTCTTGGAGGGTTGCACTTTTTTCTGACTGATTCGTCTGCTCACCTTCCTGCTGGTATCGCTTGAGCGCAACGACACGCCTTGGCTGGCCCTTAAGTCTTTGAACGTTTATAATGCGAATATATAATTAACTAACCAATTAATTAATTTAATTTAGAATTTAACAATCGAATAATGATATTAAAATGATTAATAACTATTATTGATATTATAACTATTAATATGAAATATTAATAAACAATAAATAATGGAATAATTAATAATTAATAATAACAATAATAATAATAATAATTAATTAATAATGAGTTGAGTCTCGAGCACAAATGACTGTCTGGAAAATGTAATAATTTAGAAATAATATATATTAAAATATGATTTTAATTCAATTATTCAAATATTCATGCCCAAAAAAATTAATGCATTTCAGAGATCAAAGACACAAACTTTGATATAAAATTAAAGATAGTTTCGTCATTATCACTATTTTTATTCTCATTAATATTATTATTATTATATTGCTTTTATTATTATATTATTATTATAATTTTATCATTATTATTATTATTATATTATTTTTATTATACAAACTTTGAAATAAAATTAAAGATAGTTTTGTCATTATCACTACTATTATTATTATTATTATTATTATTTGCATAATATTAATATTAAACATGTTATTACGGACATCAACAACAATATCATGCATATTTTTATTATGCATATTATGCATATTATGCATATTATTTATGTTATTATTAGTAGTATTATTATTAATATTTTTAGCATAATATTAATATTATGAATATATTATTATGAATACAAACATCATTATCATGCAGACCTTTTTTAAAACCAGACCTCCTTGCTGATTTGACTGAAGGTGATTCCTTCAAGACACTCTTTGAAGTCTTTGAAGTTCCATCCTTTTTCTTGCCTTTCTTCTTTGCACCCTTTCGTGGTAATAATGTATTATAATATTTATTATAATTATTATTTTAATTATTATAATGTATTATAATTATTATTTTAATTATTATAATGTATTATAATTATTATAATTAATGCAATGTATTATAATCATTATAACGTATTATCATAATTATTACAATGCATTATAATTACTATTATTATTATAATGTATTATAATAACAAAATAATGACTTCAGACATGATTTAAAAAGTAGAGACTGAAAATCAAAAGTAGAGATTCAAGGAAATAAAGTATCCATCAAAACACAAATAAAAATGCCTTCTGAATAAATAAATAAATAAACCTGATAAATAAATAAATTATTATTAGTTTATAAATTATTATCTTATTATATTAACTTATTGCATCTTCTGACCTTTGCAGAATAGTTGATGTTTCCTTCCAAATCGACATCATTTTCTCCTTCAGTTTCTTCCTCCGTCTCTTCCTGTCGTTCCAAGATATTGTAATAATATATATCATAATTTATATTAATTATATTATTTCATTAAACTATCGTTTTACAAGTAATTTTTAATACCCTTATCAAATTGCAAATCAAGTCATTGCAATTTATTTCAAGATGAAACCCAACAACTGAATTAAACTTCAAGAATCAAACATTACTTCTTCATAAACCTTAGCAGTCCTTAATAAATTTAGCAAAACAATTTGTTTGTTTTCATGTAAAAATTCACTCAAAAACAATCTTAAGCAAAATCTTAAGTTTAAAATTGCTAAAATTGTGACATTTTGCTTCAATATAATTGGGCTATAACATGGAATAGCATTTGTTATAATTTTTATTAATTTAAATTAGGTCTTTGAGCATATAATTGCCTTTAGATATAATTGAATGAAAGAGATGAACGCCTATATATTTTAATAGCAATTAAACTTATGTCTTACAGTAATTATAATTTCAAAAGATCATAAATAAATTACTTAACAGAGATCTACTGAGCTACAACTGACTTAAGCTAAAATAATCTAATGAATCGTTAACAAAATAAACTGCGATCAACTGAAAATGAATTGCGTCCATTTGAGTTTCAAAATTGACTTCAAAATTTGTAGCTGATCATCGATCAATAAAGCATTTTAGTTCGCATTCTACCATATGGTGAACCCTGCTTCTTATTACTCAATTTTTGTTTAACCTTGTTTTTCTAGTACTCTAGAATCATAATCTAAATCCCTTTTCATAGAATCAACATTTTAAAAATAATATCGCTTTTAAATGTTTAAAAGCATTATGCATCGACAGTTAAAATGCATAAATTCTACTTCAGATGTTCTATCTTCTTCATCCGAATTGTCAGCGAAAGCGTCAACTTCCATTTTTAACTTTCCACCAAAATATTACCACGGCAACCAAATACGTTATATTCAAATATTTGAAACGCCAACGAAATTATTACAAGAATGTTGCAAAGAAATAATGCTCTTATTTTTACATCAATAAAAAAATGAAAATGCTTTTGAACCTCAACATGACATCTCGCGATAGCAAAGCTTCGCATTCAAATTATTAAAACAAAATATTAAAACAGAAATATTTTATTTTCAAATCAATTTTCAATTTGCTTAAGAAGAGTTAAAAGTTACAATCCAGTGTTGGAAAGACATTAAATGTAACAAGTAGGGAATCTGAAAAAAAGGTAATCAACAGGCCAGTTAACTTGTCCAAACTCCGCGATTCAAAGTGTTTGAAAACAAATTCTTAAAGACACAAATAAATGTAATATTTTCAAAATAAGTAAAATTCTTTCGTATTTTTGGCATGTTATATAAAGTTTAAATTATTTGCAATTTATTGGACTATCGATGGATGTCGTTGGTTAGATTTCATATGTTTTCCATTTAGGTTGGATAATTAATTATTATGTTAAACTGTTTTAAAATCAATGCAATGGCTAAATAATAAAGGTGTCTTTGCTAAACATTAATGTAATAATAATGAGGACTCTCGCAACGTTCTCAATCCACTTGATGGCTACAAGGACAGGCAAATGATAGAAACTTTCCAAAATGCATCTTTAACAAAGCATACAAAACATATTTTTTGAAAATGAGTCATAAATTTGTTTCTAACTTTTGATTGGCTGCCGTTAATTAATATTAGATTCGACAGTTCGGAATCGATAATTTCGAAAACGAAGAATTGAGTTCACACTTTGATTGCCTTCAGTCTTACTGCAATTTTTCAACGGTTAAGTTGCTCTGCAAGATTTCCAAAATAAGCGCTCGATAAAAGTTATAATAAATATGTATTTTATAAAGTTAAATAAATTATTTTTAATTTTCATATTAATATAATTAAGTAAATTATTCTTTCCAGTTGCTTGATATAAATAATGTTTTTTTTTAAATAATGTCTATGAAATGCTTGCAGATGGACTGGTCGATCGTCATGAAAATGTTGCTACTTTGTTGCTTTTGCAACTACTTTGGTGCCTGCATTGAAAATAATCTGTGAGTATTTTGAGGATAATATGCGGGTATTTTAAATTCAAGATATAAGTATCTGAAAGATTTCAGTTCAACTTTAGATATAATTAAAAATTAATTCATAAATTAATTAATAAACGGTTTATTAACTTTATTAACTTCGTCAGAACGTACGCCATCGTCACCAGTGACGTCATCACCCCGAACACGGAACTGCAAATCCATGTCAACCTCTTCCAAGCTTCTCTTCCTGATTCCGACGGATGTACTGAACACGTGATGATAATGATTGGAAATCTTGTCACTTTCAATGAGGCTTGGAACATCAACTGGATCAAAGGTTATTATAATGTTCTTATGATAGCCCTGCTAATATTATAATGACCCTGTTAATATATTATAACGTCCCTCTTAATATTATAAGTGATTATTAATCTAATAATATCCTTATTTACAGCTTGGTTTGATTTCGATTCGAATTTGTTTTGACGTCGTGCTTTTCTTAACATTTGATTAATTTATTTTGTCAATAAAAGTTGATTTATTAATTTTAATAGTGAACCAAAATGCCTCGCTTTCCTCGAAAACATTCAAAGTCCTGGTGAGTATAGGAATCCATATTAAAAGTGAATTAATCCTAATTATATTACAACAGTTTTACCTTAAATATCAGCATTTACCTTACAATATCAACTTTAAAAACCTTACTTAAATCTTAATTAAATAATCCAGATGCCATCCGATGACCTGATTAGGAAACAGAATTACTCCTTGAGGATTGAGTTCAACAAGTGCTTCGTGTTCGGTCACGAAGTTCAACTTCCGGTTGAGAGGAAAAAACATTCCATACACGTTCATACAGATAAGAAGATTTATTGGCCTGGAGAGAAAAGTACTATTAGTATTTATATTCTAGTAATAATAATATAATAATAATAATTAATATTATAATAATAATTAATAATAATAATTAATACAATGATAATAATAATAATAATAATAATAAATATTATTGTTACCGATGTCATTTGTATTATAAATCTTCTACACGGAAATTATTATTTATTATTTATTTATTTACTTATTATTATTAGATATTATCGTATCTCTCAAATCTGTGAACGATTCAATAATTTTCAGCCAAAGAGGAGAATTGAAAACCAAGTTCAAAGTGGATCAAAAGAATGCCATGTATTACGGGTATTACGCTGCCTCCAGTCCAGAAAAAGAATCCTTGATATCCTTGAGGAACCTATGAAAGTAATTATGACGACGTTTTACTTTATTTACGATTTTTTTTTATTTACAAAAATGCGGTTGCCATGACAACCATTTGGAGGGAGGTCAATCCCGGCGAAAGTTTTACTTTCCCATGCTGAAGAAAAGTCCACGTCCAAAATTCTTTCCATGACAATTGACTTGAAGACCTCGCATTACATGCAATGTTTCGAGAAACTCCTCCTCGGAGCCAACGGGGATTCTCAAAGGAGTTTCCCCACCTTTAAACTTTTCGGCTATTTGAAACCCCTGACGCTCCCCGGGGTTGGATCGCATCCGGTGATCAGCCGGATGTCACAGGATTCGGTTTTCTGGATTTCGTCTATGGGAGGCTCTCGATGCCCTTCAAATTAGATAATTTTATTTTATTTCTATTTTATTTCTATTTTATTTTCATTTTATTTATGCCGTACTCTATTCAGTAAAGTCAGGAATGGAGAGACTTTGAGAGAATGAAGCTCTCCTTGCCTTCTTTGTGTCGCTTCACAGCCTAGCTGAAACATTTCCACCTTTGCCTTTGCATTGCTCAATGTACTTAATCTATCGAATCCAAAGGGAGCGCTAAATAGAGTCGTCTGGCTATAAATTTTTTGATACAAAGAGCCTCTACAAAACCTGTATTATTATTATTATTATTTAGTAATAACTTGTTATTATTCCAAAAACACAGTCCATAGTGTCAACCAATGTTCCGACAACTCTGAAATATCCTCGATCAGTTGTGAGAGGAGAAAGATTCATTGTTCAAGTTGTCCTTTACAACGCACGAGAGCAACAAGATGTGAGTCGTTCAGAGTTCCGTGTGTTGTTAAAGTCCATGCGCATTTTAAATTTTTCGATTTATCGGTATATCATTTATCAGATTTTTATTTATAAATGTTTAAAATGAAGGTTTACTTACCTACCCACAAAATTTTCCACCCACCCATCTGTTCATCTACCCACCCATCCACTCACCCACCCACCCATCCATCCATCCATGAAAGTTGAAGACAAATTAATTTAAATTAATCAAGGTCCGCATCGAAGTACAGGAAAGCGAAGGATTCAAAGTGATTTGCTCGGAAAGAACATTCGAAAGGTCATCGAAAGTCCAAAAAGTAACGGTGAGGATCAATTCTTATAAGCATTAATTAATATGCAAGTCGAGTTTATCGGCATTAGACAGTAATTTTAAACATTAATTAGTATCCAATATAATTGGATAGTAATTTAAACTTGTAATAAATAAAAATAAAACTCAATTTTCATTGGAAAAGATCCCCCCTAGAGGCAACCAAGAGGCTCAGTTCATCATCCAGGTGACAGAAGATTCACATAGACGAATACTTGTCAATGTTTCCATCATTTCAACTGAAACAGTCCTTAATTTGTCTGCACCCATTAGAGTCAAGGTTTGTTCGATATATCACAAATGGAGGGAAGAAATATTATAAATGAAATATTTTATAATAAAAATTATTTTGTCCCTCTGAACAATATAATATTGGTTATATGTTTATTAATTACATGCAAAAATGCATTTTGAGTGTTCTTTGGTAGCCGGAGCCACTTTCGCACTGACTTCGGAATTGCAACATCAGCAGAATTTATCTACTTGATGCTGATTGCTTCGAAGGTGAGGAAATGAACGAGACTGGGCAGAAAATGGGTCCTCAGGATATACTCTCTGACATACATGAACAGTTGTGACTGGGGAAATCTTGATGTAATCTTTAAATTGAATATTAATTTATATTGTTTGCGGTTTCCCCAGTCCTAGACTTGTCGATTTTTTTTTCTTCCAGTTTTGTTCAATAGATTCACAACTGTCATTCGGTATAGCTTATATTTATTGATTCTCTAAGTTATTAATAATATTACACATAAATAACTAACTACTTAAATAAACTAGTAATTGTTTATGTAATATTTAATTAACAGATTTGAATTTTCAACAGTGCTTGCGCTTGTCAACATTTAAAACATCGACCAATCAGTGTTGAGTAATGCATGCGCACTTTTTCAAACATCTTCGGGAAACGAATTATTGCATTTTCGACTGTCAGGTTACTGATTAAAACAGAAGAAAACGACAGAAATGGGCGAACGGTTTTGTTATCTTTCAGTTATTTTTTCGTTTTTAAAACCGTTGCTTCCTTTAATTGTCTGTTTTGGTCGCTGCGTTATAGATTAACATTCGGTTCGACCTATCAACACAATTTCGCATATGCTTCCACTTTGCCCTTAAAAAGACTGGCCGACATAAAAGTTAAATTAAATTTATGAAAAGGCTCCAGTTTTAACAGAATTAATCTATCACAGACTTCAATTTGGGTTTCAACGTGCTTTGCAACAAAATGCAGCGAATGTTTCATGGCTTATGCATGTTGTTGACGATTTTAAATTTAGTTTGCTCTCGCATGAATTATTATATAAAATTCGTGTGATGGTTAAGTTATTACGTGAAACGTAACCATGAAGCCATAATAAGCTTGAGTGTAGCTAATAAGCTATCTGAAGTGGTTCATGCAAGCTCAGCTCACGAGTTGTTGCAGATATTTGCATAGCTAATGGGACTAATCTGTCAACCTTCTTGTAGAAATTGAGCTCATTAAGCTTAGTTATAAATGCAGATTAAAAGGTTTTTATAGATTTATCATTTTTTGTCAAAATATAGTCAATCGATTCAAAATAAAATTTCTTACTTGGAATTGAAATAACGAGATGAAAGAACAAGTTGTGCATTGCACAGGAGCGAAGAGGCGCACGATCTGCACGCCTGCGTCGACGAGGCCATGGACAAGTTGGGGGAGATCTGGGACTTCATCGGCATCGCGGGAGATTCTCGGATTTCGAGGAGGGGCATCGTCCTGATGCACTTGAGGAACCTTCTGGATGAAATGGTCAGGGAGGAGACGGCGTTGAAGAGCAACCTGGTCGAGAACATCAAGAAGTACAAGGCCGAGGTCGCCCAACTCTGCTCGGAACTCGGACTTCCTGAGTACGAGGCGAGTCGAAGGACGAAGCGACGACGGAATTTTCCTCTCGATTATAACGAACGCTCGTTGCAGCTTGCCGAAGGTCTGGCTATCCTCCACGCCGAGGAAGAATTGAAGCAGCAGAAGGAAGATCTGAACAAGGAGAAGCAGGACAGAATGTCGAAGTTGAAATCTCTCGTAAAATCCGACAAGAAGCTCTCAGAAATCTTGGGCACCGCATCGTATCACATTTCTCACTCCGTCGTTCCGACCACGAAACAACTCGAAGATTTCCAGAGCCACGTCCTGGAATTGGAAAAGGAAAAGGTTAAACTTTTTGTTGAGACTTTGAATCCTGGCTACTAAAATTGGTCCTTGGTTTGATTGTAATTAATGTCAATTGGAGTTGGTGGTCTCTAAAATTTTGCTGTTCGTGTCTTGTTGGGATTATTTATGACTGTCGTTATTATTATTATTATTAAATTACAGTTAATTTTTAATGAAAGGTTAACAGTAGTTTTAGTCAAAATATCGTAATATTTTATTCTTAGTACAATATGGTTGTTTGGAATTGTGAACAACATCTATGTTTGTTTATGATGGCACAAGCAGGAAAAACATGACTTGAGTTTTTAATTTTATGAGCTCTTAAATTATATTCTAAAGTTCTCCACTAAGAGCACCCGAGCACGTCAAATTATTTTGTCTGAGTCGATAATGTCTTTAACAGATAGCAATTTGTATGTAAGGACTAAAGAGTGTTGATGAGCTTTGATAAGGGATTGTTAGTGTTATTAATTTTAATGTTATATTTTCATAAACACCTTGCAATAAAACAGGGTTTTATGTATCTTATGTAATCTTATGCATTTCTTTGATTCATTCTCAAAACCCAACAACAACAACACCAATAACGACAACAACAACAACTTTGACTTTCAGAAGAAAAGGTTCGAACAGCTCGTTAGTTTGCAGCAGAAGATTTCCAAACTCCTGGAAACCTTGGAATTGTCACCGAACACGTCCTTCGAGCGAAATGTCGTCTGCGAATTCGACCTCCTCCTCCTCACCGACGACAACATCGGAGCTGCCGAGAGATACAAGATGGAGGTCCCCACATTTGTTGCTCATTTTGTGGCATTATTAATTAAATTAAATGGAATTAAATCCATTAATTGTTTTAATTTAAGAAATAGTTTTAAGTCAATTGAACAATGAACTTTGAAGTGCAATACTTTTGGCTCCTTTTGATTTCATAGTCCAGACTTTGTGGTGTTGTGCCAATTGTTTTAAACCACAAAAAGTTATCCACAGCACGGCTTTTGCTCTTCAAGTTGCAATAATATTTGCCATAGGCACGTGCTTATTGTATAACTTTGAAACTTATAATATATCAATATATATAATGTATTAATAATATAGATGTAATATATATATTATAATATAAGTTTCAAAGTATTATATATCAATATAATATTGTATTATATTAATATTATTCGTAGCAAGCCTCAAATGTTAAGTTCCTTGCAGCTGGAAATGCTATACGATGAGAACTCCATCCAAATCGACTCCCTGTGGAATAAAATCCGATCGCTTTGGAAAAAACTGGATCAACCAGAAGTACATTGTCAGCAGTTTGAAGTTGAAAATTCTGGGGTCTCACAGAGGATCATTGTTTCTGTGAGTTTCTTGAGACTTTGTGCGGTCATTCAGTGCTTGGAAAACAGTAGTATTTGAGATAATATTTATTATAGAGTTTAAAATAATAATTATGAGAGTATTTGTAATTAATATTCGTGTTAATAGAATTTGTAATGCTAATTATGATAGTAAAGTCTACTGATGTTCTGCTGAGTCATGAAGATGATGAGAACTTGAGTGATTGAGACTGGTTTTTTACTTTGACATGTTAAACTAATGAACAACAATAATGCATCGATTGGTCGTAATTCATAATTCAGCTCATGGATGAATTGACCCGATGCGAGGAACTGAAATTCCAAAACATCAAGAAGTTTGTGGAAGCAACGAGGCGTGAACTCGAACAGGTATGGGACAAGTGCTTCATGCCAAAAGAGGTCAGGAATCAGTTCAAGGCTTTCTTTGAAGGTTGGAGTCTCTTAGGAATTTATTTCAGAGAATTAATTTCTAATTTATCATCTTAAAACTATCATATTTATCTTAAACTAGGCAGGAGCTTTAACCGACTAATGTCTCGCTAAAGTTTATTGATATAGATTAGGCATTGACATTATCCTGGCAAGATGGCAGGATTTTCGAGAAAAGCGTATTTTTACATGATATAGTTGTGGCATATATATGAAACCTATATAAAAAATACTCCTCTAATTGAGCACTATGTTGTGTCAAAATTTCAAAGCAATTGGTTAAGTACTTTCAGAGAACATTTACATGATACAGGCACACATTGCATTTTTATTTATATAGATTCTGCCAATTGATTAAGCTTAAAGTAGTTATTATTCATTGCTTGCTGCCCTGTTGTTGCTTTGCACCTGATTCTGATACAAATCTTTGGATGCCATCAGACTTTGTAACTTTGGACGCAACAAATGACAGGAATTTGGAATTGTTTTGATTTTCAGACAAAATGTCGGAGGAGTTGCTGTTGGAACACGAAGCAGAAGTTTTAAAAATGAAAGAATTTTACGACAACAACAGGGAGATGCTTGAACTTGTGTCGAAGAGGGAAAACCTTTGGAAGGAGTTTCTCGAGTTGGAGGTTTAATTGATTAGAATTATTACTTAACTATTTATTAATTAACCATTAATTTATCATTATTCAGTAAGGCTCACAGATTAACATTTGATTCAGTTATCCCATTCCAATTGTAACTTATGTAATTTTATTATAAGTGACTTTTAAAACCCTGTTATTACTACTTAATTACTTTCAAAGATTATTCCATTAAACTCATTTATATTACCTCATCCTATCATCATCTTCTTCTTCATATTCTTTATCGGTTCGTTCATTTAAATTGAAGAATTGATTTCCCTACATTTCAGTCCAAAGCGAGCGATCCTGGTCGATTTTCAAACAGAGGAGGTCAACTGTTGTTGGAAGAAAAACAGAGGAAGAAGGTCAGGGCTGAACTGCCAAAGGTTTGTGACTCGTCCTCTGGTACAACATTTTCGGTCGATCGCACGCATCCAAAAACCGATGCAAAGTCTGGCAAAGTGCTATTGCTAACCAACTAGTTATGTAATAGTAATCTCTAAACAGCAACACATTGTCCTTCACCATGACATCTGACAATGTCATGACATTCGAGTTATGTCGAGAAGCCTCGCTAACGATTCTCGGTTCCCTTTCGCAGGTGGAAAGCTCGGTGCTCGGTCGGATCAAAGATTGGGAGGAGAAGAACGGGAAGTTGTTCCTGATTGGTGGACTGAGATACGAAGAACACATCAACAAGCAAAGAGAGGACTTCCTTGCTGAGAAGGAAAACGAAAAACAACTCAGGGTGGGTTTTTCTGATTTAAATGCTCATGTCACTGGAAATTGTGGCATTGCTTTGCTAATGTCTGCTGAAGTGTTATTTGTTTCTGTTTCTTAATTATTTTTGATATTTTTGTTTGAATGGTTATTATTATTGTTAATATTATGATTATTGTTATTATTACTATCATTGTTGTTATTATTATTATTGTTATTATTATTTTATTCGAATTCAATCTCAGTCGTACAATCGGTTAGTAAGCCATGTCTCATCCAGAGACCTCAGGCAATTATTATTATTATTATTGTTATTATTGTGCTGATCAATTCATAGGTTTATTTACTACTGCATGCATATTCATTTGCATAAAAACACATTATTGAACACTTTATTCAACTTTATTGAACTTTATTCTCAGCACCAACAGAGAGAAAAACAAAAGGAGAACGAAATGATGTTCGGCAGCAAACCAGCCACGCCGGGTACGAAAAGGTTTGCAGCTATTACTCCCTCGAAGACGCCAAACAAGTTCATCAAGGTTCGTATTGTATTCAAATGTTTGTCTTGGTTTTTTTTTCCTTGGTGTTTTGATTAACTCACGAAAGAAAGTCTCATGACTTCTCAAGATTATGATGATGATGGATTAGTTCATAACTATTGGTACTATCATTATTATTATTACTACTATTATTATTATTATTACTACTATTATTATTATTGATTAATTGTTAAAGTTACTTGTTCGATTAATTGCAGGTAGAAACGCCCGGCTCCTCTCGACTTGCTTCGTCTCAGAGGTCCAGAAGGAACATCCTGACGCCAGTTCCGAACAAGCCGAGAGAGAAGGTCGGTTGAGTCGATTGATTTTGATTGATTTGTCATCGGAAAATAGAGTAAAATGCATCTCAGGTCAGGTCAGGGTAGGTACTTGGACCAAGTACTTGCTGGGCAAATGCGTGACGTTATTTTTAAGGCTGCAGTTGCATTATTTCCATTCGCGTTACTCAAGATAAAGTTCCTTTCTACATTCTGATATCATCCCATCCTCCTCCTCCTCCTCCTTAAGTGAGCAAATTGTTGTTGTTTTTTTTTAATCTAAGGCACCCAAGCAGGCGACCTTACCCCACTCTGGCACGATGGACTTGAGGTCGATGGGTTCATCTACCATGGAGAGGGCGACCAGCTGTCAGACCCTGACGCCCGTCAGAAACTCCAGGCAGCCTCAGGTGGGAGGCAGCATGGTGGGTCTGAACGCCATCAGCACGACGGTAATCGCCCCTGCGGCCGGCGGAGACGTCAGCTCGGCTTCTCTTTTCCCCGTCGGGCACTACGAGGAGTTTGCCGTGAGTAGAAACTCGATTTATAGACAGTCGTTTGGATTTAACGACAACTTAATTACGACTTAAGACGATTCTTACGTTTAACGCTTGTTGAATGCGTTTGATTTTAAACAGAACGGACTGAACAAAGTCTCGAGAAATAACTCTAGGAGCACCCTCATACCAAAGCCGGGCCCGAACTGCCTGTGAGGTCATCCGGTTCGAACCTGCTGAAGATTGTTTAGAGTTCCCACGCTAATGTGATGAAAGTTCTGCGTGTGCCAGACACACGTTGCAGAATAGATTTCATTTATATTTTTAAACTAACATCTGTACAGCTGTCTACGTTTTACTTAGAATGCTTAAACGTTTGTGTACAGTTTTTGATTGGTTCAAAATTTGTGTTTTTTTTTGGAAGGATTTATTTTTTATTTATTTCTTATTTGAAAGCAATGAGTGACCGGCTCTTATGATTGGTGATCAATTGCCGAGTGTTTTGTAACGTGGTCAGGATTTTATAATGTGAATTGACTGGACATTTTCTTTGAGAGAATATAGTTTAGTTGGTCGTTGTTGTTTTGTTTTGCTTTTTTGTCTCTACTTTGGGCTGTGATTAGACACACACGAGGTGTCGGATGTTTGCGTGGTTTTTTTTGGGGGGTGAAAAAGATTCTTCGTGTTCAGGTGAGGGCAATTAAAAACATTTTTGGGACTGAGTTTAGTTGCCAGAAACGATCCGCAAGTGCGTTCGGAGGTCCTCTGGAGTCCATTGATTGTGAGTTGCAGTTGGAAAGTATGTTCGTTCGTGTCTTGAGGGCCTCGTGTTTCTTGAAGGCAGGAGTTATGATGCTGTCAGAAGCAATGGTGAGGTACGTCCGCTGACAACAGCCACTTCAGTGCCCCCGAGGGGTTCCGAGGTTGTAAACAGAACCTTTGCTGCCAGTGAGAACCATGGAAGGAAGGGTCTGCTTTGGTTTTGGCTTTGCTAGGATGGCGTGATTGGCGTTTCTTTGGTTAACTAATAAAAGTGAGGTAATAATAATTAACCTATGTTTGATATTTCATCTTTGAAATATGTTGAGGGAGATGTGTTGAAGGAAAGATTTAAGGGTTTTGTTCATAATCAACGTTTGTACCACTCGCGCCATATTATTTGTCTCGTTTAGGTATTGATTTTTAAGCTCTAAGAGCGTATGTCATCTTCTATAAAATCTTAAAACACACGCTCGCGGCGCGCCGCTGGTGTAGTGGTATCATGCAAGATTCCCATTCTTGCGACCCGGGTTCGATTCCCAGGCGGCGCAGCGGTTTTCTTTTTCTTTTGAAAATTTCTCGCACTCGGCTCTTCGGAAGGAGTGTTAAAATTCCATGCTCGAACGTTGTAAATTTTTATGACAACTTAAAGATCTTCCAGGCAAAGTGATTGTCCTGCAAATGACCCGCTCCAAGTGGCCATTCCTTCGCTGAAAGTCATTCCTTTCAGGGACTGCAATTCCGGCTTCGTTCCATCGGAAGAAGGCATTAAAACGCTGACACGTGGAAAAATCCACTTCCAAAGTTCATGGGAAGTTATCAATGGCAGGCAATGAATGATTCATGAGGTCCTTCCCGTCTCCAGCTACCCGTGTGGATGCACCTGTTCGTAACCTGCGGTTTAATAAAGTGCTCCTCATTAATGCGAGAATTAACGCTGGGGAGTTATGGAGGACAAGTGCAGTTACACTCTCACTTTCCAAGCTTCTCTTCCGACCGTAGTGATCGCTATAGTGTCATTATCAGCACCGCGCTATCATTATCAAGCTTAGAAACTATCATCATCATCATCGTCATCATCAACTCCATGCGCCATCGTTATCAGCACGAGGTACCCGTCGTATATCAGCCGAGTTTGACCGGCAAAATAAGGACTGGAACTTGTTATCAATTCACCTCAGAAGGTCTCAGAAGTTGTTTCCTCCACAAAAAACGTTCAGTTCATCCTTCCAGACTTCTGATGAATGGCTCCCTTTGTCTTTCGCAGTGTACATCTTCGTCATCGTCGTCATCATCATCATCATCATCGTCGTCGTTGTCATCAGCAGCGTTGGCAGCATCATCATCATCATCATCTTTAATTAATTAAGTGGTTAATAAATTTCGAGTCTCGTGAATATCTAATGCAGACCTGGACGATTATCCATCACAATGCAATAAACATTTGTCTGGAACTGCCTTGCATTCGTATGAATAGACGGAGAAATGAAGGAAGGAATTGAAATGAAAGAATGAATGAATGAACAGAAATGAGATGAAAGAATAGACTAGGATGGATGGATGGATGGATGAACGAGTGAGTGGATGAATGAATCTCTTGTTTCATTTCGTTTTGAACATGCCTGGATGAGTTTGTCATTAACAAGTCTGGAGAGAATCCATTTCAAGAATGATTAATTATTCACGAGACTAATGAATATTCATTTGCCAATTCGAAAGTTGTAAAATCTTTTTTGAAATATTACCAATAAATGTCTTTTTTAATCATTTATCTCCTGATGAGGATGACGACGACGATGATGACGACGATGATGATGGTGATGATGATGATGATGATGATGATGATGATGATGATGATGATGATGATGATGATGATGATGATGATGATGATGATGATGATGATGATGCAGGTGCTAGGGCTGCTGGCGGAAGATAACGATAATGATAATGATCTAGTGATGTACATCATCGCCAATGGACATTCAGAAAGGTTTTTTTTGGGGAGATAAACGTTTGTTGAAAGCGCTTCAGAGTAATGATTATGATGACGATGACGACGACGACGATAATGATCGCTGTCAAAGATGATAACGATTGTCATAAAAAGATGTAGCAATAAAACTGATGGATATTTCATGTAAACGCAGCGCTCTCGTCTCATTGGCTGGGTGAAAAAACATGGACGCGTTAAACATCGGCCAATGATTTACGTCATCATTTCATTTTTCATCATCCGCTTAATGCCAGCAAAATAGAGAAGATTAAGATGACGATGACGACGACGATGATGAAGATGCTGTATACGATGCTGATGATGATTGTAGTAGGGTTAATGATCATGATAATGATGTGATGATGATGATGATGATGTCATTGATAATGATGTGCACGATAGGTAAGGTGATAAGAAGGACTTCATCTTCTCATTCATCGCTGGTTATAAGCTTCGTTTGATGCCGATGAATATTCATTCCATCATTTTCTCGTCACGTGATTCGGCGATGGACAGATGGATAGATAAAGGAAACGATGACTGCCTTCGAGTGATCCTTGCACGGTTGGATGGATTTCCCCATCGTTCATTTCGGGAAGGCACGTGATCAGCCAACGGACCAATGAGCGGTGGACAAATTGGAGTGAAAAATGAAAGATTGTGACGCTTGGAGGGACGAGGAGAGAAGGAAGCAGAAGGAGAGATGCTGATAGGATGTGGAAGAGAGGGGAAGGGATGTTGCACGGATGCGATCACCTGCTCACACGGTGACGAGCATTCCAGGTGTGCGGATTAAACGCTTCTTCAGTTCATTCATTGACGCACAACAACAACACCGACAGGTGAGCGTTTGTATTGTTTGGCATTGTCTGTCATTCTAAGGACTTTTAAATGGTTTTTTTTTGCAAGCATATTATAAATATTTAGTTTAGAAAATATTTTAATTCTCGTCTATATTTAATTTATTTATTTAAGAAGTCAAAACAGGCAACAAAAAATACAAACAATAACAACAATAATAATGATAATAATCATTATAATAAATATTATTACATTATTATTATTATTATTAATATTATTAAAGTGACATATATCCAAAATAGGGTTTCAATAAATTAATAATAATTATTTAAACGAAAATGGTGTAAAAAGCAATTTAAGCAATTTAAAGAATTATAAACTATTTACTGTTTAGTCTCAAAAGAATTCCGTCAATGAAATTGGCAGTCTGAATATTAACGCTTAAATTTAAATATTTAAATTAGGCTTTAAATAATAATGTTTAAATTTAAATATTAACATTCGAAATTAATTATTCATGTTTAAATTTAAATATTTAAATTAGGCTTTAAATGGTAATGTATAAATTTAAATATTAACGTCCAAAATTAAATATTCATATATCCTAACAAACGTTCAGCGCTGATTTGTTAGACCATGGTCGACCAGCGAGCTTAAGCTTCCTGTTCTTTACAGTTAACTTCGACTTTATTTATGTGGAATTTTTGTCCATTTTCGTTTTTAGATTTCAAATAGAAATAGAAATGAAAATTTAAAACAAACTTTTATTTGTGAAATTTGATTTAATGTGAATTCTCTTTAAAAAAAAAAACAAAAAAAAAAACCCAAAGTCAAGTTATTCAGTTCAGATATTAAATTATAATTTATACATTCATAAAAATATAAGTTTAAGTATCGATGAAAGCAATGTCATCCTTACTATTATCATCACCACAGCGCCAAAGTCATCGTCACCCTCATCCTCATCACCGCTATCGTCGTCGTCATCGTCATCATCATAACCATCATCACCCTGATGGTCACCACCACCACCACCACCACCACCACCACCACCACCACCACCACCACCACCACCACCACCACCACCACCACCACCACCACCAGCATCACTACCATCACCAATATTCGTAGCAACATTAGCAGCAAGAAGCGATGGCCAAACTCCACCGCATGGTGCAACTCGACGACAGGCACGACACGAGCGTCTTCACGTTCCTGGTACCGTGCACGTCGCTGTTGCAGCGTTCGAGTCTCCAGGACAACTTCGCCAGGGACTTCGACCACGGCTGCCACCGCTGGAGCTTCGTGGCCAGCAGGACGCAGACGCACCTGGATCTCATGGTGGTCCTCAAGTCCTGCAGTTCCTACCTGAGCGTCGAGGTCGACCTGGCTTTTACTCTCATCAATCAGGTGCGTGATGGTGACGACGATGATGACGGCGGAGGTGGTGCTGACGATGATGAGGATGATGATGATGATGATGCCTATGACTACTGGCATGATGACGACGACGACGACGATGATGACGACGGCGGTGGTGACGAAGACGATGATGGTGGTGGTGATGATGACGATGACTACCAGCATGACGATGATGTAGTGGCGATGATGACGACGATCATGATGATGGTGGTGATGATGATGAAACCTATATAATTAAAATTTAGTGACTAGCTCATATGTGGCGGAACGTGGAGAAATGACATTAATTAGTGGTAAATCAATTAACTCCAATTAACTTCAGTCACGTGAAACGTGAGTGACATTTGAAAGCCCCGTGTCGTCTGCTTCCAAATCATCCGTTCGCGCCTCGTCTGAGCGAAGTTTCTTTTTATTTTAAAAGATTTAATTTAATTTTGTTGGAAATATTCCAAGAAAATTGAAACATGAACAATAAAGAATAAAATAAAACGTAATAATTTCATAATTGCATAATAATAATAATTGCATAATTTTCATACTCAAAATTATTCGAAGACTTCGTATCGTGTAAATATAATTAATTTTTTATTACAATGAAGCGCCAAATAAATTGTGGTTACTTTTCGTTGCCCTAACAATTCACTGGAGAATTATGTTTATTAATTATTTTGAAATGGAAAATAATTATATAAATTATTTATTATAATTATTTATTATAATTATTTTAAATTATAAAATGAAGGTTGAAATCAACCATCCGATCTTTTTTATTTTTAGATTTTTCAACCGTCTCTTGGGTTGCCAAACCCCAAGACGTGATTGTAGCGGATATGAATATTAATTAGAAGGGAGGGGCTTATCCAGGGAATAAGGGTGGAGCTCGGTGCTTTGGAAGGTTTATAGTAATTGCTTCGCTAAAGGAGAGTTTGAATGAATGAAAAAAAAAAGAATAATTAATTATAAATATGAATATAAATAAATATAAATAAATATAATTAATTAATAACTAGAAATAAAAATATAATATAAAATATAAATACAAAAATATAAATAAATAAATAAAATTAATTAATTAATAACTAGAAATATCTACATAATATGAATCTAATAATCATTGGCTAAATTAATAATAAAATATTTTCTCGATTTTTATTTCCGAATAATTTTGTAAATTATCTTTCTTAATCATATTTCATCTTTCGTTTCTAAATTTCATTTCCAACTTATATTTCATAATAATTAATTTATATTACAATGATTTATTAACTTTAGTTTATTATTAATTTATTATTATTATTATTAATTTTATTAAAATTCTTTGAAATTTTCAAGGCATTCGTTAAAAATCAGCAGCTTATATTTTCAGTGAAAATGACATCCAACCATTCATTAGTTGAACGTTTATTTCTCTGCGAAGGCGAATTAAATGCTAAAAGATTTTTAAAATAATTTTTAATTTTATAAAATAATATTTTTAAATATTTTTAAAATAATATTTTAAAATATTTTTAAAATAATATTTTAAAATATTTTTAAAATAATATTTTAAAATATTTTTAAAATAATAATTTCAAATATGTTTTAGGTTTTATGGGTATTTCTGCTTTATTTATTTGATTCTTTGTTGTCATTTCTGTTTAATTGCGAAGAATTTGTTTTAAATGTTTCTTTTTTAAAAAGATTTTTACGATTAATAAGATAATAATTTTTAAAAATAATTTTTAATAATTAAAAATCAATTCCCAATAAAACATTGGCTTCCTCGGGCTTTACATTTTTTTATTCAGTTTCAATGCACTGAAGTTCAGAAGTTGTTTGTGGTGTTTCTTTCAACGTTTCACTCCATCCATCAACTCCACCTCAACCCACGCTCCCCACTGGGGACTCCCCCGAGAGGGAGGAGGCAAGTCTCCATTGGAAACTTCCAGTTGTCCATCAATTTTTTAAGGCTCGCCTGGAGCTAAAATATTAAATAATGGTTGTAATCAACCCATGTTTCAACCACGAGTTACATTATTCAATCAAAGATGCTTTGAATAGTCACCATTTTATAAAATAAATGTTAAAAAGGCCGTTATAAGTTATTTAATCGAATAAATAGTTTTAAAATATTTAAATTATAATTTAAATTAAAATATTTAAATTATTTAATCGAGTAAATATTCACATACATTTCCTTGAATCAATAATGTCTGCATTTCTCTTCGCCATTACAATAATGGCACTACTTAGTAGTCGGTGTTCACGTGACGATCATTATCATCATCGCCATCATCGTCGTCATCTTCACGGAAGGAGTCTTAAGAGAAGAAATGGAAATAAATCCACTTGAGGCAATTTATGAAAGGAAAGAGAACAGGATGTGTGGAGCTGAACGCCTGGATTAATTCATGAATGGACGGTTTGATGAAAGATTGATTGAATGGTTGATTGAACGATTTGATGAATGATTGATTGAACGGTTGACTGAATGAATGATTGATTGAATGAATGATTGAAGGCTTAACGACGACTTCATTAACAACAAATTCACTTATACTATAAGGATAACTTGATTTTACAATCGTTGATAATGCAAGACTTTTAATAAATATTCATGACAATTCACAAATAATGCATATTCAAGCCAATTCATAAATATTACATTTTCAACAAATATAATTAATATTGCGCGTAACTTCAATTCACTAATATTACCTTACACCTAACCAATTCACCAAATATGCATGATCAGTAAATATAATTTATGCCACTATACTGTACACAATTCTCCAGCAATGCACACCCATGCATTGAATTCACCACAGGACCACTACACCAGGAACGAAAAGGGGCGTCTGTTGAACGTGAAATATTCGACAAACAACGAGACCCAGGGTCTCAAGAACTTCTGCTCCTTGGATGACCTCGAAAGGGGAAACTTCAGGGCTTTGCAGGGCACGGGGTGGTTTGTCATTGAACTTGAAATGAAGAATCAAAAGTCGTTCTTTGAGCAGGTCAGTCGGGCCGGTGGTGATGATGATGATGGTGATGACGAAAAGAACGACGACGACGATGATGTTGATGATGACGATGACAAAGACGATGACGATGGTAGAAATAATTCCCTAATTAGCATTTTAAATCCAAAAAAAAAAGCATTTTAATGATCCAAAAGCAGGACTGGAAGATGATATTTGAGAAGCTCCTAGGATTGAAGATGAGTGCAAACGTATTTTGTGACGTGACATGCTTTGTGTGCTCGGTTATGCTTCACCATAGTTTATTATATTGCTATTATATTTGCTTTATTATATTTTATTATGCCATAATTTTAGCGAGGGTCGTATACAATATATTAATGCGGGCAATATCGATGCTACTGCTACTAACGATGACAGTGAGGATGATGACGAAGACTACGACGACAACGATGATGATGATGATAATGATGGCGACGATGATGATGATGATGACGATGATGATGATGATGATGACGATGATGATGATGACGACGATGATGATGATGATGATGACAACCATGATGGCGATGGATTGCAATCATTACAATCGTCTCAAAAACCAACCGAGCGTAAAATCGTTCAAAATTTTAAATCTCCCCGAAAGATGATTGATGGCCGTCAAATATTATTTCAAATAATTACCACGATATTTTTATTATTTTAAATATTACTAAAAATAATTATTTCAATTATTATTTAATATTATTATTTCAATTATTATTATTTAATATTATTATTTCAATTATTATTTAATATTATTTCAAATACCATTTAAAATAATTTTCGCGATAATATTTTAAATACCTCTCGCTGTGATCATCGTCTAACAACATATAATATTATTTTTGTTGTTGTTGTATGTTGTTGTTGAGCTAAACTTAGCACACGACTTTATCGGACGTCCTTGACCTTCATAATCATAACCAGCACTAATTTCCTTTGACGAGTAGGTTGATGTTTGGACAAGTTAATAAAATAAATAAATAAATAAATAAATAAATATTAATCTAAATATAATATTTTCTGTTAACGACGTCATCCTGGTCTTCGTCGTCGTCATCATCAACATCATCAGCATCATCATCATCATAATCATCACCAACTTCGTTTTCCTCATTCTTTCATCTGCACCTCTTCCTATTGATTGACACAGGTGAAATGGTGAGAAGCATGATGACTACATCATCATCATCATCATCGTCAACATCATCATCATCATTAGCTGTGCGATCCTGCTATTACTTAAAACAATGGAAAACGTTAATAATCCTTCAGTTATCCATCCATCCATCCATCCATCCATCCTTCCATCCATCCATCCATCCTTCCATCCATCCATCCATCCATCCATCCATCCATCCATCCATCCATCCATCCATCCATCCATCCATCCATCCATCCATCCATCCATCCATCCATCCATCCATCCGTCCATCCATCCATCCATCCGTCCATCCATCCATCCGTCCATCCGTCCATCCGTCCATCCATCCATCCGTCCATCCGTCCATCCGTCCATCCGCCCATTCGTCCATCCGTCGGACTCTTCAACCGTGACATCTCTCAATCATTTCCTCAAAAACCTGAAAAATAAATTTAAAAAATAATTTTCTTTCTGAGAATTTTTTGAACCATTTGAAAAGAATGAACCCTCCTCAAAATAAAAGTTGCAATTTTTTTTAATATTAAGAATAATTTTAAAATAAATTCGAATTGAAATTAAAATATAATTATTATTATTATTATAAATATTTAGACGATCATTATTTCCGCTGCAAGAAAAATTTAAATCAATAGATTTAAATTATAATAAACAGATATAAATAGCATCAGATATAGTAAATATTAATATCAATAATAATAATAATAAACATAAAACAAATAAGTTACATAATTAAAATTTAAATATATTATTATTTTTCTTAAAGAATAATTTAATTTTCGAATCATCAACTGTCATCGTTGATGACTCCATGATCATCATTACCACTCTCATCGTCGTCATCATCATCATCATCGACATTTTTGTTTTATTTCATTTCTTAAATTATTATTATTATTATTATTATTATTATTATTATTATTATGCCATAACGAGGAAAAAATTATCATTCGCAATACGATGAAAATGACGACAAATGTTTTTTTGCTTCTTTGCTTAAAAATTGTTTGAAAAAATAAATTTTAAAACAAAGTTTAAAATTTTTTAGCATCTTTCTCACTGAAATCCAGCATTGCAAACCAAGTCCCAATGTTTGCCTATAACGACGACGACGACGACGACGATGGTGATGGTTTGATTGAAGATAAATGAATGATTAAAAAATAAATATATGACGATGACGCCTACGACGATCATGACGATGAAGACGATGATGACTGCGACAATCTTCTGCGAATGCCCCGAGGAAAACATGGTTGACCTTCAATCAAGTGACCTTGACATCAGGGTGACGACGACGACGTTGATGATGGTGGTGGTGATGACGATGGCGATGCCCTCGAGCGAACACGGAGATGTTGCTAACGACGTTTCAAACATCCATTTGAACTCTCGAACTTCCTGCACTCGTCAACCTCTCGAGGCTATAATTAGAAACAAACTTTTTATTTTTATCCGCGGGGGAACTTCCAAGGCGTTGTTGTTGTTGTTGTTGTTGCTATTTTTGTTGTTGTTGTCGTCGTTGTTGTTGTCGTCGTTGGTGGTGGTCGTGGTGGTGGTGGTGGTCGTGGTGGTGTTGCTGGTGGTGGTGATGATGATGATGGCGTTTTAGACCAAGACGTAGAAATAGAATCCAAGGGCTTTTTTCTGGATTTAAATTCTGACATTTAATACGAAAATACGGAAATTAATTTCCTCGAAGGTGAAAATCTGGATTAAAAATGGATCCTAACAAATGCAAGGATTCATCTCGTGTGGCGGACCTTTTTTTATTTTATAAACGTGGGAGGAGGAAGACATTTGTAAGGAAGATGGTTTCAGTTTTAAAAACATTAAAATATTTATATTAAAATATTTACATCAAAATATTTATATTAAAATATTTACATTAAAATATTTATATTAAAATATTTACATTAAAATATTTATATTAAAATATTTACATTAAAATATTTATATTAAAATATTTACATTAAAATATTTATATTAAAATATTTACATTAAAATATTTATAATAAAATATTTACATTAAAATATTTATATTAAAATATTTACATTAAAATATTTATATTAAAATATTTACATTAAAATATTTATATTAAAATATTTACATTAAAATATTTATATTAAAATATTTATATTAAAATATTTACATTAAAATATTTATATTAAAGTATTTACATTAAAATATTTATATTAAAATATTTACATTAAAATATTTATATTAAAATATTTACATTAAAATATTTATATTTACATTTAGACGTTTAAATGTCAAAATTATTTTCAAACATAGAAAATTGTACATTTAAATAATTGTTGAATATTGATATTAACATTAAAATATCCAAATATTTTCAAATATTTACATTTAAATTTATAAATTTATAAATATTTATTTTAAAAATTGATATTAACATTTCTAATTTATAACTCTTCAGCTATTTTCCAATATTTATCTTTAAATATTTATTTTAAAAAGTTATTTTAAAAATTGCTATTAACAATACACTGTTTTAAAGATTTCGCTGACTACCTGCTGACAATGCGGTCAACCTTTTTGTGACAAATTAAATCCTATTTATTGTTAAATGTTTATTAAATGCAATGATTTTAACGTTATTATTATTTAAACATTTATTTAATTAAATAATTATTATTTTAACTACATAAATAATTAGTTTGACATAATTATATTATTATGAATAACATTCATTTATTTCATAATATTGACAATATTTATTTACCAACAATAACCTTGCCTACTCTACATACACAGTATATTAAATATTAATTATCATTTATTATTTTTATTATTATTATATCATTTATTATTATATTATTTATTATATTATATAATTTATTATTATTATTATCATTATTATCATTATTACTACTGCTACTACTATATATAATCCCATTTGTACCTGTTAACCTCTTACTCTTTCTATGGCTTCCATCATAGAATCAAAGCGAGGAAATTAAATAAATAAATGAATGATTAAGTAAATAAATAAAATAAAATCCCAAATTCATTTCAAAAAACATTTGTTTAATTTAATTTAAAATTCAATTTAAAATGCTCTGTTTCCTGTCATTCAAAGAATCTTTGCTTAATAATACTAATATTATTATTTTAATATTAATTTATCAATAAAAAATTATTTTTAAATTAAATTAAAATTAAAATTTCATTTAATAATACTTTTTAAAAAATCTTAAATTGTATTTAAAGTTTTAAGTTTTTTTTTTACTTTTTCTGAGGTTTAGCTTTGAAACATCATCATCGTCATTATCATCCCCATCACAATCATCATTGTCGTCGTCATCATCATTATCATCGTCCTCGTCGTCGTCATCACCTGTTGTTTTTGATTAAAAGACACCTTGATTGATTGCTTCATCAATTCACCTGGATTTTCAAAAGTAATGTTTTTGAAACTTTTTGAAAATTCAATTATGCAAGAATTGCAAGATATTTCAGAAAGTTTTTCTCGAAAATTTAAGGGTTTTTAATTATAAATTGTAAATAACGTTAAAATTAATATTATATTACTATATTATTATAGTAATATAATATTAATTATTATATTGCACAAAAAAGTATTTTTAAAAAATAATTTAAACAATGGCTTCATTATAATTGCAATTTAAATTATTATTTTTTTAAATATTTTTACTTAAATTCCTGGAAAGAAAGGAATGTCAGCGAGGAATTTAAGAATCAACATTTTATTTATTTTTATTTATTTTTTATTTTTTACTTCGTTAAATATTAATTTTTTTAAATTTAAATTTAAGTTTCAATTTCATCCATGTAAGGTGGCCATCAAGGACATCTCAAGGTTAATTCAAAATGACTTTTACCGCTTGAAATAAATTTATTTTTCCCTCATTAAAATTAATTATATAAAAAAACATACTTATAAAGAGTCATAAAGAGCACGTCATAAAGATAGGACAGGTTCGTGAATCACAAGATTTCTATCTCTATCTTTAAAATTACCGTTAAACTTTTGCCAAATGCTGATTTTAACGATCACAAGAAAGTAATTAATTAGTATTCAATAAAATTTAACAATAAAATTTGAATATTGATGAGAAACCACCAAGAAACGCTTTTGATGTTGTTTCTCGGACTTTCCTCAAAGGAGTATGGGTTACCTTTCGTTGTGGAACAAATTTTTTATTACAATTTTCACAAAAGTTCATTAACATAATAAGACTCCTTATAGACTTGATGTCAGTAACATGTTTATAAAAGAAAATACCGATTGCTAACGTTATTATTGATGGGTTTAGGAAAGCAACTTAGTGATATTGAAAGAGGACAAATTCTTGCCTTTAAAGACTTGAATTTATCAATTTCTGAAATTTGTAGGAGGATGAATCGCTCTAGAAATGTTATTAGTCGTTTTTTAAGTGATCCTCAAAATTATGGAACAATTTGTTCCCCTGGAAGACCCAAAAAACTGGATGAACGTCAGAGAAGGGTCATCTTTCGTGAAGCTTCCAAGGGGCTCAGTTCAACAAAGGACTTAAAAAAATAGCTTGAACCCGAATGTCAGTCGATCGATAATATTGAGGCGTGGTTTCCTAAAGTTTGTTAAGCATCAGCACGAGCCGCTTCTGACGGAGGCCCTTAAGAAGTTCCGACTGAACTGGGCAACGGAGATGTTGGATTTGGACACTAACTGGAACTTCATTATTTTTCAGGTGAAAAGAAATTTAACTTAGATGGTACAGATGGATTCAAATATCGTTGGCATGATGTCAGGAGATCCAAAAAATAATTTTTTTAAAGAAATTTTGGAGGTCGCTCAGTGATGGTCTGGGCTGCCGTTTTCTCTCGAGGTTCATCAGAACTTGTGATCTTAGAGGGGAAGCAAAACTCTGCCAAATATGTTGAAACTCTGGACCATCATTTGTTCACATTATGTGACAAATTTGGAAGTGAAAGGGTCATCTTCCAGCATGACAATGCCCCTCTATACACGGCAAGATCAACCAAACTTTTTTACTAGGAAAGGAATTTGGAGGTACTCATGTGGTCATCTCGCTCCCCAGACTTAAGCCCCATCGAAAACGTGTGGGGATTGCTTGCCAGGAAAATATAGTGATATATTTATTACAATGGCAAGCAATATTCCATCATTTAAAAGCTGAAAGACTCTTTGGAAAAGGCCTGGAAAGAGCTGGACGAAGACAGCTTAAAACCTTTCCTGGATTCATTAAAAAACAGAACTAAAGAGGTAATTATGAAGAAAGGAGACAAAACTCATTCTTGACTTTCATATAAATCATAATTTAAATGTTTAAATCCAATAAATTTCAAAATTTATGCTCCACAGTGTTCTTCTTGATGTGTGCAATTTCGAGGATTTCCAGCGTTTTGTTAAATTCTCACAAAATAATTATTTTATAATAAATACAATAAATTTGATAAATCTGTAAATATAACGTTTTTTTACTGTATCATATCAAACAATGGTTTACATAACTCCACTGCTTGGAATGACCTCGTCAAAATATGCACCTGTTCTATCTTTATGACGGGCACTGTAATTACTGAGTTAATTGAATTATTGATTGAATCGATCAACCAACCAGTCATTGATTGGACGACACCGTCAATCAAGCGCATATCGGGGATGCAATATCTCGAACTTCATCGTCGTCGTCGTCGTCGTCACCTTCTTCACGTGACGAGAAACAAATGAAGAACGCTTTAAGAATAAATTGGCGGTGGATTTAAATATTCGAGGAAATCAATGAAAGGAAGGAAGTGCTTCACGTCCAGCAGGTTGTTAGGAGAAAAGAACAATCATCATCATCATCATCGTCATCGTCGCCATCGTCATCGTCATCGTCGTCGTCATCGTCATCATCATATTCGTCGTCATCATCATCGCCATTATCATCGTCGTCGTCTTAATGGCCACGTTATCATGGAGTAAGAAGGAAAGTGAATAATGAATGATAAGACCTTCCACCTGCCTCTTTGCATCAGAAACAAACGAACTCAGAAACAGCGAAAGGATAATAAGTTCAAATAAATAATTTATATTTTACAAATTGTCGAATAATATTAATTTAGATAATATCAGTAATATTAATAATATTAGCAATAATAACAGTAATAATAATAATAATAATAATAATAATAATAACACTTGCATTGATATTTGATATCTGATGATGAGTTTTAAAAACTTTGAATTCTGGGCGATCACAACCCTTCAACAAGCGATTGCGTATACAAACGACAATAGCACAAACAACAAGACAAACAAAGCAACGCAAACAACAAGACAAACAGCAACATAAGCAACAAGGCAAACAGCAGCATCACAAACAAAACAAAAAAAAACACAACACGACAGACAGACAGGCACTATATCAGCATCTGCTTCCCTTAAACCACATCAACCGGCAAACTGCTTGCAGCACGAAACCTCCGAAATATCTGGAAAAAGTCGACCGTGGATTTACAAGTGATTGGTTTTTAAATCCCAGAAATAATTATATCGAATATTATTTTTAATATAATATAATATAATATAATATAATATAATATAATATAATATAATATAATATAATATAATATAATATAATATAATATAATATAATATAATATAATATAATATAATATAATATAATATAATATAATATAATATAATATAATATAATATAATATAATATAATATAATATAATATAATATAATATAATATAATATAATATAATATAATATAATATAATAATTTTTGTCCACTCATTAATGAACTGCTATTAAATGAATAATAATTAGGATTACAGCAACAAGCAACATAATTACAACAACATAGTTACAATATCATAATTATATTGACGCAATTATAAAAATTATAATTATAAAGACTTAATTATACTATCATAATAACTATAATAACGCCATCAATATAACAGCCATATAACAGCACGGCTACAAGACGGGCCATAGTTATAATAACATAATTATAACGGCATAAATTATAAGAACACAATTATAACGGCATAATTATAATAACGCAATTATAACGGCATAAATTATAAGTACATAATTAATATTACAGCATAATTATAATAAGAAGACGGTGAATGTAAAATTGGCCACCTTGTTATGCAAATGTTCCTTTGGTGCAACTCGACTTTAAGTGGTCCATGTTTTACTGGGACTTGCCACGGATGCTGTATGACTGTCATCAATTTGTTCCTTTAAAACGTTCGTTGTTGTTGTTGTTGCTGCTGTTTTATTATTATTATTATTATTATTATTATTATTATCGTCGTTGTCGAGTATAAATAAATAAACATAATGTAAAGCAGCCTTGAATATTTTTATTAACAGCTTAATATTCGAAAAAAATTATTAAAAAGTGTAAAAAAATAATTACCAATAATTTCCTGGTTGGGGGATTGGTCAAATAAACCCGAACGCACCCGGATGTAGCAGCCTCCGTGGCGTCATCTATAATTTATTTATAATTTTTCTCCATAATTATATCCGCCAAGCACCTGTTGTGACGCCACAGAAGATAATTATCACAGACGTTTATAATAATTTATAATAATTATAATATTATAATATAATATAATAATTAATAATTATTATAATGTTATAATATAATAGTTCAATAGAGTAATTGTAATCGTTGGTGATTCTGTTACGATGGATTGTAATTGTTATAATTTCAAGGAATTTAATATATATTATATTTTATATTTTTAATAAGTTCATGAGGACAACTACCGATGATGATGGTGATGAGGATTATGACGACGACGATGGTGATGACGATGACGAAGATGACGGTGGTGGTGATGATGATGGTGATGATGATGGTGATGACGATGGTGATGATGATGATGATGATGGACCACAGTGCTGCTACTGACAATGTTATGATGAAATATAACAACAACAACAACAATGGCGTTATTGATGACCACACACAAAGAAGCATTTGAAAGTAGGACGGAAGAGGTGAATAAGAAAATAAGAAGTAATGGATCGATGGTTGAAAGAAAGAATAATGATGATGGGGCAACAGACTGACCGAAGAATTTCTTTGTAAACCTCTTGTTGCTAGTGTTGTTCTATGTATGCGTTGGTGTTGTTGTGAGTGTCATTCTGTACATGAGTTGGAATTGTTGTGAGTGTTGCTGTGAGTGTGGTTCTATATATGCGTTGGTGTTGTTGCGAGTGTTGTTCTGTTCATGAGTTGGTATTGTTGTGAGTGTTGTTCTGTGCATGAGTTGGTATTGTTGTGAGTGTGGTTCTATATATGCGTTGGTGTTGTTGTGAGTGTTGTTCTGTTCATGAGTTGGTATTGTTGTGAGTGTTGTTCTGTGCATGAGTTGGTATTGTTGTGAGTGTTGTGGTGTTGTTGTGAGCGTGGTTCTATATATGCGTTGGTGTTGTTATGAGTGTTGTTCTGTTCATGAGTTGGTATTGTTATGAATATATTCATTCGATTTTTCTCCTTATCTTAGTATTTGCATTTGTTTGTGTTTGTCTTGAGAAGATGATCCATTTGTATTTATAATATAATATATATATAATAAACAATAAATATTATTTAAATATTTAAAAAGACTTTTAAACGATCCAATAAATCATGCATTATTAAAATATTAAAGTTTATATATTTAAACTTTATTGCTTAATTGCCTCTAAAATTTAATCCACGTGAAAAATGAAGGTTTAAGTTTATTTGTCGTAAAATGATTTCATGTTCGGACTTTCTTTCCTCATTCAACTCATCAGGATTACGTCACGTGGGTTGTCCACGTGCAACTTTCATCTCAATCTATTTATTTATCATTTATCAAACAATTGTTTTTAATCAAATTCAATTCGAAATTCGGTTTATTTTTCAGATAAATTTAGCAAATATTTAATCCGTTAATTTTCATATGGTTTTGTTTTTAACGTGACATTTTCTGAATTTTAAATCATTATTATTTTTTAAATAATTAAATTGAATTTACGTTGTTAAATAGGAAATATTGCAAAAAATATAAATTAATTAATTCTAAAATCACATTAAATTAAAAAAGTGATTTAAAAAAAAATTGAAATATTTGAAATTAATATTTATTTGTGCTCATAACCATCATCAACCATCATCTTCAATCATTACAATCATCATCATCATCATCACCAAAACCAAAGTCATCATCATCATAGTCGTCGTCATCATCATAAAATTCCTGCCGCGATAGAAGTGCACCTTGGTTCCTAAAACACTTTCAGACAGATTTCCCTCGGTTCAAAGGAAACGATTTTAAGATAATTTTACAAAATTATTGTCATAAATGGTCAAAAATCAAATTAAACTCAACCTTCGAATATTTTAAAACGTAAATTCCTCATTAATGATCTACGAATTAATATAAAATATTTTAATTCAGTAATAAATAAATAAATAATTTAAATTTAATTAATTAAATTCGAATTAAACGCAAATAATATTAAATTATTTAAATGTTTAAATTCTTTTTCATTATTATTAAATAATTAATTCATTTAAAATTTAAATCAAAAGAATTTTCAGAAGTTGAAAACGTTCTCAACACACGTCAATATAAAATTCTCAATGGTCACCATTTTGGTCGTGTGTTTTTTTTAAATTATCGTAATTTTAAACGCAATAATATATTTATATATTATGTATTATTAATATTATATTAACATATTTATATATTATATATTAATAATTTATTAATATATTATGAAATATTCATATACTGAATATATTATATTCATTTACATTGGTATACATTGGTATATTTACATAAATACATAATTAACTTAAAATAAACATAACAAGTTGAAGTAACTCATGAATATTCATTACACCAAATATGCACGTGACCAGCCAACCATCAACCAATCAAAACTCTCTCCTCCGGCCAATCCCTTCTTCTCAAATATTTAAATTCAATTTCCCGCCATCCCGTCATCACGTGACCATCCTTGGAGCGCACTGGAATCTTCTTTCATTTAAATTTTATTTCGCGTTTTATTACATTAAATTTAATTAATTATTTTTTAAAATATTTTAATAAAATAAAGAAATAAAAAAAAATAATGTTTTTAAAGAATCTAATCAAAGTTTTAAAATGAGCTCTGTATTTAATCAAATTGTTTGCTATTGTAATAATGTAATTATTAATATAATATTATAAATAACGTAATTAAAAATTAATGTTGTTTCTTGTTGTAGGGCTAATAATTATTATTATTGTACGTAATGTTCGTCTAATATCATATTCCATAATATTAATAATAATAATAATAATAAATACTTTATAAACTATTAAATATTTACTATTTAATAAAATAACTTTAACCAATATAATTATTATATAATAAATATTATAAATAATAAATTAAAATATATTATAATTATTATATATTATTATTATTGTCATAATTAGATTTGTTCATAAAAGAATAACGCCTTAAAGTGAATTAAACATAACCTTAAAATTATTTAAAATTTAAATTCATTGATTGTATTCAACCGATCTTCAAAGACGTCCCAACGTCTCTTAACCGGATGTGAAGGCACTTCTTAATCGATGCCTATCTGTATACCTGCCCGCCTCGTGAGCGGCCCGCTGCAGTGCGGGCCGGGTGCCGAACACGGCCCGTTGCCATCACCAAACCGTGCAGGAATCACCATCCACCTGAATGCATTTTCTGAACAAACTCAGTCTTTTCATTTTTTTCTTTCTTTCTTTCCATCACGAAAATCCACGAATAAAATGAAAAGGTTAAATAAATGTTCCCAGGAAATTCCGCTTTTAACTTGGTTTCAGTTTCCGTTTCGATCATCATTTCGAACTTTTAAGACTTTAACGTTCTTGCATTTTTTACATGTTTTTTTATTTTTGAAAATAAAATATAAATATTGTTAATGTGGATAATTTTGAAAAATTACATAACTATATATTAACTTAAGTTGTCAAAGGACATGTATTGCCTGATGATGACGACAACAACGACGATGACGACGATGATGATGATGATGAAGACGACGTTGTTGGTGACGGTGATGATAATGATGATGATGATGATTGAGCTTATAACTCACTCAGAAGAGAATTACAAACAGCCATTCATCAATGTCCTCGCAGACCACCATCATCGTGAGCATCATTATCATCACCAAAAGGTTTCGAATTATTCTTCAAATTTATTATTGTTAAATTAGGTTAAATAAGTTAAAATTAACAGCAATAATAAAAGTCAATATAAGCGGATTAACAACTAGAATTACAATTAATAATAATAATAATAATAATAATAATAAAAATAATAATATATTTTCAACTCAAATCAATCACAGGGCACGCACGAGAATATCGCCTGACTTGTGATATTCATAATCGTCGATGTTGGAATTAAAAAAGAAAATATTCGAAATAATCCAATAATTCAATTTCGACCGCCAATTTAAACGTGCATTGTTAAAGATTGATTAATTCATCTGGAGTATATAATGCATCCAGAGTATATAATGCATCTAGACTATGCAATGCATCTAGAGTATATAATGCATCTAGATTATATAATGCATCTAGAGTATATAATGCATCCAGAGTATATAATGCATCTAGACTATGCAATACATCTAGAGTGTATAACGCATCCAGAGTATATAATGCATCTAGATTATATAATGCATCTAGAGTATATAATGCATCTAGATTATATAATGCATCTAGACTATGCAATACATCTAGAGTGTATAATGCATCTAGAGTACATATACTTCCATCCAAACCTCTTGTCTTTATGGTGGGTTTTCTAAAATGTTAGGGGTGGCGTTTTCAAGTCTAAAATATTTGTTATAAAGCTTAATTAATATAATTAATTAATTTAAAAAATTAAAATTAATTTTAAAATGATTTATAACTAACTAATTAATTAATTAATTCAACGGATAATTCATCCATTCACCCAAGATGCATGGAATTTCAACATTTCCAAAAATTTGGCAAATAGATGAAAATAAATTTAAAATCTAAATAAATACTCCTAGATAAATTTGTCATGAATTTGTCACCATATGACTTAGAATCAATAAGACTATGGTTAATTATAAAAATAATAATTTAATAATTGTAAATATTTATTATTAAAAAAATAATAATATAATCCGGTAAATTGGGAAAAAAATAATTTCCTGAAAGCATGGATGCGCCAACGAGAATACTTATTATTATAATAATAATTATTATTATTATTTGGATTAATGTAATGCATTGTAATGTAATAATAATAATAATAATAAGAAGAAGAAGAAGAAGAAGAAGAAGAAGAAGAAGAAGAAGATTAACAATAATAATTAATAATAATTAATAATAAGAAGAATGAACACTCTCTAAATATAAACTACGAAATATTTACAAAATAATAACAAGGAGTACTTTTATTTATTTATTTATTTATTTATTTATTTATTTTTTTTTTTTTTTATTTTATTTTTTTTTTTTTTTTATTTTTTTTTTTTAAATTTCTTTGTCGATCGTTTTGAATTCTTTTTTTTACATTCTTCCCCGGGAAAATAACGGCAGACGACAGTTGAGTGTGTTTACGTTTCGAGTCGATGTGGCACCTTTCAAGTATTTGCTGTCAACGCCTCTCATGTAGAGTTATTTCCAGGTGGTCATATTGCTGGTGATGACGACGACGACGACGATGATGATGAAGACGACGACGATGATGGTGATAATGATAGTGATGATATATTGGATCACACTGATGGTGACTAATGAGAAAGTATGGCGGTGTTGATGATGTAACGGATTATCAAGTTTGTGTATGTTTGTGTTTACGATTCCATCGTAATATCTTTTTTGATTAATGACTTTCCAAAGTTACGAATGTTGTTTCTTTTTCTTCTTAAAAGTTTTCAATTTAAAGCAGAAAAATATTTATTTTTCTTTATTTTTAAATAAAAGAAAATATAAATTTTACTTTTAAATAATAAAAATATTATTTTTCTTTCAAATTCTTCGTTTTTAAGACTTTTCATCTTTGAAGGACAAACATTTTTGAAAGAAGAACCTAACATTCAATGTGAGGACGATGATGATGACGACGACGACGATGATGACGGTGATGATAAAGTATGTGCAGGTGAAGACGATGGTGGCGTTGTTGTTGCTGTTAATAATAAGCAGCAGAGCCTGGAAATAAATAATTATTAATTAAAATTCTGAAACTAATTTCAACTTTATTTCATAAATTTGATTTTAATTTCTTTAAAAAAATAAAAAAAACCCAACAAAACAAAATTCGCCTGATTGATGCGAAATGTTCATTTTAACGACCACAGGTCGACAGAAATAGATCATGTCTTCTGGAAATTCCCACGACTAATTATAGAAGTGGGTTTTTCCAGATTCGTCGGACCTCCCCCCTACTTTCCTTTATGAACGTTTCCTTCAGGGTTTAGAGAAGTTCAGGCATCCATTTTATCCGTGCAGGTGTTTTGAAAATGGAAAAAGGTTTTTTTGGGGGTTTTTCCAAAACATTTTCTTTATTTTTTTTCTCACATTTCCCTTCAAAATGTATCATTTCAGAAAGGTTGCATAATTTATTCATAAAATCTGTAAAAAAAAAATAATCTTTTCTTATTTTCATAAGTAAATTATGTCGTCACCATATCAATTATAATTTTTCCTTGTCATGAAAAAGTACTTTTACCACCATCTCTCTACATCCATCACCGCCGTCATCGTCGTCGTCGTCATCATCATCATCATCATCATCAACTCCAGACGGATGAAACAAGATTTGCATCTCATCCCAGAAAATTACCAAATGTGACTACGGTCGTTTCCTTGACGGCGATGACGACGACGACGATGGTGGTGGGTGGGGGGTGTGGAGATTAAATGAGGGGCAATTGGTTCCTTTCCATTTCTTTTTAGTCGCTTTTAGTTAATCGAAGCTTGATGACAATTCAATCACGTGCAATTCAATCGAATACAATCCAATATCTACCCCCAAACTCTACCCTAAAAACTCTACCCCCAAATTCTACCCCCCATTCTACCCCCAAATTCTACCCTAAAAACTCTACCCCCAAACTTCACCCCCAAACTCCACCCCCAAACTTCACCCCTTAACTTCGTCTCAAACTCCACCTTTAAATCCACCACTATTCACCAAAATTTCACTCGAAACACCAAAGAGTGATAACATTTACAGTCTGGCTTTTGACTCTTGTGAGATCATAGTTATGCATGGCTATGGTTCTGATGATGATGATGATGACGACGACGACGATGACGACCGTGATGGTGTCAAAGCCGAGAAGGTGACTGGACGCTTTTAAATTTAAATTTTTCCTCCACGCCTAAGGTGCTAACGTTCACGATGTGAAGAATAAATCACCATCGTCGTCGTCGTCGTCGTCACCATTATCGTCGTCGTCGTCGTCATCAAAAAATGCATTCAAAATGGAATCTCAATGCAAAGTAAAGAATGTAAAGAAGAAGAACCTCCGCAATTGTTGTTATTGATTTGAATTCATCGATTGCAATCGTACATTTCTTGATATTTAGCAAATAAACACCAATTTATATTAATTAATTGTAAATAATTGAATGGAATCGTTGACGACGTTGATGCATGTCTGACTGTAATTTCTCCTCGTTCGTGTGCTTCATCCTCATCAGGCAACTTTCATCATTTGCCGGCATCATTATCATCATCATCATTATCATTATCATCATTATCATTATCATCATCATCGTCATCCTCATCACCATCATTACGCCATCGTCGATCATCAATAGCAATACACTCACCATTGTCGTCATCATATCGAATGAGGTTTGAATGTTGCTGATGTTGGTGTTGATGATGGTGATGATGATAATTTGATGCATGTTATAAATGACGTTAAAATATCAATTTAAATTAAATTAAATAATAATCGAATAACACAAAAAGAACCGAATTGGAATATTCTCTAATAAGTCAATAAATAAATCAGCCAATCAATCAAATCAATCAATCAATTAATCAATCAATCAACAAACATTCGTCCACGTTCGCAGACGATCAAGCTATCCGAGTCGCCGGAAAAGAGCGCCAAAAGTCGTGCACGTTACGAAACTGCCTACTTCAGCTTCGGTAACTTCGACTGGAATCTGTTGCTGTTTCCAAGCGGTGACTGCCCGGAGATGGAAGGGAGGTTCATCACCTCCATCAACAGACTCAGTAGTTTCGACAACATCTGCAAGATCAAATACCACGTTCGTTTTGTTATTTCTTTGTTTGCTTGTTTGTTTGTTTGTTTGTTTGTTTGTTTGTTTGTTTGTCGTCGTTGTTCTTGTTGTTGCTATTGCTGTTGTCGTTGCCCCACACCCACCCTGGTCTGACCCTCCCCCAGTGGATATCATGCCTCCTCCGTCATCGACGAAAGGGAGTGTCCAATGACCGGAAGCACTGAAACGTTAAATAAATGTTGTTGTTGTTTTGAATAAACTTATTTTTCTTCAACCGTCAATGACCCCGTGACACCGCTCGACCTTTTAGGGACTTGAGTTGACCTTTTAAGCGACCTAAGGAGACCCGCTCGCAGCCTAATTGAGACAAATTATTATCTATGATGATGGTGATGATGATGATGATCAATGATTGATTGATTGATTCTTTGCGAAAGTGAACTTAATTATTTACAATTTGTTTTTAGTGTCTTCTTTTCCTTCTCCTTCTCTTCGATCCATCAATAAAGTCTGTCACGAAAATGGAGCACGAATAATAAATTCTACTTTAAATAAAATACCCCAATTACTTCTTGTAAATGGCCAATTTGTTTCATAAGCTTCGCGGGTCATACGTCACACCATGGAGCTCGGATTAACGACTTATGGAAATATTTTAATCCGCCAGGTGTCGGTCGAAGTCGCTTCGACATCGTCGTCGTCATCCTCTCCCTCGCTGTTGTTTCAATCGGACGGGACGATTGAATCCATGGTTGATGCATCCGGCAAAAGTCGTCTGCCTCATCAGCTGCAGAAGCTTCAGCGTCAGGAAGATAACATCTCAAAGGGGGGTATCTTCTCTTTCAGGTAGACTCCACCGTGATAGCCATCATCAATATCATCATCGTCGTCGTCATCTTCATCATCATAATCATCACGACAACCTTCACCATCTTCGTCATCATTAACGTATGCACTATCATGAACAAATCATTAGACGACCGGCAAAAAAAAGCAGGAAATATCCACTGAACGAAACATCCTTTCAATTATTCCCCAACCTCCCCACTCCCAACTCCCACCCCAATTTCCAACTCCCCCTTCTCTCAAATGAAAAACAAAAAGAGATCCTCGGCAACCTATCTTTCGAACGACCCGCCATAATTTCAATTTCAAGGTCACAAGGAGGCTCCGGAAGTCCGGGTCTGATGAACGTCCGTCTGCTCTTGAGATCCTGCTCCGTGGTTGGAGAGGCCACCCTACGTCCTTTCGTGCCCGGCAAGAACAGGGTTCGCATGTACGACCGGGAGGAGCAGGCCTGGACCCTGGAGACTGACGTCAGCGTCGACAGACTCCTGCTGAGACTCTTCTACGATGACGTCAGTCACGTACCGCGAGGCCACGCCCGTCGTGTCACGTGGTCCGTCTCGGTGCTTCCGGCCATTGGACACTCGCTGCCGTCGATGACGGGGGGCCTGGTGTCCACTGGGGGGTCGAGTCAGGTCAGAGTGGGTGTGGGGCAACTGGTGGTCGGAGAGACGAGATCCTGTTACTACGTTCAGACCGATGTCGACGAAGGACAGAGTATCACCACTGACATTCCTACTGCTGAGGTGATTACGAGGATTGTGAAGACGATGATGATAGTGATGTTAGTGCCCAGTCTCGGTGCTTCCGTCAATAGGACACTCCATGCCGCCGATGACGGGGGGGTCTGGTATCCACTGGGGGGGTCGAGTCAGGTCAGGATGGGAAGCACCGAGACTTACCCTGATGGTGATGGCGATGATGATGGTGACAGTGATAGTGCTAGTGGTGGTGGTGTGGTGAAGGTGGCGATGATGATGATGATATGTTAACGGTATTTCCGTGCTAATAGTTTCCTGGAACTTGATTCGAGCGTGTCAAGGGCAGAAAGTGATTGCAGCAAGTGATGATAGGGTCAGTGGGTTCGCGCAAGTGACGGAGGTCATTAAGTTCACCACGGAGGTGGTAAACGTTTTGTACCGAATCGAAGTGCCAGAAATTATGCTAATTGCTGTTCAGCTTAATGCTTAAGGCACATCCTCCAGCCAATCAAAATTCAATTATTCACCGCGTTTGGCTTAGCGACGGCCAGTGAAAGCTGCAGTCACAACTTAAAAGGCCTACTTAATATTCAATATTTGTCTTATTTGAAATTCAATCAGTCAATCATTTCAATCGGGCTAATTAAATGAATGATCAGCTGAGACACAGCGGAGTTTACCTGGAAGAAAAGGACGGGGGTCAGATGACTTTACACCTGGAATGGATTGATTCTCACCTGTTGTTCATGGACAGGTGGCAACTGTCTGATGACGTCATCGTCAAGCAACGTCATCAGATGAGGTTTCATTTTTTATTTGGAAAAGATGATTATGATGATGGCGATGATAATGGAGATTGTGTTGTGATGGTTATGATGATGGAGATGATGATAGTGATGGTTGTGACGACGATGACGATGGCGATGAAATGGGAATATTAAATAGAACAAAAGATAGACGCGACCATATTAATAAAAATTTGTTCATGAAATCAACGATTATGATAACGATGATAACGGTCCTTTAAAAAAATTATATGCTGCCATTGCGTGGCACCAATCTCATAACTTATTTCTTTACAAATCTGATAATAAAAAGATAATTAAAATTATTTTTTTTCTGATCAAATATTTTGAGTGTATAAACGTTCACGAAAGATGCAAGAATAACAACGGCAAGCTAAATTACAGTCCGCCCAATATAAATAGGAAAAAGTGATTTTTGTGATAACTCAGGAAAATTCAGGAAATTTTCAGGAAAATTACTCAAATTTTAGAATGTTATGTAACTAATGTTTATAAATTTATTTATAAAAATGTACAAAATCAAATCAAATCATATAATCCGACTTAACCAGAAACTGAAAGATCACAAAGTTTGTGTTTGCATCTCTTTGGGTACCCGAGAGAAAACATTGTCTGCACTGTTAAAAAAACTGCAGAAATTCCATCAGCGTTATTTTAAATTTACAATCAATTTACATCAAGATTTAAAACCACTACCAGTGTGATGATAGTGAATCCGAACAGGTGAACTCGTATTGTTGGTGCTAGGTGTATTGCTAGGTTTGGAAGGAAGACTGAACAGGCTCTGACTTCAGGCCTAAGTTGTCGCTGCGGTGTCAGCCTAAGGTGTCCTTAGAATCATCTTGGACCCTTTTTGCAAAGGCAGCAATCACCTTAAGCAAGATAAAAGTTAAAACTTTGGAACCAATTTTAAAAACTAATTTCAGTGTATAATCGTTGTCATCATTTAATCATATTTTATAAACTTTTGTTTTTTTATGTATCTCTTTTTTTTCCTTTTGAGTTTCTTTTTGGGAGGAAAATTTCTGGATAGTAATGATGATGATGATGATGTTTTAACTCCGACGACGACGGCGACGATGATGATGATTAATATTAAATTTGATATTATATTAACAGGTCATATTAAATTCAATCCTTGTACCTAACAACTGAAGCATCCTGCTTTTCCAACAGACAGGAATTAACTTCTTTGGAGTCCGAAAACCTGGCACTGGAGAAACAGGTGCACGTTTACCAGATGTCACTCGCCCGGAACAACACGGACGTCGGTCCTGGTTACCTCAACCATGACGTCAGATCAATCAATGCACCTCCTAATGACGTCATGAACCCTTATTAATAAATAAGTCTAAAAATAGATGTTGTGCACGGGCTTCAAACCTTATAATGTCCTTGTCTTGTGAGTTTGTGAGCGCCAATCGATCGCTTTTTCAATTTCCACTTCGCAGTGCTTGGCACCCTTCGATGATGATATCATCATGATATATATCATATCATTTTTGACTCGTACGGAGATCTTTTTCATTTCGTTGTGATGAAACTTTGATGTTGTAACATGCTTTTGACTTTCAACTTGTGAGGTGGTTGGTTGGTTGATATATTTTTTTTGTCGATTCTAGGCAATTTTCAATCATTTTCAATCAATTTATTCGCATTTAAAGGATATTATTTTCTATATTTTCTACAAATTGTTCGTCGCAGAGTCGTGATCTTGGTGTTCTGATGGCTTAAAGTTTTTGACTTGAATTTATTTTTTGCACGACGCAAGGAATTTTGCAAATATATTTGGATGCACGGATGTCTCTCGATATTTTAAAATATAATATTAATAAATAATAATAATAATAATTCGGTTCATTAGAGTGACAATGTCCGGTGGACTTCAAGGCCACTGAGGGGGGTGAGGATGAATTCCCTGGAGAGGAAAACAGAAATTACACAAGAACGAAAAAAGTTTGATAACAAGACGAAGCATATATTGAATGGAATTAAGGCATAAATATAATATCTTGCTTGATTCTTATATCTTATATAATTAATATATATCGTTGGAGGGCATATATAAACAAAACAGCTTAATCAAGTAAAATATTATATTTATGCCTTAATATATTCAATTATGAATAATAATCGTCGTTCGATTTTTCAAAATTCCTGTCCCTCTTAATATCTCTTAATATCGTCTTGGTTTCTTAACATTTCTACGATACATATCCGATATAGACCTTTCTGTTCGTAATAAACAAACAAAATAGTTATATAAAAATGAATTAATTAAGTTAAAAATGAAATAATTAAATCAAAAATGAAATAATTAAATCAAAAATGAAATAATTAAATCAAAAATGAAATAATTCAATTTAAAATAAAATAATCAAATTAAAAATGAAATAATTAAATTAAAAATATATAAATATATTCAATTATGAACAAAAATCGTCGGTTAGAATCAGATAGGGTTAGGAAACTCAGTTTCAATAATTTACTTTTTCCAGTTTCATTAAAGAAATTAATCTTTTGATCAGCCATTATGGACTTCGTGGGCTCAAAATCCAATGATCCCAATGCATTTTTAATCAGCTGAAAACATTTATCAGACTCAAGATAAAAGTTAAGGTCTTTCTTTCATTCAGATTTTCAATAACTTCAAATTTCACGAAAGAAATAAATCTCATTTTGAACAAATTAGTAAAGCAGGGAAGTATTACGTCGGGAGGGCAGTGGTTTGTTTCCCCTTTGTTATCATTAGAGAATTGCACGGGCCGGGCTGGGCTACTTGACTTCAGGCAAATGAGCGGGTTTTGGAAGGCCATTATCATCTCAGCCAAGATTTGAATATGTTAGAAGTTCTAGGCATTCAAACCCCGTCCCAGTTTAATAGGATGACTTGTAACCAATAACATGGCATAATATATAAAATTGAGTAATGTTGGTCTTACATTTAGCTTGTTATCATGAAATTAGAGGGCGTCCCCATAGTTTTACATATTTTATAAGTTCTAATCATCTAACCATGTAGACATAGACATTCTGCCAGATCCCAAAACAGTCTCGACGTGCCAAACAAAAAAATAATTCGCTTCGTGACTAACCCAGCCATGCCCCTGACTGTCGATGAGAAACAAGACCATCAGATTGTTCGAGGATTGCCTGAAATGGCACATATTTGAGGTAGCTATTCAGTAATGAATTGAATATAGTTGTCTAGAAGTCATTGCGGTTAAGCAATGAAAATAAACAAAAGTTTGAAAATATTTCGTGCATTTATCCTGCAAATCAAGCCTGCGCGAGTTCGCCTTGGTCTGTTTCTATTCGTTCTATTTGTCCTCCCACAGTTAGTTATTTCACCCAGGTGTATGAAATCCATTTTGTTCTAACTAAATGTTTATATGTTCATGAATATTCAACGTTTTGTTGAGAGGAGGAGCATCTGGAGGTGTTATCACCAAGAAGTACGAAAATATCTTTCGATGTGCTCAGAGGGCGGGTGCTGTGCTAAGACGTAATTTTAATTTAGACAAAGTGTTTTATTTATATTTATATAATAAAATTAATTTTAGTTCCTTTTCAATGCCCATAGTTTAAAATTAATATCATTCGATTTCGCTCCAAAAGTAAACAAAACTTTTATCGTGGACAGTGGCTAATAAACAAGCCGGTCTCTTGGGATGCAATGATATTCAAGGATTCCTTTAATTAAACTCTCGATCTGAATTAAATTAATTAATTTGCATGGCATCCGTGAAAGTTGCAGTACGTGTGCGGCCTCTCAACAAAAGGTGTGTTTTGCCTGATTTTTTTTATAGCTCTAACTTGTAAGTGCTGAGCTACCGATCTATCATCTATAACAATAATAACACTTTTAACTTCCGAAATGGCTTATTGATTACAAATAACAAGTAATATTTTAAAGATTCGTTTTAAAGACTTAAAACTAGTCATGAGTGATTTAATTGTTAACATGCAATTGTTAGCAGACGTTAAAGTGAGTTTAAGGATTCACCATTAAATGTTCATTAAAATGAAGTAATTTTGTGCCCCAATCTTTTGATAAGTGAATTATCATTTGTCATGTTCATGTCATCGAATGGAGATTGAATCAACCTTAAATTATCTCTAACTTATTTGAAACTTATTGTAAATTTAAAATAAAATATTAATATAGAATATATTATAATATTATATTAATTATATTGTATAACATTATATTATAAAATTATATTATATTATATTATAATATATTATATTATAATATTAAGAACTTAACAAGGTGGATAATGATCGTTCTTTGTTAGTAATGTCCATTTTTTTTTAGATTCAGCTTTTGTGTGATTATTTATTGAAGATAAAATATGATTTCAATAGAGCAATATCTTGTAATAATTATAATTTATTATTCAGAAAATGGATGAGATAAAATACAATTTAATTCAAATGTTTTACCACGTGTCTCATTATCGAAGATGGTGATAATGCTAAATGCTGATAAATTTGAAATGAATTAGAATTAAATGACATAAAAGATATTTTATAAAGGCTTTGATTTTATCTGAATAATGGTGTTTTTATTGAATGTTTTGATGACAATAAGATTATAATTAGAATTCATATTAATTATTTATATTAATTACAACCGATCATCATAATTATAATCAATTGCTTTGCTGAATGTATCGTAAGCTCTTAACACCGCACGAGATACATTTGCATTTTATCTTCGCTCACTACCTCTGCGACATTACAACGGAAATGACGTCTGCTACTTTTCGTGCTCGTTTTCAGGGAGGATGCTCTCGGAAGTTCTGTGGTGGTGAAAGTGGATGGGAATGTCATCCAGTTGACCAACAACAAGGTTGGTTGTTTCAGTTGTTCATTTGCAAGGTTAGTAGTTCATTGGGTTCAAATACCAATCATAAAAAATGACTGCCAAGTACCTGCTGTCAACAATCAACAACCATTGATGGTCACTGCATCAATCAAATGCCAATTAACCAGCCATTCAATCAATGCATTGACCACCCAGCCAATCAATGCATCAATCAACTAATCAACTGTCTATCAATGCATCAACCAACTAATCAATTGTCTATCAATGCATCAACCAACTAGTCAATCAATGAATCGACCAATCAATCAATCGCTGGACTCAAAGCAGACGATTAAAAGAACATTTTCACCTCCTCCTCCGCAGGCATCCGAGCCTCCATACGACGTGTTCACTTCCCGCGACAAAACGAAGCAATTCACCTTCGATCATTCCTATTGGTCCGTTGATCCTTCGCATGGAAATTTTGCATCCCAGGATAAGGTCAGGGACATTTGTTTAAAAACAATTACATTTAAAGCCTTAATTCTGACTGAATTATTTATTAAATAGCATAACTGGAAATAAATAAATAAATTAATAAACTATTTAATAGATTTATTATTTTTATTGTTATTAAAACTATGATTTGGATTGCTTAATTATTTTTATTATATTTAATTTCTTTTATCTTTTAAAATAAACTCCAAGTGCCGGTTGTTCACTTACAGAGGTATTTATGCACCTGACCGCGAATATAAAGCGATCTCATGAATATGCATGTCCAGAGGAACATAATAACAAACAGAGTCGAAATAATTCAAATGTTTATTTTTTTACAATGGACTAGAAATTTCTCATCTGTGGATATGATGATGATGATGACGATGATGATAGTGATGATGATGCTATTGAGAGGTCAGGAATTTTGTTTGTTTTTCAGATCTTCAACGACCTGGGCACGGGGGTCGTTGAGTCCGCATTCTCAGGTTACAACGCCTGCATCTTCGCCTACGGACAAACGGGGTCAGGAAAAACCCACACCATGATGGGCACCGAGGTCCGTGGGGCAAGCCCCGAACGATTTATGTATCTTTGATCGATTTAAGACATTTTGTTATTTAATTATTATTATTATTATTAATTATATTATTATTTAATTTCATTGATTAATTAGAGATAATCAAGTGGTTGATTACTTTGGAATTGATTATTATTGGTAATCCATTGATTATTCGAGTTATTTTAGTAGACTATATTTATGACAATATTGAAGAGTTATTTACTGAATGAAGATTTAGGAATAATAACAAATTAATAACAAATTAATAATAAATTATTAACAAATTATTAACAAATTAATAATAAATTAATAATAAATTAATAACAAATTATTAATATTACTAACAAATTAATAATATTAATAACAAATATGTGACGTTTAGTTGTTTTGCATTTGCATTGTTTTTAAATTACAGAGCAACCCTGGTCTGACACCCAGGATTTGCGAAGTAAGCCATCATTTATCAGGGAGGAATTGAATATTATTTTTAATTTAATTTAAAAATAAATAAATAAATAAATAACGGCTGTTATTTAAATAGATTTTTATGCAATAAAAATAGAATTAAAAAACATTTATATTGGGAGCCTAAAAGTTGGTAAAAATCAAGTCGAGATATGATATTCCCTGATGATAATAACGATGATGATTTAGTTTAAGATAATAATGATGATGATGACAACGATCATGATTTCCAAGGAATGATTATAAATAAATAAAATTTAAATTCCTGTTTATTTCCCAATTCTTGTTTCCTCCCACAGGGAATATTTGCAAATATGGACAAACCAGACCTAACTTACAGGACTGAAGTGAGGTAAAAAAAACAATGACTCCAGTGCACATTTTATTTACTAGCATCATAATCATCTCTTGTCATCATCATCATCATCACTCTTGGCTCCATCATCATCATCATCATCATCAACATTGTCATCAACAATTAATTGACAAATTATCAGTTGCTTCACTACAAAATCAGCACGATTACAACAACTATTATTATTCTCAAATATCATCAACATCATCACCATCATCATAATCATCATCAACATCATCATCATCATCCTCACCAATATCATAACCATCATTATCATTATTATCACCATTGTTGTAATCATTAGCAATCACTTTAACACATAGCTTCTGTGAAATTATTGAAGAGAGGTGAGGCCAGTGATAATGACAATGAAAATGATAATAGTGATGGCAAAGATGTTGACGATGATGATGATGATGGTGATGAGAGTGGTGATGATGATAGCGATGATGCAGTGATGATGACAGTCCTTGTTCATAGTTGGGGATATTTGATTGATTCAGTTCTGCTTGTTGCTATAATATCAATCTGCTTTTCTGTGGCATCAGGAGTTTAGGATGATTGAGTTTCATTAGTTTTTCAAATTGATCCGTCGGTTTGTTTGTTAGTCACTTGACCTAGCTGATTGATTGATTGACCTTTCAATCACAACACGGCTCTGAGTTTCAACCAATCAATCGATCAATTAGATTGCATTTCTCTAGAAACAACAAAAAAAACTAATATTTGAAATTAAGTGAAATTAATTCTAAATTCTTTCTGCAGCTACCTTGAAATATACAACGAAAGAGTGAGAGACCTTCTCAGAGAAGGAGTTCAACCCACAAGTTTAAAGGTCAGAGAGCATGCCAAGGACGGTCCCTACGTGCAAGGTCATTGGAAGTCCATCGATTATTTGTCTATTTTATGCTAATTAAAGTTAATTGATAATTAAATAATAAAAATCTAATTAGCAAAATTATTAATATTAATAGTAATACGAAATTGTTATCATTTTAAAATTAATTTTATTTAATTTAATTTTAATTTTTATTTTTATTTAATTTCATTTCTGGAATAATAAAACACGGTGTTCGGCTTTAAGCAGCCTATTTTACATGTTCAACTCGGCCAATCTATTCTTAATCTGATTGACCGATCCAGATTAAATGATTAATTAAATTGGTTAATTAATTTAAAAATTAGTTAAATACATTAGTTAATTAATTAAATAAATTCGTTAAACCGAAGACTTGTCCCGGAGAGTGGTGACGAGTTACAGGGAGATCGCGGAGATCCTGAGGCGAGGGAACGTAAACAGGACGACAGCATCGACGGGGATGAACGAACACAGCAGCAGATCGCATGCCATCTTCACCATCTACTTCTCACAGGTCACCACCACCACCACTACTACTGCTGCTATTGCTGCTGTTGCTGTTACTGTTGCTGTTCTTTGTTTGACAGATTTTAATTTAATTATTATTAATTAATTAATATTTATTTATTTATATGTTTGTTAATAATTAATTTATTATTATTATTACTCAAATTATTATTGTTATTATTATTATTATTATTATTATTATTATTATTATTATTATTGTACAATAAACTTATTATTTTGACACCCAATACTTTGCAACAAAGGGTTCCTTGTATGAGTTGAAATGATGCATTTTGTGATAATTATATTCTTATCAGTATTGATATGCAATACATTGCAGGTTTAAATATGTATTAGGATGAAATGAATAATTTATTGGTTAACAAAACATTAATGTAATAATAATAATAATAATGTTATATAACTTGGTCAGCCTAATAAGTACGAATATATAAATATATATTAGGATGAAATGAATAAATTATTGATTAACAATATACATTAATGTAATTATAATAATAATGTTATGTAATGTAGTCAGCCTAATATGTACAAATATATAAATATGTACGCATATATTATACGTACACTTGCATGATCTTTATGATGAGGATTTTTTTTAACAGCCACTGTTGCTCTATTTCTCATTCTTGATAACCATGCCAGCATAAGCAATGCCACTAGCAATGTGGTTATCAGCTTTATCATTGTTGATGATGTCAATAAACATGTGTTTGCCATTGACTTATCATCTCTGTGTTTGTTATCACAGTTGTTATCATTACCTGTGATCATCCTCCGAGTCCATGTACGGAGGCTTATCAGATCCATCTTATCTCATCCCTTATCCTTCCTTTATCGCCAGGGACTCTTCTTTACGTTCCCATGGAAACGTATCAAAAAGGAATTCATCTCTCCTCGTTTTTTTTTATATTTTTTTTTTCCGTTCATCCCCCGTAATTTCGGCGAATACCGATTAGACGAATAATAATTAGTTTCTAATGAATAATTAATATTTCAAATCTAATGAATAATTAATATTTATAATAATTATTGTATTTTAAACAGGCTCGAATATCGGGAGATCTTCCGAGCGAAATCAACAGCAAGGTTCACCTGGTGGATTTGGCGGGGAGGTTTGTAATTGTTTTCTATTATTATAAATATAAAATATTATCATTTAAAGACAAATCATTATTATGAGTGATATGTTTATTGATTATATAGTAATTAATCTTATATAAATTATTATTTATATTATTATTTATTTTTTAATGTTCAATACAAATTTTAGCTGATTGATAAACTAGTTATCCATCCTAGTTTATTAATCGCTATTGTTATTATTTTTTTTTGTTAGTAATTGTTTGTTATTAATTAACTTATTAATTAACTCGTCACAACAAAGCGAGAGAGCGGACAGTGCAGGAACGAGCGGGGAGAGGTTGAGGGAAGGGGGAAGCATCAACAAGTCACTCGTCATTTTGGGGAACGTCATCTCAGCACTCGGTTTGCGACGTTTTTATTTTTTCAGAGTCTTTTTTGCTTTTTGTTTGCTTTTGTTTTCTGCTGATTTGCTTTTATTATTAAATTAAATTGACTTTTATTGTTCGTTATTGTTGTGTCATTAATTTAAAAATTTAAAGAAATAATGTTATTATATTATTATTTTTTTTAATATTATTATTATTATCATCATTATTGTTATTGTTATTATTACTATTATTATTATTATTATCATTATTGTTATTGTTATTATTATTGTTATTATTATTATTACTACTATTATAAAATTGGTTAATAAGTAAGTGCCAAAAATAGCAAAGTATTTAAATGAGGTCAGACTTGTTTGTCAACAAGTACAATTCCTTCTTCAAGAAGACATTTGTCAACTGCGTAATTATGATTATTATGGCTATATTAACTGATGATGATGACGATGATGATGATGATGGTGGTGATGATGATGATGATGACAGTCGGTGCCACAGTTGGATGTTCATTGAAGTGAGTTGTTTACAATAATTGACTAAAAATAATTATATTCTGATCATTGGAACACGAAGACACATGTTGATTTTCAGTTCAGTACAAATTATAAATATTATAAATTGTTATCATGTATTATTATTATTGTTATTATTATTATTATTATCATTGTAACTATTATTAGTAATTGTCATTAAGCAGTTATAATATATATATATATATCAAAATGAATAACAAAAGATTGTTATGAAGTCAAACATTTACACATTTGTAAATAATCATGGACTGCTTAACCTGATCACCTGATGAATATTCATGTATTAATTATAATAATATTGCCCATAGCTAAGAAATAAGAAGGTTTGTATAAAAAAGAATCGTTGGTTCAAAGTGATTCAACTTTCAACACTGAGTAACCGAGTGACTCATCGGGTGATGAGTTACGTTGGAGGATGATGAGTAGGCAGAAGACGATGAAGACGATGACGTTGTTGTTGTTGTTGTTGATGTTGTTGATTGTTGTTGTTGTGATGACGATGCATGGATGCACAAGTGATTGGTTAGGGATTACTTTGCAATTGCTGGTGACTCTTAAAAACCACGGCTCATTAGCTAATAATTTAATCGAATAATTAATTATCTAATTAATATTAATGTTATTATTATTATTGGCCTTGGATTGAAATGTGGATGTAATATAGGAGTTAATTGATAAGAAATTAACAAAAACACTTATCTTATTTCAGCCCTTTCATCTGTGCTTCATTCAATCGCTCTGAACTTTTATTGTTTTGAATCTTATTTGCCAACAATTATTATGATTATTATTATTATTATTATAATAAAAAAGATGGAACTACAAACGGACATTGATTGCAACCACGTGATGTTTGACATGTTGAAGTGATACAATGATAATGCACAACATGATAAAGTATTATTATTATTATTATTATTATTATGTTATAACTAATATTTGTAAATAATTATTTATAAATTAATAAATTGTAGCCGAAATGAACGATCCTCTTGCAAGTGCAACGTCCTCAACGACCTTGTTGTCGACGACAACATCCTCGTCGTCGTCGTCGTCATCGTCGCGGAAGTTCATTCCGTACAGGAATTCGGTTCTCACGTGGTTGTTGAAGGACAGTCTTGGTGGAAACTCAAGGACGGTCATGGTGGCAAGTGAGTGGATGTGGACGTGGTGGTGGTGATTGTAGTGGTGGTGGTTGGTGGTGGTGATGATGATGATTGTTGTGGCAATTCAGTCATTGTGGTGATGATGATGATATGAAATCCAGTTAATGTTGACTAAATGTTTTTGCTATCATGAATGTGCAATGACAAATTACTAATTACCATTAGTAGGTAGTTTATTTTTTAAGTTAATTCTGCTAAGTTGTTGGTGAAGACGACTATGATGATGGTTGAGTTGATGGTGATGATTATAATGATGATGACGATGACGTTGACGATGATGCTTTGATGGCCATGATAATGTTAGGTTGCACTTTCGGTATTCAATGTCAAAGAATGAATGAGTTATTATTATTATTAACATTATAATTAATATTATTATTATTATTAAATTCTTGTTAATTCACCTCCAAAACAGCCATCAGTCCAGCTGATTGTTGTTATGCGGAAACACTGAGCACCCTCAGGTATGCCAAAAGGGCCAAGAAGATTGTCAACATGCCTTCTGTCAATGAGGTTAACACTATGTTAATTATGTGTTATTAGCAGTCATAATTATTATTATTGTTATTATTACTATTATTATTATTTATTTTTATTTAATAAACTATAAAAATTAGTACCACATGAAACCAACAGAGCATTTGCACGGATATAGAAAATATATCTTAGCATGATCGACATTTAATGGCAAAATGCAATTGCTTAGTTACTTATTAAAACAAAATTAATTAATTAGTTAATTAATTAACGACATCAATATCATAACTACGATATAATATATTGAGAATATTAATTATTATTATTATTATTATTATTATAATTATTATTATTATTATTATCATCATAATTATGTGTTGATACAAAATGTTGTTTGTTTCCAAAGGATGGAAACGTGAGACTCATCAGGGAGTTGAGAGCTGAAAATGCAAAACTCAAGAGGATGCTGGCAGATGCCATGGTTGGATGTCATCAAATGCATCATCATTATCATCAGTTCATGATCATTATCATCAGTTCATGATCATTATCATCAATTCGAGATCATTATCATTATCATCATTGATTTGACTCTTTAACTGGCTTAACATCTTGTTTATTCAAAACAGTTTGTTATCTTAATCGGTTTTGCTTGGATGTTTTGTTAATAATATATTATTGTTGTTACATTATCATAATTATTAACAACGTTGTTGATATTGCTGTATCTCGTATTTAGCTCGTGATATCATCACCATGATCGTTGACATGAACGTAGATATAAGAATATAATGTATTGAACTTGTTAACAATATTGTTTTTCATATTTAATTTATAATATCATAATCATAATATTATTATCATCGTCACCCCATCTTCATCATCACCACACTCTTCTTCATTTTTACAGATGCACGGAGGCTATTGTTGATAATATATGATGTTGATAAGTTACTGTAATTATTAACAATATGATATCATTGTTATACACATTTAATTCGTAATATCATAGTCTTCATCGTCGTCGTCGTCATCATCATTATCACCACCATCATCATCATCATTATCACCATCATCATCAACGTCGCGACGCAGATGCAAGAAGGTCTGACGGCTCCAAGCGAGGTGGAAGAAACAAGAGAGAAGTTGTCCAAGAACGAGGAAAAGGTTGAGTTCGATTGTTTGGAAATAATTTCATTTTGCAGGAATTTGCGAAATAAATTGCATTTAATTAATTAATTAATTAATCAGTTTAGTTTGTATTATCCTGTAAATTCAATTTATTAAATGCCTTTAATTATTTTAATCCATTAAAAATTATTTATGCAATTAAAAAGTAATTAATGTCTTTAATTTTTTTAATCCATAAATTTATTATTTTGCAATTATCATAATATTTATGTAATTAAAAAGTATTTAATTACCTTAACACGATTTAACGATTACCCACAATCGTGTTATGTCTTCATGGATGAGTCATTCTGATTATTTTAACGATTATTTGATGATAATTATCTCGTAAAAGGTGCTTTATTTCCTTTTTAACTTGTAATTTGTGAATGTTCAAGTCTCGTGAGCCCTTTGGACAGATTGCTCGCAAAAGATGTTAATTAGTTTTAAACTGGCAGCAATTAAAAACAAATTTAATCGAATTAATTTGTAAACAATTGAAAATAATTTAAATTTAATTTAATGTTTCATGTCGAATTTAATTAAAACTAATTTATTTAAATTATGTTATATTTAATTAAAAATTACTTTAATTATTTCGTAATTAATTATAACTAATTTAATGTAATTATTTTGTAATTAATTAGAACTGATTTAATCGAATCATTTTAAAACCAAATCCATTTAGTTCTTGCTGCACAAAAATAAATAAACAAACTTTTATTTGAAAATAGTTGAATTCCTAATTAATGGCACAATTAATTAATGGAATTTGGAGTTGAGGAAAACAACTTTAACAAAAGTTTAGGAAAAGTATGATTGAGTTGTGTTAGTTTTGAAGGTAGTGATTGTGGTCATCAAGTGGCAAAACATCTGCCAACTTTGGAGACCCCTACAGAGAGTTCTCATTATTTCATTTTATTGTATTTGATTGTGTCTGTGCTAATGTGCGTTGGCTGTGCCTTGACATCCTAGGACTTGGATAAAAAAGGCACTTAAAATATTTGGAGGAATTGAATTAAGAACTTTTGCAGACGTTTCTCTAAAAAAAGGTTCCATCGACCGATAAGCGATAAGGGACGTATTTCACTTTTCTCTAAAAGATATTAGAATCAAGTTCTGATCGTTCGATTTTAAAACCATTTCCTCGTCCAATCAGATGCAGGAGTTGATGGAGGCGTGGACGGACAAGTGGAAGGAGGTCATCAACGTCCTCAAAGAGCACGAGATGCTGGCCCTGAGGAAGGAGGGGTCGGGGGTTTTGTTGGACTCGGAACTTCCTTACCTGCTCTGCATCGATGACAGCGTCCTCAGCACCGGCATGAAACTCTACCACATCAAGGTAGCTCTCGGAATTATTATTTTTATTATTATTATTATTATTATTATTATTATTATTGATATTGCGACTTTTTTTTAGCAATTTTTCTTTCTGCTTGTAATCATAATAGCAGCAGGTAGGAAATAAACCAATTAAATTAGTTTGTTTATTTGTTTGTTTTATTAGGAGGGAGACACCTTTGTAGGTAGAGACAACCCGATACACAAGCCTGACATTGGTGAATATATATATACATACAATCTTTGAGCTCTTCATTTATTACATCAATAATAACAACAACAATAATAATAATAATAATAATAATAATAATAATAATAATAATAATAATACTGCATGAAATTATCATTAATATCCATAAAGTATGAATATATAAAATGGACTACCATTTAAGCCAATTTAATTCAATTCATTCATTCGTTCGTTCGTTCATTCATCCATTCATCCATTCATCCATTTATTCCTCCCAAAGTGTTATCGGGTCGTTTCATTGAGAACATCCACTGCATCGTGAGGTTCGAGAACGGACACTGCTTCCTGATTCCCGGTGGAAATGCCATGTGCTGCATTGACTCCGTTCAAGTCATTGAACCGACAAAACTCACGCAAGGTCGGTCATAATTGATTATAAATTGATTTCTTATCTTAAATTAGCCTAAGGTATTGATGAATTGATTTATGGTATTGTATGGTATGTCATGTTATTGCAACTCAGATGTATAAACTACAAGCATGAGAAACTTTAAATGGCTTAGAACTTTTATATGGCACTAACTCACATAAAGTACTTCATGACAGAGCTTTGCTGTGTTTCAAACAAAATGCATTACAACTATTGTGTTTCACTGTCGTCTGCTGAAAATGCGGGTCCAAACAACACACAACCAAAAGCGTTCGCTTGTAATTTTCCTCGCTTCATCGCTCGGCGCGTTCGCCTGCCGTGACGATCGAACGTCGTTCGTTCCAGGCTCCATGATCCAGCTCGGCAGGAACCACTTTTTCCGCTTCAACGACCCCGCGGAGGCCGCCAAACTGAGGGAGGAGATGAACGAGGGATACGACCGAGGAAACATGAGCCACGTCTGGAAGGACATTCGCAGGGCCTGGTCCACCTTCTCCATGACTGACTCGGCCATCGATTCAGAGTTAACTTCTAAACCTTGCTTTAGTTTCATATTTGCATATTAATTAAATTAATTAATTGCTTGATTGATTTATTGATTGATTGGCTAATTCAATGGTTGAAATGATATGTTAGTTTCATAGTAGATGTTGTTTTTCTCAGTTGATGCATCATTTGATCATTACGAAATTAGTTAATTGATAGTTAATAAATAATGATTGATTGATTGATTGATTGATTGATTGATTAGCTAATTCAATGGTTGAAATGATATGTTAGTTTCATAGTAGCTGTTGTTTTTCTCAGTTGATGCATCATCTGATCATTACGAAATTAGTTAATTGATAGTTAATAAATAATGATTGATTGATTGATTGATTGATTGGTCAAATCAGTGGTTAGTTTTGTACTAGCTGATTTATTAAAAATGCTGGGTTTTTAGGTAGTTGATGCATCATTTGATGCAAATGTTTTGCATATTTTCTCGAAAACATTCCTTACAGTCATGTTTTGCATTTTATTACAAGTTTATTACAAGCATATTATTATTATTATTATTATTATTATTACTATTTATTATTACTATTATTTATTGTTATTGTTATTATTAGACTCATTTTTTATTTGTTTTCACATTTAACAGTGTCTCCATGGTGAGGACGGATGCCAGGTGAATATCTTGAACTTTTTTAAGAACTTTTGTTATTTGAGTTGTATTTTATTGTATTGTATTTTATTTTATTTTATAAATTCTACAAAATAATAATAAAACTATGACTGATATGTTCATTGTTGTGTCTGCTGAGCTCATGTTATTGCAACATGTTGTTGTTATGAAGTTGTGATGATTTGCAACATGTTGTTATGAAGTTGTGATGACTTGCAACATGTTGTTGTTGTGAAGTTGTGATGACTTGCAACATGTTGTTGTTGTGATGTTGTGACAAGACTTTGTCGATCCCCAGATTCAAAGATTGGTTGGAAAGTGAGACACAAGATGTTAGAAGGTCAGATTTTGAGTTTAATTCTGAAAACAAATTTTAAAAAAATTGCAACTTCAGCAATGATGATGATGATGATTACCATCATTCTACTGATTTCAGTTAAGTATAATTGGTCGTTTAATTGATTTTTAATTTAATAAAAAATAATTGAATATTTAATAATAATAATTTATATTAATATAAATCTTGATTCTTTAGGAACGAGGATAGCAACATTCCAGAAGTTGAGGGGGAAGCCAAGACAAATGGCGCTGGTGGTGATGATGACGACGACGACGATGACAACAACGACAGTACAAAACCAGAATTGCTTGCTGACGTGAGTGTTGCGAGTGTCATTCATGAATTGCCTCTAAAAAGGATTATTGACGTTTTCCTGTCATAAATATCCATAAATATTCATAAATCAAACAATGCTGAAGGAGGTTGAAGGAGAGCAGATGTTGCAAAATAATTTTTGTGATTTTTGTTTTTAAATAGGATTTAATGCTTACAGAAGATCAGGGAATAGTTTTACATTCTGTAATTTTGTGAATTGGTTTATTTATGAAATCGTGATGTTGTGATTGTTTAAAAAATTCGCTTAAGGAAATTAATTAAATTTTAAAAATGAATTTATTAATACTGATAAATATTATCATTATTGTTATTATTATTATTGTTATTATTATTACTATATTGTTATTATTATTATTATTTATATTTATGATATCCAACAGGCACAGATGAAGATAAAAATGCTGAATGAAAAAATCAAAAGTGAACTCAAATCTGTGGACAAATCAGAATCTGAGGTCAACAAAAACAACAGCTTCATTTTAAATCATCGTTTGAAATCAATTATTTATTTAAGCCACTGGTGTTGGTTGATTAATTGATTGATGGATTAGGTTAATCATGTTCATTACTTAATTAATTAAGGTACTCATGCTAAATGATTGGTAAATCAATTGAGTTGATTAATTAGGTCAATCTTGTTAAGTTAACAAAACTTAACAAAATATGATAGATTAATTAACAAAATATGATTAATTAAGTTATCCATATTAATTAACCAATTAAGAGGGTCTACTGCATCAATTAATTAAACTGAGAACTCAAATTAATTATTTATTTAAGTCAACATTAATTAATTAATTAGGTTAATCCTGTTAATTAATTGATTAATTAACTTCCAGGGTGAACAGTTGAAGGGTTGATTAATTAATCATTTAAACTGAGCATGCTAATTAATTATTTATTTATTTAAGTCAACGGTGTTGGGATAATTAATTAAGGTACTCGTGCTAAGTCATCGATTAACTAAATTGGGTTAACCTTGTTAATCAACCAACCACGTGAGTCATATCGATTAATTAAGCCTGCCATGGTAACCGATTGATCGATTAATTAGGTTAATCACGTTAATTACTTAATTAATCGATTGATTATCAGGATGAACAGCTGAAGGGCATCGACGCCGAGTACGAGTTGCTGAGGATGGAGAAGGAGAGGCAGGAGGAAGAGTGGTGTGAGTTGGAGAAGCAGAAACAACACCAACTGTCGCTGCGAATGGACGATCAAATCATACTCAACAAGCAGCAGGTAATGAATAATTATAATATTATAATTGTAATTATAAGGGACCCCCAATCCATGATAAATTTTTAGAAAAATTAAAATTATAATATGAACTAAGATTATTATGAATATTGTAATATTATGAATATTATAATTATGATTATAAGGGACCCCCCACCCATGTTAAATTTTTCTCCATGTTCTGCATCTATCACTGTCCTATTCTATTTTGACAACATTATCATTATTGGCATCATTACCATGCCCATCATCATCGTCGTCATCATCGTTTTTTGATGAACATTTGGAATTCAGGCATGGTTAGCTTTGATTTGATCATCATCGTCGTCTTCGTCATCAATATCATCATCATCATCATCATTAATATCATCATCAGGAGCACATGGACAAGATTCGCGAGGCCGAGAAGAGGATTTGGAGCGTGGAGATCGAGGAGATGAGGGCCCTCATGGACGAGGAGGTGCAGCAGTTGTGCCACGCCCCCCTCGGCTACTCGATCGGGACTCCAGACGACTCGAGTCTACACGCTCCGTCGAGCTGTCGGGGAACCAGTTTCGACGGGCGTCGTCGTACCCCCGCGACGGCCGGTCCCCGTGACGCGTTCGAGTGCGTCTCTTTGGATGGCGGCATCAGGCGACGCCTTCCTTCGATTCGTTCCTCGACTCCTCTTCTTTCCGTCGTCGGAAGCACGACGTTCGAAGACGTTCTGTCGACGGACGTCGAAACTTTCGATCTCGTGTCGAGCTCCTCCTACGAACGAGCGGACGACTTTCGCCGGTCGGCGGTGCACCTGCCGACGGACCCGAGGGGAGACAGCTTCGTGAGGTTAAAGGGGGGGAGTTGACCGAGTGATTTGTAATTAGTTAACTATGGGTTAACATTGGCAGAAGTACAATGACTTATAAGTTAACTTATACAACATCTTGTCGTAGAATTGTTATCAAAATGCATTGATTAATGTCAATATTATTATTATTAATTGAATTAAGTAACCTCAGCATAGAATTACAAAGTGATTAATGCCTTTATCATCATCATTAATCATTTTAATCGAAATAAGTAATCGAGTTAATTTTTAATCGAAAACAGTCAATCCCTGAGCCTGGAAGACTTAGCATCGGAGGAGGAATCGTCGACGGAAGCATACATCACGTACGCGTACGAAGTTGTACGTTCCTTGTACTTTGACGAGTTCTGGAATCCCACGAGGTTCGCGAGGCGACCGTCAAAGCACCTCCCCCTCGCCAGGCGACTTCGCGAGAAGTTGTCGTCGTCATTGGCGACGCAAAGACGCGCGTCGGGGTCCGAGCAGGTCGGTTTTGAGGAACATTACTTGCGAATTAATTGAATTTTATTTAAAATCTTTTTTATTTATTTATTTATTAAACTCGATTTAATATGTTTTGTTTTTTTAAATTGAATTGTATTTAGTTTTATTGCTTAATATCATTTATTTATTTATATTATATTATTTATTTATTATATATTTATTTATTTATTTCTAGTTTGATCTTTTTCCATTGATCTCCAATTCCAAGTCATATTCTTAACAGATAAGGACAGAACTTATAACGTTTAATAATAAATTTAGGCATCTGAGACTTTATGAGATAAATCGTCTGATAATTTGCTGCTGTGTGCTCCTTGCAGATGTGGTGTGATGCAATCGTTGTTGTTGTGTAGTTGTTGTTGTGGTGTGATGTGATTGTTGTTGTTTTGGTGAGATGCAATCATTGTTGTAGTTGTTGTGGTGTGATGTGATTATGATTGTTATTGTCGATAAAAACAATGTACAACCTGTTGTCAGTTAAACCTGCATTAGATTCACACTTTCCAGAGTTCATTACTCTCATGACTATCACATAAACTTGCATGAAACAAAATCATTTTGAAATTGACATTAAAAAGAGACTAGACTTTCCTTTGAAACTTTATAATTATTATTCACAAATAATTAAAAAAATAATTTACTTAAATAATTTCACCATCTCCGTGCGACTCTCCCCGTCAGGTCTCCCCCGACCCCTCCCCGAGGAGCGGCAGGTCCCTCGACGGGAAGATGGAACTCGTGGAGTCGCTGTTGTCGTTGTACGACTTCATGTCAACGATGAGTCATCAGCAGAAGAACGACGACTTCTCCGAAGCCGCCCGAACTCTGCTGGACGTCAACAGACTGGCGACGATCGTCAAGCAGCTCATCGACGAGGAAGTCGGAGACGACGAGGTGTTTGGGCGTTGTCTTGTGACGATTATTAATCGATTAGTTAGATATTCGAATAATATTGATTAGTTAATTAACTAAATATTCGAATAATATTGATTAGTTAATTAACTAATTAATTAATCAGCTGGTGATAATAATAATAACAATTATTGTTATTAATGCTTAGGGATAGGTCGTGCTATTACTGCAAAAGTTATTACAATTAATTAACCAATAATAATTATAATAATGAATATGCTAATATTAAAGGATCCCTTAAATATGCATTTGTAAGAGATATTATTATCGAAGATAATGCACCATTAACTTTAATGGCGTCTGCTCGATGCATTAATTCGACAACAACAGCATCAACAAAAATGAAACAACAACAACAACAACAACATTAGTTGATTCCAGTTGAAAGATGTTTTGTCAACAGATGAAGGTCCTCATCCAAACGGAGGTTTGTTTGAGACGTGAGATGTTCATTTATGAAACCAGTGACAAGTGGAACGAATTCGTCAAGTGGAGCACCAAGAAGAGTCGGACGTGCAGAGGTAAACTGTTGTTGATGTTGATGATGATGATGATGGTGATGATGATGGTGGTGGTGGTGATGTTGATGATGATGACAATGTTGATGATGATGAAAGTTGAAGACAGTGATTGTTTTCGTTGTTGTTGCTGCTGTTCTTGTTGCACTCGATTGTTAACAAATTGTTGTTGTTCTTCTTCTTCACGTCAAATTCTTGTTGTTATTGTTGCAGTCAATCGTTAATAAGTTGTTGTTGTTGTTCTTCTTCTTCACGTCAAATTCTTGTTGTTATTGTTGCAGTCAATCGTTAATAAGTTGTTGTTGTTGTTGTTCTTCTTCTTCTTCTTCATCTTCATTTCAAATTCTTGAACCTTGTAAGGAGGTTGTTGTTGTTGTTGTTATAGTTGTAGTCAATTATTAATTAATTGTTGTTATTGTTGTTGTTGTTCTTCTTCTTCATTTCAAATTCTTGAACCTTGTAAGGAGGTTGTTGTTATAGTTGTAGTCAATTATTAATTAATTGTTGTTATTGTTGTTCTTCTTCATTTCAAATTCTTGAACCTTATAAGGAGATTGCAGGACGAGCCTTGATTTGAAGTTGGCAGTGAACAACACGAAGAAGATGAAAAGCATTTGCGAGGCCCTCCATCTTTGCGGATGTTTGGACGAGAAGCTGAAGTGAATTCCTTGATATTATATTGTAATGCATAATAATAATAATAGTAACGATATAATTACAATAATGTTATTAATAATAATTATATTATAATTATAATTATATTATATAATATTTTATTTACAAACTGAAATGATATTATAATAATTAATTTATTTAACTCTAAATTATGCGATGGAAATGATTTCCTTTCCTTGCTCTGGAAGGACGTTCTCAAAGAACTTTGTCAGTCAACTCATGGAGCCGGGAACGAAGGGCTTCTTCTTACCTCAGAGCGAGGATGCTCCTTGCCTCATCCAAGTCGTCGACTCCAACGAATCTTCCCTCCTTCCGCCGAGAAACGACGTAGAAGCAGACGAGTCTTTGCTCGACGCCAGCACGGCATCTTCGACCTCCGGGTGGACCCCGGTCGCTCCGAGCCCCGACAAAGTCATCGAACGAGTCGAGCAGTCTCTCAGACTGCTGTGGTGCGCCTTCTCGTTCCCCCTCGACACCTCCCCTCCCCTTTCCGTCGTGTCCGCAATCGGCGACGGCGTCTACGACGAGACGATCCGGTCGCTTTGCCGACACTGCCTCGTGCCTTACTTTTCCACTCTTGACTTCGAAGGTCGCGACCCGAAACCTCGGAGTCGTCGCGGGCGGGGGCGTCGAGTCCCCGAGCGCAGGGCTTGGAGGGAACTGAACGAGGTCCTTCTCAGGGTACACAATCTTCAGAAGCAGATCGTCCAATTTGGTTTCGTAACGTCATCGTCTTCGTCGTCATCCTCCTGCTGCTTCCTTCCGCTACTTTCCAGGATCAGGGGATTCGCGACAGTCCGACAAAAAGACTTCGTCGATTGCGCCCTCCGGGTTGGCATCTCGACTCTCGGGGTGTCGGTCAACATCTCCCAAGACCACCCCGTGGGCCTTCGCTCAGACGAGGTCTCGTCCGGGGAGGAGTTGATGGGAGAGTCGGAGGAGGAAGAGGAAGAAGAGGGTAAAGAGGATTGGTGTCTGGAAAAGTTTGTTGTGGAGAGCATCAAGTCCATTGGTTCGTTGAAGATGCCTTCGTGCTCCGTCAGGTGAGGACGATTATTAAGTACTCATTATTATTATTATTAATATCATAATTAAAATAAATTATTAATATAAATTATTACTTTTAATCTTCAAGTAAAAACCAAACAATGGCTTCAAGTCGCATTACGTTAAATGTTTTTCAGCTTGCCATCTTGTGATATCGTGAAGTTGTTGTACGCGTTGTTGCACGAGACCCAATCTTGTTGTCCCGTTGTAGCCTGCCTCCTTCAGTCGTGTTCAGAGGACATCGGACAGCATTTCTTGAACCTCGCCAGTAACCAGCAGCCCAGGAATCCTTCCTTCGACGGTACCTTGTGAAAGTTTACAAAGAGATGTCACATATTTATCAACTTATCATTGTTGTTGTTGTTGTTACTATCAACATCACATGTGTCAACATCTCTGTTTACGTAAATGACAGCAATTGAGAGAGCCACGAATGTGTACTCGTTTTGTCATTAACTTATATTAACTTAACTATAAACTTGTTTCATAAATATCAAAAATTAACAATAAATAATATTAATAATAGTAGTAATAAAATGATTGTTAATCAATTAACCGTTTTCCAGCACTTCTTCACAACAGCTGCCTCTTCGTGGCCCAGCACGTCTTGGTCATCGAGCGGCACTTTTCCAGGTCGATTCCGAACTTCCCCGAGGAGTTGGCAGAAGAAGCGTTCGACAACGAAAGGAATCTCCGGAAGATCAGGGAGAAACTCAGGCGAACTGCCGAGGAAAACTTCGCGGACTCGGTGACGAGGCAGAGGAAGCTCTTGGCGGAACTTCTGCCGAGTGCGACGTGTGAGTTTCTCGTTGTTGTTGTTGTTGTTGACATCGAGATAGGAAGGCATGTGGGCCATGATATTATCCGATAGAATGATATCCGATATTCGAGCTGTGTGGAGGGATACTGGAGATTCCATAGAATGGTGTCAGCGATACCATGATATGATATCAAAAGTGCCACAGAAGGATATCACCAAAGATGTAGAGTGATGTACATCTTCAAAAAAAAGATCATGACACTTAGTAGATAATAAAATTGACGAAAAAGATTAAACGATATTTTACCATCTCAATAATAATAATAATAATAATAATTAACTCAATTCGATATGAGAGGATTTCAAAATAAACTTTACGAATAAATACTGTCGTACTCCGTCGTCTCCAGGTTTCACCTGCGTTGCCGACGACAACGGGAGGCAACTGAGGAGTTGCGTTCGAAAAGTTCTCGACACGTTGCAAGAAGTTTCCAACAGTTGGAACAACATTTTGTCCAACAAGTTGTACTTCACAAGCATCGGTGACGAATCTATTTTTTCTCTCTTTTTTTTAAATTGTTTTGTGCGAGCATTTTAATGTTTTTTTTTGTTTTTCTTTTTTTTGTTTTGCGAATTCATTTACCAGGTTGGTTGACTGAGGTAATGATAACAAACGGTGGTGGTAATCACAAATAATTAATAATACTACATAATTATCATGTTAATTATCATATTAATTATTATATTAATTGTCATATTAATTATTATATTAATTGTCATATTAATTATTATATTAATTGTCATATTAATTATTATATTAATTATCATAATCCATTAACTATTAATCACAGCCCATCAGCTAAAAGATAAGCCAATGCTCGTTTTTTCAGGGATCCTATTTGACGAACTGGTGACTTTCATCGTCTCCTCCGTTCTTTCTGTCTTCGAATTTAGCGAAGACGACTGCTCCGTGCTCAGGTCCGTCATGGAGGACGTCATGGAAGCTGCACCCAATTACTTCCTCTCCTCGTGTCAGTTGATGATGATGATGATAGTAATTTTTATTGATTTTATTTTATTATTAATTAATTTTATATTTTTTTAATAATAATAATAATAACAATCATAATAATAATCATAATAAAATTTGTCGAACGATTATAACATAAATATTAGTTAATGCATTTGTTTTAAATATTAGTTAATGAATTTGTCTTTCAATTAATAAATTAATCGTTAAACTTTATAGCGCCCCTGTAGCTCACGCGCACGGCGCTATATAAATGACATATTATTATTATCTATTATTATTATTGTTATTATTATTATTACCTGTTTTCAGCATCCTCCAAAGTCAGTACGAACGTAGAACCGCTGGTCGCGGACAACGTGCGCGGTTGGATGCGCATGACCGAACTCCATCGTCTGCTCGCCTCGTCCCTCGACGACATCAGGGACAGGTGGTCCTCGGGCCTCGGTCCACTCGGGCTGCACTTCGACGGGGAGCAGGTGGCGTCCATCGTCAGGGCCGTTTTCGAATGCACTCGCAAGAGGGAGACCGTCGTTCATGAAATACTTTCTCGACCATCGATCCATCTTCATTAGCCTTCGCTTTATTTCTTATTATTATTATTAGCGCTTCGACGAAAGTTTTGTAAACCTTATACCGAGCGTCGCGTGTGGTAGCGTTCGGCTGCTGCAGTCGGTGCTGCTGATGATGATGATGATGATGATGGTGATGATGATGATGAATTACGTTCCAATGCATGCGTCGTTCATTCATTCGTTCGTTCATGCTTTCTTCACGTTTCAAGGAGTAAACTTCTCAAGCAATAATAATAACAATATTTATAATAATAATATTAATAATAATAATAATTATGACTGTCATAATTTTTAACCATTTTTTTTCTGGTCCTCGTGATTTTGTTTTACTGAGTGAACAGCTCAATCTATTCCTCAGCTGTTGCCAAACTGTGTTAGGATTTTTATCCATCACTTGTAATAGTTGTTGATGTCAATATTCTTATTATTATTGTTATTATTATTATTATTATTATTGTTATTATTATTATTGTTATTATTATTATTGTTATTATTATTATTATTATTATTATTATTGTTATTATTATTATTATTCGAATCTTTTGTTGTGAGACATTCTCAGAGTTTTCTCCTTCTTCGATGCCTTTCCTCAAAATTAGGACATTTTTTTTCTTTCTTTTTCTTTTAGCTTTTTGAACAAAGTCCATCGTTCCTTCAGTCTGTGTTTCCATCTCTTTGCATTTATTTCTTAAGATGTTCTCAGGACGAAGAACCAGGAGGCGCCATCTTAGAATTTAAATTTTTAGTATTTTTTTTTATATAATTTTTTTAATTCTACACGGTCTTCCGAGTTTTTTTCATGCCTTCATTCCATGACGAATCTTGACGACGACGACGATGACGCAGATCGGTTTTAATTATTTTATTATTATTTTTTTAATATAATAATTCTTTTTAATTTGTAATTCTTTCCCTTCCTTGAAGATGACAACAACACATGGGCGAGGTTCTTTTATTCTGATTTTTTTTTTATTTATTTGTTTATTATTTTTAATTTTTATTTTAATTTTTGAAAATTTTTTTATCCTTGAGCATCAGCCACTCGTTCTCCGGACGCGTTCTGTCGGATGCAGGAGATGGGCTGAAAAATCATTGAAGGATTTTTGTTTTCAATTCAAGAGAATTATTTACTATTTGTCATTAAATTATTTAATTCCAAAATACATTAATGCCTTAACTTCGTCTTCCTTAGTGTTACCTTGGAGTCTTCTAATCGATTCTTTATTAACTTAATATAATTTTAATTATCGCCATAACCATCACTGTATCTATAGTTAACCCAATGATAATAACCATAGCCAAAACAACCAACATAATAACCAATATCTATAATATAATACATTAGGTTCGATAACCAGTGTTGTATAATTTAGGGCTTGCATAATTTATGCTAATGATGCTTATTGCGATAACCATTAGCATTAGTTAAGAGGATGATGGCGCGCTCTCTACCTTTCCATCGCATCTGTACAAAGTCGTAGTGACGTCATTGTTGGTCTTCCATCTCATCAACTCCCTGAAGACGAGATCGCTCGGCAGTTTGTTCGGATTGTTGGAAGACTGGCACGACCAGACCTTGATACAACTTTGGCCTGCTATGTAGACGCACGGTGGTATTTTGTAGATTGAGAGGCAACAGTCCTTCTGCGTCTGTACTATGAAGTACCCGCTGATGTAATCCATCTGAAAACGAAAGAGTTCAGTTGTGTTAGTCCCTCATGCCTGAGTGCGTCCGGGTGAAAGTTCAAAAGTCTGACCTTTGAGCCCGAATTAAGCAACTTGATGTAATTTCCCCCCTCCTCGACCTCGCACAGCTTAATAGCATTCTGTTCTGAAAAGAAGCAAAAAGTGTCTTAGTCATCTCGCTTGTTATTCAATCCAACACTGCCAATAATAATAAAAACGAAACGTCGTAAAATAACGAGAGTTTGTCGGACTGGCACTGAAACTGCCGTGCTAGAAGTTTGGATTCAAAAGTGAACTTGATCCTACCTTGGTCGTCTTGCTGTTCGCAACCTTGGTTCTGTTGCTCGCAAGGATCAGAGTATTGTTGTTGTTGCTGTTGTTGGCAAGGATCAGGGTATTGTTGTTGCTGCTGTTGTTGGCAAGGATCAGGGTACTGTTGCTGTTGTTGTTGTTGGCAAGGATCGGGGTAATGTTGTTGTTGCTGCTGTTGGCAGGGATCTTGTTGCTGTTGCGGTGGCGATTGCACGTTGCAACACTGGTTGGATTGTGGCTGAGGGCAACAGGGGTTAGACTGTTGTTGGGTCTGTGGCGGGGGTGGACAGTACTGGGTTTGTTGTTGTTGAGGGGGGCAACTCTGCTGTTGCTGTTGGGGGCCGCGTTGGGAGTACTGTGGAGAGCCACAGTTTGTGGCCAGTCTGTTTCTGCTTCCGCCCATCTGTGGTTGTTGTTGCTGTTGTTGCTGCTGTTGTTGCATGCATCTTTGGATCTGAGAAAATTGATTACGTTGAAAGGATGATTCGAGAATGAGCAGGATTTATTTAATAAAAGCAAACTTGAGTTACCTGCATGCAAAGACATCTGGCTTTGGACTGAATGTCATTCAATTCTTTGATCATCTGTTCAGCCATGTCTGCAGCTAAATTGATCTCAAGCTCGAAGATTCATGAACAAACATTCACCAAACACGAAGGCCCCTTTCGATGTGACGAAAGATTGATTTCAAAAGTCGATTGCGTTGAATTTCGAAGTAAAAATTATAAATGAAAATGAAGCTTTACTTTTTTACCTAAACTGCTAGGAAGAACGATACTTTTTGAGATTATTTAAACAACGTAAACTCTTCAGTCTCTCATGTTACCAACTCGTTAATGCTGGCGTCATCGCAAATATCGCGTCATCCGGCCTAAGGGAGATGCGCCATTTTTTTTTTTGGTAAATTATTATTTTGGTAAAGTATTATTATTTTAAAATTTAACTAATTGTCCTGAATCATGACGATGAATGAAAACAGATAGGAATCAATATAAACTCTGAACAAAATATCATTGCGATCTGAAACATGCATATGCAATGCATATTATGCATATACTAATAATTCATTTACACTGAAATACTTTTGAAATATTCCAAATGTGAGTATCACAAACATTTAATATTTAATAAAATTTAAAATAAGAAATGACTGCAGAGAAAGCATATTGCAAAAGATTGGACCCTGAAAGACGGAAAAGCGTTAAGTTTTAAAACCTCAGTTTAATGTTATGTAATTGATGTTATATGATTAATTATTGTAATTTTATTAATTTTTTCACTCAAAATAATTGGCCATTATTAATGCCCAAGGTCCCAGGATGATTCTTGATCCATCTGGGGACCTTAAAACATCAGATGAGGACTCGTATCGATGGATTTTCGATGGTCGTTTCAGGTAGTGGTGAGTTTGTATATAAGATGTGATAAATTGAGGCGTATATCGACCTTGATAAAAGTTTATCTTCATGCAATTTGATGTCTTTTCTATCCCAATTCTCCTCGAGTTAATTATTTATTAATTTATTTATTTATCAATTAATTATTTATAACCATTTTAACATCTCGTTTGGGACGCTATTTACTCAGATTTTTTTTGTGAATTTTGTGATTGACTTTATGTTCGCTAGTTTTTTTTCTCTTGTCCAAGACTGAAATCGAGTACTTTTTTCTGAATCAACCTTTGTTTTGTTAAAGTTTAACCAATCAAAGTGCTGGAACTGCAGGAAAGGACCTCTGGAGAAATAAATTCTTTCTCTATTGATTCTTTAATACAAAAGATAATTACGAGATAATTATGAGATATTATGAGATAATTATGACTGGAAAGCTGAAACTAATCCAATGAAATTTGAGCAGAGAGACATCACTTGAAGCACAGGCTTTATTTACACAGATAATTAAAATTACAAACTCGTTTTGGCCAAACTTCTGGAGTTTCAGGATATCAGCCTCGTACCATGAAAAAATAGGGGTTACGGAAATGGGGATTAAAAAAACTATTTTCATTTGAAACTAAACATCTGTTTTGCTAAAAATAAGTTTCCAAAACATTTTGTAACTTAATGATAAATGATAAGAATAAAGAATGAGTTCCAGGAATATGTCGCCAAATCAATTAATAAGCAAATAATAATTTCCAAAAGTTGCTGAAATGGCCGCTTGAAAGGTATAACTGAAGACAAGGTAGAACAAGAAGTCCACATTGAATTCAAGATGCTTAAAGATCAGCATAAAGAAGACTTAAAAAAAAAACTTGTGTATTTCTGTTTGGTGGACTTGAATCCATGGAAATAAATCTAAAAACTCTCAAAATTGCTTTCTCAGTTTCAAGTAGAGGTAAAATATATAAAATATATAAATTTTATTTATTTATTTTATTTAATAATCCTCAAATATTCTGAAGAAAATTAAAACCATGAATGTGAGACCTTTTTTGCCTCAATGAATTTCTTCAATAACTCTTTGCTCTACTTTCAGTTTCAATTCCACCAGTTTTTGGAAATTCCAAAACAACTTAATGAACTCACCTCAATGAGTTTCATTAACTCTTTGCTCCACTTTCAGTTTCAATTTTGTCAGGAGCCCTTGGAAATCCCAAAACAACTGAACGAAAGACTTTTGTTTTTGTAAATTTACAATTTTTTCCATAATTTTGGAGAGGAAATAAGTGTCAAAGGTGTTAAGCAATGAAAAACAAAATTATTTTAAAAGACTTTCATCCGCAACAACTTCTCGGAGGTGGACAACAACAACAAGGTCTTGGCGGGGGACAACAGCCACACTTCGGAGGAGGAGGACAAGGAGGAGGACAAGGAGGAGGACATGGGGGTGGTTTGCAGCAGCACGGAGGAGGACAAGGAGGTGGACAGGGAGGTGGACAGGGAGGTGGGCAGGGACAAGGACAACAGCAAGGCCTGAGCGGACAGCTTTGGGTGCAACAGGGTTTAGGGCAACATGGCGGACAACAGGGCTTGGGACAGCAGGGCGGACAGCAAGGAGGAGGACAGCAGGGAATGCAGCAGGGCGGAGGAGGACATCTCCTGACAGGAGGACAGGGAGGTTCGCACGTTGGCATCGAACATCGACGAGGGGACTGTCTTGGACAACAGGGAGGTGGCGGACACCTGGGTTGGCATTGAGAAACTGGCGGCGGACAGCAGGGTCTCGGGCAGCACGGCCTCGGACAACAAGACGGTGGACAGCACGGCGGACTGTTTGCTTGGTGGCAACTCATGACCTTTTTTTTTTATTTTTAGATTCTTTCGGAGTTTATTTTCGGCTCTTGAACGATGTTGGTGTTCGCTTGAGGCCCCAGTGGTGTTCTGAAAAACGAAATCCGCTCGAATCAGAAGAGGTGAGATGGTAACGTTAGCGAGAGTAACTCAAATAAACCAACCCGATCTACGAAGTTTCTTCGTTGTGAAGAAAGTGACGCATTCGATACCTCATGATTTCACAGCAACGAACAGAATTTCGTTCAATGTTTTTCTGTCCTCTCCTTTGCTTCTAGCGCTTTTATCGGTAGCTGGTTACTGACAAGTTTAACACTGTCACTTACTGCCGTTAACTATTTATAACATGGGAAGGAAATAATTATAAATTAATTATGAATTAATAACAAACTCTAAAGCTTATTCAGTTGAGCAGTTACATAGCTATTGTTGATGTCACAACAACAACAAAAACAACAATAATAATAAACTTGGTAGTCGAGTTTGTTGCAAAATTTCACAAGCACGAGATTCGCAATTCACCCTGCGATGCCCGCTGTGAGTCTCCCACGTAGCCAATCAGAGCGGGTCTGTCGGGTGCTGTGCCGTTTTATTGGGGAAGTGCATTGGATTCAATTCAATTCTTGAATGAGGTCCGCTTGTGACATTTCATCGCATTTAATCAGGAGTCCCAACGTGCGATCTGCTTTGACGTGTAGTTGTACGAGTTGTTAATAATAATAATAATAATAATAATAATAATAATAATAATAATAATAATTCGGTTCGTTAGAGTGGCATATGTCCGGTGGACTTCAAGGCCACTGAGTGGGGGGTTCGACTGGTATAACAACATATTTGAACATTTGCAACTTTCAAGGACTCTAGGAATGAAATTAAATTAATAAATGATTAAAATTCCACTTCGCTGTTCATAAATAGAACTACCGCTTCTGGTAGCCATCTTGCTGTGAATGTCGTGCCTTTTTACAATGACGTTGTAACACGATTATAATATCTAATCTGTTACGATTAGCAAGTATGGCAAGTTCTTTCCGTGGTGATAATTAGATGTTAATGGAACCAAAGATAGTCAATGTAGTGACCTTTGGAAGATCCAAGAATATTTAAAGGGTGAAGGTTATTTTAAATTCAACACATTTATTTATTTTTTATTCCAAATAAAGGAACGATAATAACTTTGAAAGATGTCTTGATAAAGCCTTTTATACTTGTATATTAGTATATATTATTATTACCATCATCATCTCTATTTTTATACATCCTAAAAGAAAATTTGCTAAAACCACCGATCCAGAAATTCATTCTTTTGAATCATTTGGAAAATCCAATGCGGCCGTGACTTGAAATATGTATGACTAACACGTTGAAATAATGCTACTCTGCTGTTTTTATCGTTAAACTGTAATTATTTCAGTTCGAAAACACTTGAAATTCGATTTCCAAATTGTTATACCGAAAATAACCACAAAACTAATAATGGAACCGAACTCTGGTTTCGATTAACCTTAACCCTAACCCTGCTTTTGGTACTTTATTCATATTTATTTAATTTTTCCACTTATGAAAATATCCAAAATCTTCATAATCATTTTCCTGTTGAAATCTCCCTGCTGAGCTTCAAAACAAGTTTCTCGTCTTTAAAGTTTGACTTCTGGGGACGGTAAAATAGGACACGAAATCAATATTGTTTTGCAGTGCAATGTTTGTCCGAAAAACTGAAGGAGGGACCCCAACAAAATGATTTTGAGTATTGACCCGGGCTCAGAAACCCCTGGCCACGCCTATGGTCCAAACCTCTTTTGAATGCATTTCAATTTGCTGGACCATTTCCCTACTGTTGTTTACTTTCTTCTGGTTTTGTGATGTAATTCCGCTTTAATTAGTCTATCTTTTGGCTGAAACCTTGTATTTGCCTGACTTGAAATCAAGACGCTTCCATTAAATTATATGTTTTTCTGTAAGAATATTCCTGAAGCACAACATTCGTTTTAAATTACTCTTAAAAAACTTACAGGTTTTTGTTCTGCAATATCAATGCTTCTCTGGAACTTATGAACCATCAGAGCCACTCATAATACCACGAGATTACTAAACTTCGTGAGATTATTTCACTAAATATAAACAAAGGGTTGCTAGGTTGGGTTACGATAATTTGTTTAAGAAAGCTCGTGTATCGGAATTTCATAATAAACCATTTATAATTGAAATTATTTGATAAATTTTTACTTAAATTGTATAAATTTGGAAAGAGTCCAAATTGGAGCAATTGTTCGTGGTTTCTTAAAATCCATAAGATTATCTTTTGCAGGCAATTTCAGGTGGAAATATTTTGGACTAAACATTATTTGTTCGCTCTCTTTGCAAGGCTCCCTGAAGGAATTCTGAATGAAGAATCTAATGAGGCGCAGACAAGGATTATGAAAAATAATTTCATTATAGAGAAGGAAGATGAGGAAGAGGAAGATGATGATGATGATGAGCTGATATCGTAAACGATTGCGTGGAACCATTCCAAAAATCTTCTTAAATTCCTTAGGTATAATTTTCAGAGTTTTCAGAAAATAGTCGAAAATTAGGCATTCTTTTGGTTAAAAGTGAAATTAAAATCACCACGCAACCATTGCTGTTTTATAAATCGGAAGCCGATGAAAAAATAAATACTTTTAAAAACATTTCCAATTCCTCTTGCAACGTTGAAACCACAAAAAAAGCTTCGAAGCGTCGGTTTTTAGTCTTCAATTGTCGGTGTTTTTCCGAAAACATCCGAAAACAAAGCAATTTCCTACGCCCGTCATTTTGTGAGTTTGTAAATAATAAGGTTATTTAGTAATTACACAATTAATTGTAATTATTCGAGTTACAAATTCAAATTATGTGATATAAATTTACTACAAGACATATAACTCAAGAACAGTTCAAGGAGTTGTTATTGATCGAGTAATCGTCCTATAATTAAACTTTCATAAATTGGCTTGGAATATTATGGTCATAGCCATAGATATGGGATAGTCTTTTGGCAGCCAGCAACATCCGAAGGCATGGTCCATGGCATGTCATGTTTTACGATTTACAGTAAAATAATAAAGTATTTTCAAACAGCCACTATATTTCAATGCAAGTATATTTACAATTCCTTAAATCGAATCCATAAATAGAAATTTCTATCACATGGTGCCGTCCTAAAAATAAAAGTAGTAAAACAAAGTTATCGTCACGGAACAAACGGGTTTCAAACAAACAACAAAACAAGAATCAACTGGAGTCATTCCGCTGTCACAGGGACTGAAACTTAAGCCACTCCCTCCTCTCTGGGGGCACGTCGTCGTACCCCAAAGGGGGGCCCTCGTAGGCCCCGTAGGAAGTCACGTGACCGTCCTCCTTGTACAGCTGATTGGTCGTGTTATAAAAGCTCAACCAGGAGTTGTTGTTGACGTTGTTGATGTTGTTGTTGCTGTTGGCTCCGAAGTTTGGGGAGGCGTGGTGCGGATAGAGCGGGGAGTGGCCGAAAGATGGGGAGGTCGAGGAAAGTTGGGGAGAAAACGAGGGTGAGTAGTTGTACGAGGGTAGGAAGGGTGATGAGTAGTAGTAGCGCTGGTTGAAGCAGTCGGCGCCCGGACTCGTCGAGTATTGACGCTGGCGACAGAAATTGGACGCTGCTGCTGCTGATGATGATGATCCCGGGAAGCAGGAAGCCATAGGTGCGTCTTTGTGGAGCAGGGGACTTAAACGGTAGAAGCTACTGGTAGCGGATGGTAGTGGACTCGGTGGCTTCGCGGTCATCTGTAGGTGAGACGACGACGATAGCGAGGGAGACAGCGATGATAGCGACGGAGAAGTCGATTCTTCGCTGTTCGGAGAGGCGTGGAGATCTTTCAGTGCGGATTCCTCCGAGGGCGTCGAGTGGTTGAACTTTCTGCTCGTCGACGATTTGCCAGGGGTTTTAATCAGGGGCAGGTCATCCATCTTGGACTTGTCCGATGTCTTCTGCTGCTGGCGGCATTTGGCCCTCCTGTTCTTGAACCAAACCTGAGACGAGAGAATAGTAGTCGTTGTTGTAATCACTATTATAATGATATTTTATTAATATTATTAACATTATTAATATTATTATTATTATCGTCATTATCATTATTATTATTTGTCAAATATTAACTTGCATTACAATTCACAAAGACAGTTCATAGACCAGCATAAACAAACAGTGAATTGCGATGCAAATATAAATCGCTTATTTACATTAAAAAATAAAAACAAACCTGCTGTTTTAAGATGTCATTGAAATGCACAACATGTCTCGAATAAAATAATTTTAAAAATAAATAATATAAAAAAAACAAAAATTGAAATAATTTCATAAACAACTCCTGGTTGCCATGGTTTTCAATTTTAAATACGACTCACAACAAACTGTCCTAAACTAAGACTCAGCACGACAGATATGAGTCGCCAGCGAATACATTTGTATCTATATGCTTATTATTTATAACTTATTACTATATTTATAATTTATTACTATATATTATTATCTATATTATATTTATTATCTTTAATTACATATTGATTTATAATCCATATTACGAGTATTTGAATATTTAACCAATCTCGTGGACACCACTACAAGATGCATAGCACACTTTGTCTATCCTAATCGGTCCTGAAGACATACTTTTCAATCGATCCATCATTGATATAGCGCCCTACTTAAAAGGGCTAGACGTCTAGCACGACACCGAATTGAATCCACCAACCTGAACCCTGGACTCTGGCAGGTTGATTTTCATGGCAACCTCTTCCCTCATGAAGATGTCAGGGTACCTCGTCTTTTGGAACAACGTTTCCAACACGTCCAACTGTGTTCTCGTGAAAGTCGTTCTCTCACGTCTCTGCTTCCTGGTTGAATTCACCCCTGTAATGTCGTCGTGTTATTGTTATTGTTATTGTTATTGTTATTATTATTATTATTATTTTTTTTTTTCTTCCCTTTATTTTCTCGGCCAAAAAAATCATCCAACAGCAAACGCGATCATCAAACACCTCAACTAACATCCACTGTCCCCCCTCCGGGCCCGAGATCACCCCGGGACATATTGCAACCGTATTCCCCAGCGCCAACAACACCGCGCTATAAACAAGCGACATCAACCATAATCAATCACTATAGTCCAATTCGCCGGCGCCAACGTTTATGAGTTCTGCGCTTATGGAATTTCCACATAAGGTAGGTGTCCAGCAAAACCGATGTTGCCAGGTACATCATGCCGTTTCTGGACAGACCGATGCCCCGCCATGACGAGTAAGATCTGGAGGATATCACTCCTCTGAAGTTGCATACAAAGGCGGTTACTATGATCTTCGGAGAGAGAGCACCCCCAGGGTTATTGTTAGACATCCAGATGTGGATGTCTTTGGAGTTATATTTCCCTGTCTTGGATGAGTGGACCTCGTCCAGTGAGGCGGTATCAGAGACAATGGTGACGTCGCATACGATTGAATCGTCCTTACTCCATGCGACTAGATCAGGGACTCTGATGCCTTCCTCAACTCGTATCCTCGGCTCGATTTTGGTGAAGTACCCTTTCTCGGCCAACTTCGTTTCCAGCCGATGGACGAGGTTGTTGTGCCTCTCTCGTCTTGATACATCCATTCCTGGACAAACCTGGAAAATGTGATCCAGGCTCTCAATGACTCTGCAACCGGCGTCACACTTGGTGTTTACCTCTGGATGATATCTGGAAACCCGGAGATTGCATGGGAGGACACCTGCTCTGACCTTTAAGCACTTTAAGTAGTCACTCGGGAACAATCTTGAACGCCCATCCGCGATCCATTCACTGATACCGACACCCTGGAAAAAGGACTGGAGTCCAAATCCGTCTACCGAGCTGTAAAGGCTCTCGAGAGTCTCTTCCTTAAGTCGTTTTTTGGCTGACGACTCCGAATTTAATTGCCCGAACTTCCTGTGTTCTCCAAGGACGATGCTGTTGTCCTTTAGAGTGTCGAGCAAGAATTCGTCTTCATTGCTTTTCGAGCGAGCCATCATAGATCTCATTCTGCTGGTTCTGATGAGTGGAACCCACTTTCTGAGCTGCAGTAGTCCCAATCCACCAAACTTCAGCCCCGCATGGAAGAAGGCGGTCGGCGTGTCTTTTGGGAGGCGCAGCCATTGCCTGACGGCGGATCTTACTTTCGTGTCTGCAGCCTTTAGAGATTTCAAAGAGATTTTATTGAAGGTAAGATAGTGCACGAGGCTTGGAATAAGGTTCGATCTTAGGGTGTAGAGTTTTTGATTTGGCTTTAAAGGAGCTCTAGATATTGCATGCAAGGATTTATGCATTCTGTCGCCTAGTGACGCGTATTTCATTTTTGGGCCAATGTCAATTCCAAGATTATTATTATTATTATTATTATTATTATTATTATTATTATTATTATTATTATTATTATTATTATTATTATTATTATTATTATTATTATTATTATTATTATTATTATTATTATTATTATTATTATTATTATTATTATCATCATCATCATCATCATCATCATCATCATCACCAACACCACCATCATCGTCATCAGAATCGCCGTCATCGCTATCATCAGATTTCCTTTAGAAATTTCCCAACGCCACGTCACGTGACTCGCTGGATTATCGAAAGATGGCAGTCATTGAGGAGGAAGGGGAGATGGGGGGGATGAGGAAGAGGAGGGGGTGGGGCTATCATTGGAGCCTCTGAGGGTGCGTTTTGTTCAAAGAAACAGAAAGAGACCGCTTTCAGGAGAAACACTTTAAAAACAACGCATTTTTTAAATATTTCTTTGAAAAATTATATATTAAGTGGGTTCATAGGGGTCATAATGATTATAATCGCATAATATAATAATAATAATAATAATAATAATAATAATAATAATAATAATAATACATTATTAATAATAATAATAACATTAATATCATTCTAATAATAATAATATTAATAATAATAATAATAAAAAGCAACAGTGGACCAAGGAGATCCAAGTCTTGCCTGCTAATCGATATTTCAGTCCCGGATGATAAGAACATCGCGCTGAAAGAAGCTGAAAAAAATTAGCAAATACAAGGACCTGGAGATTGAAATCAACCGGATGTGGAAAGTGAAGTCTAAAGTCGTTCCGGTAATTGTAGGAGCGCTCGGAACGCTAAGAAAAGACTTTACAAAGTATGTAGAGTTGATACCAGGACGACCAAAGACTTCGGAGATTCAGAAGATCTCCTTACTGGGCACTGCCCACATTCTTCGAAAAGTTCTTGTGTGAATTGCTGAGAGCATTGGTAGTGCTCAGCATTCATTCATCACCGGCTGTGAGACCGAGAAGAAGCAGGAAAAATGTGTATAATAATAATAATAATAATAATAATAATAATAACAATAATATTAGTAATATATTACCAAGCATGACTTTAAATTTATTACTTCACACCCAAGCATACTCATTGGTTCCAATTTTTATGCTTAGTAACAATGCGTTATGATAAGTTGTGATAACGATAGCATTCATCATTCATTCACGTTGGTCATGGTGATGATGATGATGATGATGATGATGACGGTAATGACATAGACAACGATGATGGTGATGATGATGATGATGCTGTCGAACAATTTGGTTAATGTTAATATTATCATTTTAACAACACCGTGACCATCCAAGTGGTGTCATTGCTGGTGATGACAAACGATGAAGATGATAATGATGATGACGACGATGAAGATGATAATGATGATGACGACGATGAAGATGATAATGATGATGATGACGACGATGAAGATGATAATGATGATGACGACGACGGTGAAGATGATAATGATGATGATGACAACGATTTTAATGCATATAATATTGCATATTGATGATATCATGATGATTATTGCGCGTGATCTACGTATAACTTTGATCCTCCGATGAGGACGAAGACGACGACAACGAGGAGGAGGAACAAGTGCAGCGCAGAAAAAATGTTTTGTATTTTTTTTTACGCGAGGTGGTGCTATGCGGCATTGTTTGTCGAGTCAGTCCTTGATGGTATGAGAAAGATAAACTCTCAGTGGCTGTTTGTCAGAACAACTTCTCTGCTGTTTGACATCGTGGCCTTCTTAAGTCGGCCAGTTGTTCTTGCAATGTCATCGGCATCGTCACCGTCATCGTCATCATCATCGTCATCGTTATCATCATCGTCACCGTCATCGTCATCGTCATCATCATCGTCATCGTCATCATCGTCGTCGTCATCGTCATCATCTCCTCCCTCATCATCACGTGCAACAAGCAGCAAAGAAACCCAGTTTTCTCCAACACGTCCAACAACACCTGACGTGATAATGAATCGCTTTGGAATGTTAAACAGCGATGAATAAATTATGTTAATGCCGTTCATTTGTTTACATGCCGAGAAGGTGATAATTAAACATGATCCTAATTATACTTGTGAACACGAGCTGATGACATTGGGTGACATCTCGAAGCAGGAGACGACGTCGTATTTTGATTGCAGTGATTTTTAATCACCTCGATCACGTGATCTTCGGAAGTTCATCTGAATATGTTTAATTTCAATATTATGTTTATTAATTAGCTTAATTATTAAATTAATTAATCGCAACGTAACTATAATTATTCTTAATTATCTAGCTCCGTTTCTATCTAGTTTCAAAATATATTATTATTATTGTTATTATTATTATTATTATTATTATTATAGGCTTTTATTACGTAAAAAAACATTATATTATATTATATTATATTATATTATATTATATTATATTATATTATATTATATTATATTATATTATATTATATTATATTATATTATATTATATTATATTATATTATATTATATTATATTATATTATATTATATTATATTATATTATATTATATTATATTATATTATATTATATTATATTATATTATATTTATATTATATTATATTATATTATATTGAATTAAGAGATGATTAATCTTTTTGTTAAGAATCAACCAGCGAACCAATGGAGTGATTGGTCTTTGATTGAATTATCGATTAATAAATAATTGCGATAAATTAAAATCGATCTGTATGCTAATTATAGTCGGTCAATTTATTATTATCAATTAATTATTAATTATAATTTATTAAATTATTATTATTTTTATATTTTTTTTGTTGATGAATTATCTGAGAATTTGTTCCACCCAAAAATTCCAGTACTTCTTGAAACAGGTTGATTTTTTTTTTAAGTCCAATGCACCACGGATTGAAATTAATGGAAAAATACGAGATTAACTGTAATCGATCATTCACTCTTTCGCTTGTATTTCGGACATTCAATCGATCAAGGAACCAATCAATTTGCCAGACGGTCAATCAATCAACCAACAAAGCGATCAATCAATTAACCAACCAGCCAATTAACCACTCAGCCAGTCAGTCCCCATCTAACCAACAAATCGGTCAATCAATCAATCAATCATTCATTCAACAGGTCGATCGATCAATCAACCAATTAACCAATTAGCCAGTCAGTTAACCAATACCCATCTAACCAACAAATCAGTCATTCATTCAATCAATCAATCAATCAACTAACCAATCAATTATTCAATCGGTCAGTCAGTCAATCAATCGATTAGCCAATCAACAGGTCGATCAATCAATGCTGGAAAGCGAGCACAACCGCCTCAGGACAAAGGAAATCTTCCAATCCCCCGCTTCTTAATCCCTGAGTCAACAGACCGAAAGTGTGTTGGTAACCACTTGAAAACTTCAAATAGTTGAAATTAATTCATTTTTCAATCCAACCTCACCAATCAAACCAACCAACCAATCAATCAACCAATGGAACGTTTGAATGAAATTTTCAGAAATACAAATTTATTTATTTATTTATTTATTTATTTATTTATTTATTAATATCCTATCTCTGAGTTAATTTCCAATTCGATGCTTAATATTGTATTTTGTTTGTTTTTTTTTAGAATACCATTAGCATAAATTAAACAAATGAGCTTGCCGTGTTTGCTTGCATCTTTTATTTAATATAATAACTATAATGATATATAATAATAATTATCATTATAATGATAATTATTATTATTATATTATTATCATTATAATGATAATTATTATTATTATAATGATTATTATTATTATCATTATTATTATGATAATGACTATTATTATAATGATAATTATTATTAGAGTTAGTATTAATTATTATTATTAGTAGTATTTGGACTTTATTATCAAATATGGAATATTATATAACCCCTACTTACCAAAATTGTTATGGGTTTTTTTTTGACTTTATGAGTTTATTTAATTTAACAAATAAAATTTCTTACAAACTTGAAATAAAAAGCTAAGTTACTTGAAAAAAAAGAGAATTAAAGATTAATATTAAGAAAATAAACTCAAATAATTAATAACATTATTATTATTATTATTATTATTATTATTATTATTATTATTATTATTATTATTATTATTATTATTATTATTATTATTATTATTATTATTATTATTATTATTATTATTATTATTATTATTATTATGTTATTAATAATAATTCATTATCTACTTCCCCTTATATTTTATAACAAAATTATAAAAACAATTTTATCCATCTTTGCTTCGAGTTGAAATTCAAAAATAATAATTAAAATGGAACCTGCCTATAGGGACAGCTAAATTTTAAACAATTGTCCCTGTGGGCAGGTCGATCCTTTTATCAGGTTGTAAAACGTTAAACTATAGTCAAATCTGTTCCTAGAAAAATGACGACCCTAAGGACAGGTTTTGCCCTAGGGTCAGGTGCCAAAATTTATAGAATTTGGGTAAAAAAAAAGTAATTTTCCAATTCCTTAGGAAGAATTTCGAGTTAAAACCAAAAATAGAATCACCTAGTTGACCGAGTCATCAGTTGAACTTTGAACTCTGAACTCATTCCAAACTCAACTACACTGTCGATTGGAATCAGAATCTAATTGGCCAATGTATCGGTCGTTATCACATCATCACAACATCACGTTATCACATCACATTCAAGTCTTTAGTTATAATAAGGTCTTGCGAGGTGTAAGACAAAGAAATATGAAATAAATATTTTGAAAATATTATTATTATTATTATTATTATTATTATTATTATTATCATTATCATTATCATCATCATCATCATCATCATCATCATCAAATTACCATGCGTGTATCACAACGGGATATCAAAACAAGCTCTCGACATTTGTGATTAATCGACATAATATTTAATTAATTAATAAGTAATAAAATTATTAATATAAGTATATATTATATATTATTAATAGTTAATTAAATTGATAATTGGATAATAAATTCGAATATCTAAATCGTCATTATGATCGTCAAAATTGTATTTGTATCTGCAGAGACCAAAAAAGACAAAGTATTTATAGTTCACTGGTATTTCCAGGTACGTGTATTTGTCCTTAGCAATCAATAAACCCGAGACCGTGAAAGATGGTAATGATGATGATGACAGTGATGATGACGATGGTGATGATGATGGTGATGGTGATGATGGTGACGAAGATGACGGCGTTAATGATGTTAGTGGTGATGATGATTTTGATGATGATAACAATGACGAGTTTGTGTCGAACCGCTGAGATGAAACTAATTTTATAATTAAAATGACAATTAAGCGAATATTAAGTAAACGATAAAATGACATATGGATGGACGGTCGGATGGATGGATGGACGGACGGACGGATGGATGGATGGATGGACGGCTGGACGGATGGACGGATGGACGGATGGACGGATGGACGGATGGATGGATGGATGGATGAATGAATGGATGAATGAATGGATGCTCACTGTGCACAGCATCACACGTGGATTTCATCTTCTTGTCGTCTTCGTCCAAAGTTGTCGACAGGGAGCAGTAATCTTCGAGTTTGTAACGAGTCGAAAAGGAGGACGACGACGACGACGATGACCTCGCCGTGACCTGATTGGAGGTCAGGGGTGGAATGGAGGATAAGTAGGAGAATTTCTGGTTCAACCTGGGGTTCAAATGGTCCTGGTACGAATCCATTGCCGTGTGGTGTGCCATCTGTTGGATGCAATTTACAATCGTTAAATTTAGTTAATAGTTAAAATATTCTTATTTCTGATATTAATAAAATTCTGATAATAATAATAATAATAATAATAATAATAATAATAATAACTTGTATTATTTGAAATTTATATTATTCATAGCAAATATTCTCTGTAACTGAACATTTACGTGTTATCAAGATAAATCGGCAAATGTGGAATAATTGAAGAAAATAGGTCTTTTTTTCATTAATTAAAATTAATTGCGAATAAATTGAAGTGAATTTAATTGTTTTTTATTTATATTTTAATTGGCTTAAAGTGTCACTGTGCACGCACACACAGCCAAGCACACACCGTCACACCTTTAATCTCCGTTCAATCCACGTGGAAGAAGAATGAAACGCATTTCCATCATTTTGATCATCATCGTCGTCATCATCATCCCCACTGTATCATCATTATCGTCATCATCGTCGTCGTCATCATCATCGTCATCGTCATCATCATCATCATCGCCATGTTTCAAAATTTTGTCAATTCATCACATCGTACCGATGATGATGATGATGATGATGATGATGACGACGGCGATTTTCAATGTCGTAGCATTTGTCGACAAATTACAATTAACGAACAAGTCGTAAATGACAGACATCTTTATTCATCCACTTTTATATTCTGTCTATCATTCTCAGGGCGATTCCGACCACCGTGATCTTGGCCATGGCGTAGGAGGCGACGACGAACATAATCACAATCTCCATCCAAGAATATTCTTCCGCGTCCTCGTCGTAGTCGTCATCGTCGCCATCTTTTCCGCCATCGTTATCATCATCGTAGGGGACGTGTGAAGTTCTGCGGAGGTTGGCCAATTCTCTCAGGACTTTCCGGCGTTCGATTCCAGCCCTGAGCAGCACGTGATTCCTGAACGCATCGAAAGCGAAACCATTCCTTCGACAGCAGTTCATCGCCTCTTTCCTCGGACGCCATCTTGGATTCAACTTACTTCCGGTCAGGAGAGGAAGCGTCGGCAAAGTGCGGTTCTTGGCGTACGAATACATCTTCAGTTTTTTAACCCCCGAAGCGGAACTAACCCGAGGTTGGGTGGTGGCCGTGTACATCAGAGCCTTGAGGGCGATGATGACGTAGCACAAAATGGAGTCCAACATCTTTCACGGAAAAAATTTCTTGGTTTTTTATGTTTATGTTTATGTTTTTATTATCATTCCTTTCCGTGTTTTCGATCTCTTTGTGACGTCACATGGGTTTAAAAATGGAGGAAGGCGTTGGACTCGGGAGATAACATTCAAGTTGCGAATCGCTGCGCCATCAATCAAACGATCGTTCAATCAATCAATTCAATAAACCAATCGGCCAAATCAATCAATCAATCAATCAATCAATCAATCAATCAATCAATCAATCAATCAATCAATCAATCAATCAATCAATCAATCAATCAATCAATTAATCAATCAATCAATCAATCAATCAATTAATCAATCAATTAATCAGTCAATCAATCAATCAATCAATCAATCGATCGATCGATAGATCAACCATTAAAATTTTCACAAAAACTAAAATAGAATATAAGTAACTGTCAAATCAATGATTTCGATTTACGGATTAGTGACGTCACGAGAGAGGTCAAAGACGGGTCAAATGTGAACGCAAAATCAAAATGTTAAGGCAAAGCTGCCTACTGGGTTGGTTGTTAGGAAAAGATATTAGAAATAATAAGATATTTGTTAAATAATCATCTGAATATTTGAAATCTTCGTCGGGGACATTGTTTGTCCAAATCTCCTTCACACGCCGAACAAGATTTGCACTCAACATTTTGAGAGAACGATTTACAATTCACGTGGCACTTTGCAGCAGTAACTGACGTGGAACATTCTAAAACCTCTTGTGGTCAGACATTCCATCCGAAATAAACTTTATATTTTTATTACAAATCAATAATCGCCATCAATGGCCACAACTCGTAACCTTAAAAAATAGCTGTAAAAAAAAAATGTTTAACTAACCTTAACCTTCGTCCTCTGCAGTTCAGAAGTTCATCGGGAATTAGAAATAATTGTGAATTAATTAATTAATAAATGATTATTAATAATTATTTTTTATTATAAATCAACTCTTGTGCCATAAATAACTAAACACCTTCATTTATTTCTCCCTTCCTCGATGCACGCCATTTGATCGACTGGCCGTGGGCGGAGTTTCGGACGTTTCTTCTGGAATCTTTCATCTCATTGGCTGCTCTACGACTTGACTCCGCCCATGTTTTAAAAAGAATCCGAAAGATGTTCCGTGTCGGAGAATTTGTAGAAACAAACCGACAACAACAACAATAATATAAAAAAAAAAATAATAATAATAATAATAATAATGATAATAATAATAATAATAATAATAATAATAATAATAATAATAATAATAATAATAATATTAATAATAATAATAATAACAAATCAATAATTACTAATAAAAATAATAAGCATTATAAACTATAATAATATTATTACCTTAATAATAACCATAATGATAATAACAATAAAATCATTATAAACAACATTCATACTAATAGCCATAATAATACTACTAACAACAGCAACAAGCGCTGATGAGTTCAACAACAACAACAAGACAATTTTCTAATTAAGGATCCGCGTGTATATTTCACGCTCGAGTGACCGCCACTGAAATTCAAACAGTTTTCAGAAGCAGGAGAATCTCATTGCAAATCCAGGAGTCTCTGAATAAAATGTAATCAACTCCAAAGAAAGATGCTGATTATATTTTTTTAAAGGGGGGTGAGTGGGTGAGTGAGGGAAGGCCGCGGGACGAAAGAAGGGGGTAGGAATTATTAAGAGGGGGGGGGTTGTCAGGCAGGGGAATTTCATGCCTCAGTGAATCGCGCTCTCGGTTCGCGGGCACATGTTCAATAATTACTCTGCCTGGTTCTCTCTCACTCTCTGTTGGACACACGTGAAGACAACTCGACAATTGTTCTTTTCAACCGACCGAACCCAATGACCCCGTTCAGGGTTCCACCATGCTTTTGTTGGCTTTCGGTCGGTGCGCGCTCACGTCAACCGTGTCCGTGCGTCGTCCGCTCGTGCGTGCGTGTTTTGTTTTGTTTTGTTTGTGTACGTGTGCGTGTGCGTGTGCAGCGACGTGTGACGTCAGGACGTGACATTTCACGCTTAATTGTCATGATAAGATAATGTCTTCAGCATCGTCGTCATCCTCGTCATCGTCGTCGTCGTCTTCTTCATCGAACGAGCACTCAGAGCTTCGTGACGTAGAATTTAATGAGGAACATTTTGCCGCTCAACTTCTTGAAAAGGTCTTTGGGCACTTCAAGTCAAGCAACTTAGGAGGTTATTTCGAATGACAATCGTATGTGCATGGTGGTGCCCGGTGATGATAACGATCGTTTAAAACGACCATGATGATGATGACGATGGTTGTGGTGGTAATGATGATGACGATGACGATGATGATGATGATGACATCGTCTCTGGTGTCGAAGCTGATTAGGATAACTTTTTTGTAGGAACACTGATGAAATTACAAATTGTGATTTTATTGGTGCCTCTGGTGATGACGACAACGATGATGACAATGATAATGACGATGATGATGACGACGACGATGACGATGATAGCGATGTGATTGAGGCGGTACAAGGTGGGGTGCAGTCCCACAGTTTTGAACCTGTCAACAGATCAACTCTTAGTTCGTTTCTTTGTTGAAAGAGAAGCTCATTAATTTATTCTTTACCTTGTTGTTGTTGTTGTTGTTGTTGTTGTTGTTGTTGTTGTTAATAATGTTGTTGCTGTTGCTGTCGTCGTCGTCCAGTGTGACCATGTACATGTGTTGATGACATGTGTTTAAAAGAATTGCAATTACATGCAACACTTTTGACTTTAAATCGTCAAATGAGTAGATTTTGTGTTGTTGTTGCTGTACTCTTGTTGTTGTTGTACTGTTGTCGTCGTTGTCAGTATCCTTGTTGCTATCGTTGTAAGAATCCTTGTTGTTGTTGCACTGTTGTCGTCGTTGTCAGTATCCTTGTTGCTGTTGTTGTTGTCGTTGTCGTTGTTAATGATTTGCAACGGGGTGCTCAACAGCAGGAGTGACAACCACGAGCAGATATTTGCTTGTTATCAGTAACGGCTGGAAGTGTAGCATTTAATCTCATCCTCAACGTCGTCGTCGTCGTCATTGTTGTTGTTGTTGTTGTTGTTGTTGTTGTTGTTATTGTCTCCCTCGTCGTCGTTGTTATTGTTTATCAACAATCGGATAATTTTTCTATGCATTTGAGGCTTATTATACGTTGCGTCGCCTAAGTTCCACTCGGGCGAAATAATTCTAATGAAATAATTAAATTAATAATTATTTATTATATAAATTATTTATTAATTCAATTAATAAATTATTTTTCTGCGATGCAATTAAAATTAACGCTTTAGCTCGATTGCGTAATTACGACGGAATTAAAACACGGCCCGGTTTGTATTGTTTGTGTTTGTTGTTTGTGTTGTCAGTTTTTGTTGCTGGAAGTGTCAGCGTGTTTGCTTATGGGGAAATTGGTGGTCATTTGTTTACATTCCGACTGCTTGCTCACCATATCACTGTCTCGTCCCTCATGATGACGATGACGGTGACGACGACGACGTCGATGACGGTGATGGTGATGATTGTAATGATGACGGTGACGACGATGACGATGACGGTGATGACGATGATGGTGATGACGATAATGTGACTAGTAACTTGTTTAAAGATAAATATTTAATTGTGCTACAAATATATCATAATAATATATCATATAATTTAGCCCTTTATCTTTATTTTATCAAAACTGATGATTATCTCGACGATGACGACGATGACGATGATGGTGGTGGTGATGATGACGATGGCGACGACGGTGATGAATCAACTGCGAAGCATGTCATCAGGTCCTCATTTTTGAGACACATCAAATGAATATAACTTCGCAGCACTGGATGAACTTTTCGAATAATAATAATAATAATAATAATAATAATAATAATAATAATAATAACAATAATAATAATAATAATAATAATAATAATAATAATAATAATAATAATAATAATAATAATAATAACAATAATAATAATAATAATAATAATAATCATAATAATATTCATAATAATAATAATAATAATAATAATAATATTAATAATATTAATAACAATAACAACAAAAATAACAATACTAATCATAATCATAATAACACTAATAATAATAACAATAATAATAATAAATAAATAAACAGCCGATCAAATTATATTCGTCGTTATTATAACCAGATTTGCAAATACATCAAAATTAGGCGAATTGCTATAAACCAGTAATCCTCCAACCTGCGGCCCGTGGGCCAAAAAATAGTCCCGCGATGGCTTTTATGCGGCCCACAGCGGGCTACTAAATTTATGATGAGCTGACCACCAGATCATTTTACAAATAATAACTTTTATCTTGAAAATTTAATCGTGAAAATATTGCTGAATAACCAGATTCCATAGTTTTTATCTCTCATATTACAATTATAATTATACTATAATTTATATTATACTATATCTTATACTATAAATTATGCTATAATTATAATTATATTGTACCATATATTATACTGTAAATTATACTATAATTGTATCTCTCATTACTGCTAATTTAAACATATTTAACATATTTAAATGCTTTTATTATGAAACGAATATTATTTATATTATTTATCATATAGTTTATCAGAAGGACATAAGTCCTATTCAATTCTTTTTCTTGCCGAACAAATTTGACCTCTGCTAAGCTCCTAGTTAGAGGTCATTGAACTGCAATGTTCTGATGATTATTAAAAGAGTGTTATTTATGTCTATTTGCAAACATTTTTTATTCATATTATTTGTATATCACTTGTATGTTGTTTGTATATCGTTTGTATATCATCCACTGCCCGAGGGCGTTCCCTGGCGGGCCAGTTTGGGTTTTGGAACCTACAGCGACACACAAAGACTGCTACCGTTACTGTTACTACTATTGTACATCGACTGTATATACACAAGTGCACAATCATCAAGTATCCAATAACGATAAATTATTTATCTATTTATTTGAAATATTTCTCAATCGAATTCTTTAATTTACGTCAATAAATTCAATAAATAAGCACAAAAAAAGAATTGTGCGAGCTTAATATAGCAATTAAGTCATTAATGATAATGATTTATTATGATGATAATAATAATAATAATAATAATAATAATAATAATAATAATAATAATAATAATAATAATAATAATAATAATAATAATAATAATAATAATAATAATAATAATAATAATAATAAGCTTATGATCAAATATTATTACTACCATTACTATATTATATTATATTATATTATGTACCATCAATTACCTTCCACCATTCACAAATGAGTAATAATAATAATTATTATTATTATTTTATTTTTTTAAAAATAATAATCAATAAATGAATGGATAGATGGATGGATGGATGAACAGATGGAAGGAAGAGGTGGATGAAAGGAGTGGGTCTGTTGTACTTATCTCCCTGCGACACACAAGGATTATAACCAGGAGGTTATTAGATGTACCATCAATTACCTTCCACCATTCACAAATGAGTAACTTCCCCATCCAATGGGGTTGCACCACGTGGGTTGCTAGGGGACCGCGGCGTCCCTGGTAACTAAATGATAGTAGGGCTGTTTGTTAGTAATCATCGTTCAGACATTGATGACAAAAAAGCATCAATTTACCGTTCAATTAATAATTAATTATTTATTTAATTAAAGTTTGATTTATTTTTTTTAATACCCTCACCCCATCCCAGCCACCCCCCCCAAGAAAAATAGGAAAGCAAATTAGGCAACTTGAGTGTTCATTATGTGCAGACTTTAAAAAAAAAAGGAGGGAAGTCCTTTGCAGCCAATGGGAGGCAAATAAAACGTGCCCCAGTCACGTGACAACTTGTCACCTTGACCTCGGGAGATTGATGCCATCTTGTCGTGTTGGAACATATGCACGGGAGCTTACAAGGCGGGGGTGTGATGGTGTGAATGAATCCATGACGCTGCTGATGACGACTACGAAGATGGCTTGCGATGACGATGACGACGACGACGATGATGATGATGATGATGTGATTAAGATGGGGGTGGTGATGATAATCATAGCAACACCTGTACCGATCTCGAATGAGAGAATTTGATGACGAAGACGACTACGATGATGACGATGGTGATGATGATACCCAACAAATATTTGACCAGCGATCCTGCCATCATTGAATTTCAAGGTCTCCTCCACCACCACCACCATCCCCTTAATGGGGAGCGTCACGTGAGGCTAATGGCGAGATTTGCTTTTCAAAAATTATAATATTTGAATATACTTTTAATATTATTTAAATGCATTTAAATGCAGTCACGTGAATGCATTCACCGGAAGTGAATGGCTAATTCATGGCACTTCACTGATGAACCAATTATCGGAGATATTTGTGGTCCACTCTGTTGTGTGACCCACTTAATCCTGATTGGCTCGCAAATCCGGATGACGTCACGCGAACAAGTGAGGTTTGAAAGCAATTTTGTCCAAAGTTTTTCGCAAATTAGAAAATCATTTTTTTAAATATTTTTTTTATAAAATTGAGAATATAATTATTAAATAATTCCAAATAATAATCGTGAACAATTTTTCGCTAGTTTTTAAGTCTTTATTAAGTTTGTTTTATTAAAATTGCTGAAAATGAAATTATGTTTATTTATAGAAACAAAACCCAATTAGGACAACCAATCAAAAGAGTGGACCAACCAAGTTTTCAATCAGTTGAAACTGAAAATTATTATCTGTTAAGACTTCAGGCTGAAAATAATATAATTAATAAAATCATATAATTAAATATTATTTATAAATATTTGTCAGTTAATGAATTTCTAAGTAGGTGATAATCATTATTGAAAAAGAAGATGATGAATGATGCAGAATTTATTATACACCTATGTAAGCATTGTGGAACCAAACGTTACCTGGAGAACTGATAGCCAAAACCCATTACTTCCAGAGTCAGAGAGTTGGGTAGGGTTATTGTAGGGCTGGGTAAGGTTGCTAGGGTTGGCTACTGTTGCTATGGTTCCCTAGGGTTCGCTGGGATTGCTAGGGTAACTTGGATTGGGTAGTGTTGCTAGGGTTCGCTAGGGCTGCTAGGATTGGCCAGTTACTAAAGTTGGTGTTGTTCGCCGGTGTGTTGCCTTGGCAATAGTTGTCCATCTTTTACGTTGTGATTGAAAATTTAACAAAATGAGGACAAAGGAGAGAAGCAGCGGTGGGAGAGTAAATAAAATATAATAAAATGCAATTTAAATAAATAATTTTATTTATTAAATAAATAATTTTATTTATTAAATTACATTTTCTTAAAATTATTAATTAAATCATTATATTTATCGTTGTGGTGACTTTGGGATGTGATAAAATTTATATTCAGAAGGTTCTGTACTCACAGAACTTACAGCAAATTAAAATTTATCAGGAACTTTTCCCAGTTAATTAATTAATTTAAAAAACAAATTTTAATTAATTTAAAAATAAATAAATTATTAATTATTAATTTATTATTAATTAATTCAATTAAAAAATTAAATTAGTTTAAAATTAATTAATTAATTATAGTTAAATCAGTAACAGTTTCGGTTAAATTAATTAATTAATTAATTTAAAAATTAATTTAAAAATTAATTAATCGACGATTTATGCGGTAATTACAGTTAATGTATACTTAAATGTATACTTAATTAAAGTAATGTACCGGATTCGATATTTTTGGAATCCTGTCATAACCGGATTTCCACGATCTGCCAGTTAAGCTACATGACATGATTGAGTTTATTTTTTAAGACTGTTTTAAACAAATTGGGTCGTTTCAATATAATTGAATATTGTTTCAATGGAATTAAATGGTGTGCTTTGAAACATTCTTAGCTTGCAGCTAGAACTGGAATGAATCCAGGAAGATAACAATTCCCAGGTGAGTCACTCACAGGTAGAGAAGGTTGCCATTAGGATCCTGAAAGTAGATGAAACAATAGCACATTGTAACATCATCATTGCAACAATAACAATGATAATGACAGTGGCAATGATGATAACAATAAAAACAGTAATTATAACAATAATTATAAAATAATATTTTAAAATATCAAAAAACAATTTTAACTGCACAGCAGAACATGGCGCTGCGACTGATTACAACAATTTATAAAGAGTTTGTATCTTTTGAAAAATAACTAATAACTATAATTAATAACGTATTAAATACCGATAATAATTACGCATAATTTTTTATATTAGAAATCCTGATGAATATTTGATAACAGATCGATCGAACAAACAGTTTAGCTCTAAGTTCATCAAACATGTCATGGTTTTGTCGCCGGAAATTTATTTGTCTTTCCGCAATGTAATCGTAATCCTCGTCTGTTATTTTTTACGGTGTTGCCATGGAAACATCTCGTAACATTCCTAACTAGTAGTACTTGATTCATTGATTAACCATCGATAAATTACTTTAATTCTTAATTTGACAATAAATAATATTAAATAAGTCTCTAATCCGTCGATAAATAATTTATATATTATAATTAATAAGAATTTCCTGGATCAATTGTTAATGGATTTACAGGATTATAATATTTATTTTTGTAAAATGTTTTCGATTGCCTCGGTCGTCAATAACTTTCTAATTGTCCTGCAGGACATGCCAGGATATTTCTTAAGCCGATATCATTTCAAAGTTTACAATAAATTTGAAATTAAGAAAATTTAATTCATTTAAATGATACTTGCAAAGATATGGATGCAAAGATGCAGAGTATCGGCGTATAGTATAGTATTGTATTGAATACCTTTTTCTTTTCATTCCTGACGTACTAAAAGTTGTGCTCGCGTGATTATGTGCAGATGTCTTCGAAGTTGATTTCAGCAGATGTACTATAAAATCGATTTCTCAAATAGACATAACATGATCAGTTCGAAAACAAATGGTTATGTTAACATCTATAGTGTGTGTGTGTGTGTGTGGTTTAAAGTCTTGTTCATAACGAAGATGGTCAAGACTAAAACCCTTGTTAACATCTATAAAAACATCGGTGACACTAAGAACCTAGAAGGTGGAGGAGGCCAATTGCGGTTTGCCAGGCGTTCGGTGTCTGACGATGACATACGCAAGTATGAGGTATTCGCCGAGTCTCTTCGGCTGAGCAGAGGCATTTGAACGGGCTTCGAGTAAATATTATAATGGCTACCACCAGAGAAATGGTGGTACTGCCTTTCTGTCATCCTGAAATCTTCGGTGCCATTGATGCCAAGACACCGAGAGGAATTCTTTATGGACCACCTGAAACTGGAAAGACGTGCATCTCTAGATTCGTTGCCAGCGAAACGCACCAGCCATCATCTTCGTCGATGAAATAGATTCCATTGCCCCAAAGAGAGAAAAAAAACTCATGGAGAGGTAGAGAGGAGAACTGTGGCTCAACTCCTGACTTTGATGGACGGATTGAAATTGAAATCTCGAGTGGTTGTCATGGCTGCCACCGACGGACCTAACAGCATCGATCCTGCCCTCAGGCGATTTGGTCGATTCGATAAAGAGGTGGAAATCGGAATTCCCGACGTCACCGGAAGAATGGAAATTCTTCGCATTCACACCAAGAACATGAAACTGGCCGATGACCTTAATCTGGAAAGAATTGCGGCCGAAACTCATGGTCACGTTGGTTCAGATTTGGCTGCCTTGTGCACCGAGGCTGCTCTTTTTCAGATCAGGGAGAAGATGGATCTGATCGATCTAGAAGCGAAAACTGAGTCTCTTCGGCTGAGAAGAGGAATTTGAACGTCGGTACCAAGGAATAATTATATAATAATGCTATATAACTTTAGATTTCAATAAATGTTGTTATTATTAATTATTGTTGTTATTGCTAATACTAATTAGCAATGTACGATTTGCTTTTTTTTTTAATTCTGCGTTATTACGCTTTAAGAACATTATATAAGTTATTATTTATGAGAATTTGGTTTTTTTAATTCCAGTCCGGTTCAGTTTTTTCGATTTGTTTTCGATGGGCAACTATTGGTGACAGAATAAATAATTTTTAAGAGGAGCCGATTAGGATTAATTTTCGTAATATGTGGAAATTTTCTAATTAATTTATAACAGGTCCATAAATAAATAAAACACCCTCATCGAAAGCTTTCCTTTAACAACATAAATTTGTCATCTCCTGTCAAAAAACAACTCGCTTTTTATTTATAATTTTTGGGTCTCAAAACTAGCGCCGGCATTTTCTATTTTCAACAATCCTGAAATTTTATTTCAAGATATGTTTTCAGAGTTTAATATGGTATTGTTTGTAGCACTTACAATTTAGCCACGTGAATACATTGTGTGAGCATTGAAATGAGGCGATTGACTTCGACTAATAGCCACAATTCTAAATTAATTCTTTGATTCTAGTCTCATGAAAATAAATATTTTTAGGTCTCTCCGGAATTTTGAAGGTTTTTATGTTATCATCGGAATATCAGATAATGGAGGGAAGCGACGTGTCGAACAGCTTGGACGGTAAAAGCAGTCGGTGCCTATAGGCTACCACTCAAAATTACGACTTTGTAAGGGCAAAGTTACTTAAAACGTGATTTATGAAAATTGTATTTATTGCTAAACGCCGTTCATTTTCAGGGTGTAGCGGTCAAAAATATTGGGAAATTGGCAATGAGTTGATTGAGTAAAAAGTTCACAATCAAAGTTCAAAGGATGTTTGTAAATTTCGTTATTACTTATTATTATTGTAGAAAATCGTGGAGCAACCTCGTTCAGCTAGAATTTAGTTCGCTGACATAATACGCATGAGTTATCATGTGATACATATCCACAAACCAATCCGTGGTCATCATAAACGTTGAAAAGAAACTTGACTTCCGAAAATATCTTTATCTATCAATAACAAATCAATATTCAAGACTATCTAAAACGATGTCATCTTCGATGTAACTCAAAAAACCTATCGTTTCCCAGCCACTTGATCACGATATCCAACCGTTGACTTTTGAATGAAAGTAAAACAAACAATTGTTCCGAGTTTTTGAAATTTTACTATTTTTTTGCTCAATTTTTAAAGTGGAGAAGTATTTTTTTTTTGTTTACAAACAGGAAAACAAAATCACTGGACGCGAGTCCAAATCTTCAGATTAATTGTTATTGTTGTTGTTGTTTTCCTCAGCAACTGGGTCTCGGTGGAGGGCAGCAGCAACAACTTGGAGGTGGACAGGGACACGGGGGAGGACAAGGAGGAGGACACGGAGGAGGACAGGGACAGCAGCAGGGCTTTGGGGGACAGCAGGGCGGAGGACAGCACGGAGGAGGACAAGGTGGAGGACATGGAGGTGGACACCTCTGAGGTGGCGGACATGGTGGTGGACAAGGTGGTGGACAGCACGGTCTCGGGCAACACGGCCTCGGACAGCACGGCGGAGGGCAGCAAGGAGGTGGATTCTGTCCGCAACTCATATCTTTTTAGTTTCTTTTTGGTGTTTTTTTGTACAAATTAAACGTTCTTGACGGTTGTTTCAGATTCCAGTGACGTTCTAAAGTAAAATTCGTCGTGTTATCGATTCAAATTAATAAACCTAAGAATAAATCAAACAAACCAACCCGATCTAATGAGTTTCTTCGTTGTGAAGAAAGTGACGCATTCAATACCTTCGCGACTCGATGATTTCACACCAAAGAATGCAAGAAATAAATTGAGCGTCGCACAGAACATTACATCTGGCACGACCAACCAATAAATTTAATTAGCGGAGTTGTACAGTATTAACTCTAACAACCCGTCGATAACCTCCAAGCTCCTTCAACCAACCCTTACTTACCACTCCACCCATCCAAACCAATTAAACAACCCAAAACGACACAAAAATCAGATTTTCAATTTTATATTTGAGTCAAATTCCTAAATTTGTGACACATCACTTCTTCTTGGGGGCAGCAGCCTTCTGGGCAGACTTGGTGACCTTGGATGCTCCGAGATCACGCTTCTTGACTGCCTTGATGACACCGACGGCGACGGTTTGCCTCATGTCTCTGACAGCAAAACGACCGAGGGGTGGGTACTCGACGAAGGACTCGACGCACATGGGCTTCTGGGGAACCATGTTGACGATGGCAGCATCTCCGGCCTTGACGTGGGGAGGGTTGTCTTCCATCTTCTTACCGCTACGCCTGTCGATCTTCTCCAACAGTTCCCTGAACTTGCAGGCAATGTGAGCAGTGTGGCAATCAACAACTGGAGCATATCCAGCGCTGATCTGACCAGGGTGGTTCATGATGATGACCTAGAAATCATAAAGTCATGGTTTAGTCAAGAGTCATGTAATAATGGATGTCTAAATTCATTAAAACTTTGCAATACCTGGGCCTTGAATTCCTCAGTCTCCCTTGGTGGGTCGTTCTTGGAGTCACCGCAGACGTTACCACGACGGATATCCTTGACTGAAACGTTCTTGACGTTGAAACCGACGTTGTCTCCTGGAAGGGCCTCCTCCAAAGCCTGGTGGTGCATTTCCACGGACTTGACTTCAGTGGTCAAGTTCACTGGGGCAAAGGTGACCACGGTACCGGCCTTCAGGGTTCCGGTCTCGACACGACCGACTGGCACCGTTCCGATACCTTGATGTAAATAATGAAATTATTAGTCTACATTCAATCCATAACCATGGTTTACTCTCATATTCAATTACTCTCAACATGATCATTCTGTAAGAGAGTTCAACATTGTGTTTGAATCATCGAGTGAACCAATATTTCAGCAGGAATGCCCAACATACCTCCTATCTTGTAGACATCCTGGAGTGGCAGACGAAGGGGCTTGTCTGTGGGCCTCTTGGGTGGCTCGATGTTGTCGAGGGCCTCAATCATGGTGCTACCACTGGTGGTCTTGTCTCCTCTCTTGACACTCCATCCCTTGAACCATCCCATCTTGGGGCTGGTCTCCAACATGTTGTCACCGTTCCATCCAGAGATTGGCACGAAGGCGACAGTGTCTGGGTTGTAACCGACCTTCTTGATGTAGGTGGCAACTTCCTTCTTGATTTCCTCGAACCTGTTCTGTAATGCAAAACCAAATAGGTGAGTTCCAAATTATGTTCAACGATTGTATCTTTAGGCCTCATGGACTTAAACTAACCTCGCTGTATGGGGGCTCAGTGGAGTCCATCTTGTTGACACCAACGATGAGCTGCTTCACACCGAGGGTGTAGGCGAGAAGAGCGTGTTCACGGGTCTGACCGTTCTTGGAAATACCGGCTTCGAACTCACCAACACCGGCAGCGACGATCAGGACGGCACAATCGGCCTGGGAGGTACCAGTGATCATGTTCTTGATGAAATCACGATGGCCAGGGGCATCGATGATGGTGATGTAGTACTTGGCAGTTTCGAACTTCCACAGGGAGATATCGATGGTGATACCTCTTTCCCTCTCAGCCTTCAGTTTGTCCAAAACCCAGGCATACTTGAAGGAACCCTTGCCCATCTATGAGATAAAACAGTCACGTCATGTTTCTGTACGAAAACGTGCTAACGCGCGGAAGATATCAAAACGATTTTAGCGATCGAAAAAATTTGCTGACTCACCTCCTGGGCTTCCTTCTCGAACTTCTCGATGGTTCTCTTGTCGATACCACCGCATTTGTAGATGAGGTGACCGGTGGTTGTCGACTTTCCAGAATCGACGTGACCGATAACGACGATGTTAATGTGGATCTTTTCAGCACCCATGGCGTTGTTTCAAATCTGAAAAGGTATTCATTCGGTTAGCACGTGCCGCTTCATGAGCCTCGCTAAACAACAAGCTTTTTCTTAAAATCTTAGCAGGAACAGTTTTTGTATTCAAAAACGATTAGAGTAATCCCAAAAGCAATATAACTATTTACGCAATAAACAATTCCCACACTAACCAGGTCGAGAGCTCCGGAAGAAGTGAAAAACGGATCTAATTGCCACGCGGAAACCCTTATATAGTGTTGAATCTTCATTAGAAGATTAAATATAATAATATCTAAATTTTAAATAAAATTCGTATGCATATATTTTTATTTTTTCTAAATATATTTTTTTGTTTTTTTGACCTTTTTTAATTTTACCACATTTTACAGACTGGTTTTGGATATGTTATATCACATTATATATACCATTATATGTTATAGTATATTAATAATGCTGAAATAAATCAATTTTTTTCTGTAATTGGTAGAAGTTACTTATATTGGAAGGATTACGATAATCTTAAACTTTAGTTTGCGGGGAGACGATATTGTAAACAGAGGCTGGTAGCAGTTGCCGTGTGAATTTAGAACGCCAGAATGTAAGGCTGCTCAAATACCTATTTAATTTAAAATAGAGGGTTACAACTGTTCGGTATTCCCTTTAATTTAAGTACGTCTTGGTGAAAGTAGTCTATGCATAATACATGATTTTGGTAATAATTCAGAGTCATAGTTTAACAGTTATTTTTAACAATTACTTTTCTCTTTTTGTTGAGATTTCAAAATGTGAAAGTGATTTTATTGGTGATTGTTATGTACTTTCTACATTTGAAACGAGCACGCATTCAGCGTCTCCGATTCCCATATGTATTGCTTGAGTTAATTTTTGTTCGTATAGTTTTCACTTCATGAAAGAAGCATCAAACATCCACTTTTAGAATTCTTGAAAATTTTTTAGAAAGTGTTCTGTAAATTGCTTTACAACGCAGCTGTAAGAAACTCCACAGAACTTAATTACAGTGAAGTATTGTGTCTAACACACTTTCCAAGGTTATGCCCTGATTCCCAATTCCCTGATTTCTTAACCAATTAAAGGTTACTCAATTATTTAGCTAGATGATTACCAGGTAACAAATTATGTTTACTAAGTCTTGCAAGCTCAAACAGTTTGGTTGAACTTGGTGTCCATGCAAAATCACATTGGGAATCAATATACAATTCAAGACTTTCAACATAAATAATCAGTTTTTTTGCTTCATCCACATTCTTTAACTGTAAATAATCTTCGGGAAACGCAACATGACTAGATTATCAAATTGATTATAAGCCTTGATTTCTTCAAATTCTTGCAAAAGCATTTGCTTCCCATTAGGAATATCAATTCATTTGAATGAAGTATGGCATTATTTTAATTTCATGTCTTGAAAATAGCAACTTAAAATTTTTAAATGAGTTTGAAATGCTTCAATTAGCTTAGGATCTCATTTTTGTGGGTTTTCAAAAACCAATGGATGATCTTCAATCACTGTCAATTATGATGCAGGACTTTTGGATTGATGATGAGTTTTTATTTTATGATGGCAATCATAACAAATGTCTCAGCTTTGGCCTTCTTCAGGCCTTATATTATGCTAATGCTACATAATGAAATATAGCAGGAATAGTAATACCTGCTTTGTATTTAGAAAGTCAGTATTTATTTATGTATATTTTATCAGAATCTCAGTTTTACAAGTGACATCCAAGTCTGCATGTAGTCATGCCTTATTTCTTTGAATGTCAGAAGAGAGGTGATATCCTTATCTCCCTCTTCGGACTTTTAAAATTTCCAAATCTATTTTGTTCTGGCTTGTTAGTAAACACTGGTTGCATGGATAGTGAATAATAAGAGAATCGTGATTTATGGCCAATTCTTAGAATGCCATAAAATTTTACAATATCGAATTATTGTCAAATCATGATTTAATGGTTCAGAAAAATCACTGCCATCTACAACTTCGGTGGAAGGAGGTGAAATTGCCTAAAGAAGAAATGCACTTTATTTATTCATAATATTCACTTAAATATTTATGGATATTCATAATAAATGGGGTATTCAATTAAACTTTATAAGGGCCAATTTTTATTGCGTTTGGTGTCCGAGGGCCGGCTTCATAAACGTTAGTGGTTCTTGAAGTTTCCATTTTCTTGAAACTTTTGCTATATTATTAAATTCAACGTTTATCATATGTTTCGCGGCGTAAGAAAAGCTAAACATTATGGCGTTGAAAGTTCCCAGGTCTCGTCATCCCTGTTTCGACAGGAGTATGACCATTTGGCGCTTGAGTGTGACAAGGGAACCTCTTCATAGAACTTCCAAAAGTTATTTTTGAGTTGATAAAATTTAATTTTAATTCGACAAAAAAGGTAGAACCAGTCGGAAAGCGACTCTCACCTCCCCACCCGTCTCAGACGGGAGAAAGCGTTCATCGATGGGAGGAGCGGTGGACGTCCTCGTTTCCAAAGACGGCCAAACCGCGCCAACCCTTCCTCGCGCTCAGTGAGAGGCGCCGAGACTCGTCATCCTGGTTTGGGTACCAGAATCAGTTTTGACTGACGTCCTGGCGAGGTCAACTAAAGAGATGATCCCTAGAAGTATGACTCTGAGGAAATATCGCTACTCGCCGGCATATTAAGTAGGAAAAAGGACATCGGTTGTGGTTGTTAAATGTACTATTGAGTTTTAAAACCAAATCAAAAAAATCAATCGATGCTGGGAATTGATAAATTGTTTTGCACGTTCGACAGCTCACATAATGCAGTATAGCTGCTAGAAAGAAGCTCGAAAGAAAAAGATTTCGACAGGGGGCGCTCTGGGTAACGGATATCTACTTAGTGACTTACTTACTTAAAACCGGGTATAATAATATTAGTTAATTTATAAGGCTGATATCGTGAAGATATAAGAGTTTGCAAATGCATATGCTTGTAAAATTGTAATTAATAGCATAATAGTAATATAAATGAGGCCATTCATTTCAAGATTTTGTTATTGATTTACTTTCAAATTACCTTTTGCTTGAATTTAGAGGGTTGGCAACATTCTGATGATATTATGTCGAAGTTATGTTTCACTCACGACTGTAGACATCACCACAGTTGATCGAAAATTTATTTCGAAAGGGGGCGCCGTGTTTACGAACAAATAAGCCTTAGAAGATGCGCCTTGAACGTAGAAAAATTTAATTTTAATTCGACAAAAAAAGTAGAACCAGTCGGAAAGCGACTCTCACCTCCCCACTCGTCTGAGACGAGAGAGAGCGTTCATCGACGGGAGGAGTAGTGGACGTCTTCGTTTCCAAAGACGTCCAAACCACGCCAACCCTTCCTCGCGCTCAGTGAAAGGCGCCGAGACTCGTCATCCTGGTTTGGGTACCAGAATCAGTTTTGACTGACGTCCTGGCGAAGTCAACTAAAGAGATGATCCCTAGAAGTATGACTATGAATACATGCTCCTTCTCGCCGGTATAAAGGGTCGTAAACGGACATAGATGGCAGTGTTTAGATGATTATTGAGCCACACCATTGACAGATTAAAGTCAGTTGAGGATGGGAGTTGGTAAGGTATGATGGACGTTTGACAGTCCACAATTTCAAGCATGGATGGTCGATGGTGTATTTGGTGAGGGAACGCCCTCTATCGACGACGAATTAGAGGAAGTGAAGGAATGACCACGTAGCTTCTACTATTACAAAGTTCTAGAGGGCCTGATTTGAATGCTTTAAACCTTCACTACAAAATCATTGCCTTCGAAAGAAATACTAGAAAAAAATTTTGTATCTGAAAGGGTAGGTGTTAACAAGGTCGTATCCTAAATATCCAGTAGGGCCTTCAATATGTTGCTGTCACTTGCCCGAAAAAGCATTTCTGCTGTCACTATGATGAAAACGACGTACAGATTAAGATTGAGCATTTATTCACTTATTTTAAAAAATCGAATTTAATAATTTAATAAGAATAAAAAATAATTTCAATACAGAGAAAGCGAGAAGAAGCTAACAACTATTTCTAAATGAAAACCCACAAGCAAAGCTTGTGGTCAAATTTCCATAAAGTTAGCCAGAAATAGTCAGGAGTCCATTCAGATTGCCTTTTGAGACTTAACTTTGAAAACGTGAGAACCTACAAAATGTCGAATATGAGATTCGAGTGTGTTTATCGTCCATTGAGCCGCGTTTGAAATAATTGTTTACCGATGAACGTGTACGATCGACCCACTCAATTGAACTATGCTGAGTCAGCATTCCTGAATGTAATTCCAAAATGAATCCGCTTATTAAACTCAGACTTAGCCAGGTACCATATGTATTTGCCTGGTACTCGAGAACCATACGTAAATGAACGATATGAAATTCAAATACTACTAAATTACTATTAAAAGCAAGTTTCCATACGTGACCATGTTGAATTCTCGTTAAAATATTCCAGGATATTCCTGACTTGAAATTGATTTAACCTGTTATTTGCGCGCATTTAATTTATAAATTAATTCATAAATATTCATCGAATCTACGTTGAATTATTAATTGTCGAAGAACATATACCTAAATGTGTTTATTTCTATAATTATTAATTGAGCTATTGCAAATTTACCAATCGGCGTTAAAAGGAATTAGCATCCAAAATACCAGGACTGCAATATTTCTGTTTACAAATCTGCTCTCCAAAGATTTAGAAGAAAGTTGGATCCTTCAATATGTTCGAGAAACTGTGGCCAGTAAAACTGTTCTTTTTATTGAATAATCGCTTTAATCTAAAATATCCAGATTGCAATAGTAATCATGTAATCGAGAAAGCAAAAACCTCTTGTTAGAAATATTCTCTTGGTGGGATTTCATGTTAGTTATGTTCACGGTGATTGTTAACAGAGGGTTTATGGTGACAATATTCTTCCGGTTCCTTCCAAGGTCGAATTTGCAGCTGCTCCAGAATGTTACTTCTATGACCGACAACATCCTTTCGAAGCTATTCAGTGACCTACATCAAGGCATTTCCATGGGAGAATCGAACCTGCTCGAGTAGACGGACAATAACGAAATTAAATAAAGGGGACTAATTATTATCCCAGGAAATTATAAAAAAATAAATCCTGACTAAAAACAAGTCCATTAGAATTTTAAATTTTAATCGCTAATTCATTTTATTTGACCTGAAATATTCGAAAGTTATATAAAACTGACACATAAAGTCATAAATCCGAAGAGGATAAAAAGTGTTTACTGTGCTTGTAATTACTGGTCAATCACAATACGGAACCATATTTCCTCAACCTGTTGAGAAAACGTTGATTAATGAAATCTCTGTGATTGGATGGGGAGTTGATGAGAATGGAGTCGTGTACTGGATCTGAGGGAACTCCTGGGGAACCCCATGGGCAAGTTGGAGGATTTCTAACTATTATGACGATGATGATTATTATTATTAATGTTGTTGTTATTATTATTATTATTATTATTAATATCAAACGCCCTGTATAAAATTTATAAACAATCTGTTTTAATTAAATTAATTTCTCATTAACACCAGAAAATATACAATGATTTCTTTATGAATATGCACGAAATATAAGTCAACTGTTTTCTGAACAGAGTGAGGATGGATGGTTCCGTATTGTGACCAGGAAGTATGGGGACGGAGCTGGAGAGAATTTCAACCTTGGAATTGAAGAAATGTGTGCCTGGGCTGATCCAATTGTTCAAGGATGCTATTCTAAACTACTTCATTTTGATCTAGATTCTTGTGAACAATAATACTAACTCAGAAATGATAATCGATCAATTATGTCTGCTGATTTATGCGGCAATTAATTAAAATTAATGTTATAATATTATATGTTATTAATATTAAGATAATATTAATCAAATTGATATTATTAATAAATATTCGAAGAGTCATCTGAGGCTTTGCCTTCTCTCCGTCAACATCGGTGATCCACTGAAATACACTGAAATTATACACGTATGAATAATTTTAAACGCTAAATGTCCCAAAATCTTTTGAAAAGAAACATTGATGACATTATTTGGCATAAAATAACAATGAAAGAGCTTCTCCTTTTGTGTGTCTTTATGGACCCTTAGAAGGGGTTTTCCGACTTATTTTTGGAAGTAGCAAATAAGAAAATGTAGAATTGTTAAAATACTCATTTGGAGAGAGTCGAAGCCTTATTTAATTTAACATCTAATCACAGTGTTTGCCCATTTCCTATCATGAATAATTTATTAATAATTATTCAATGTCATTGTTTGTGAATCTCATGGAAGATAACTTGATAAGATCGTTTGTGTATCTTATGATAAACGTGTTGGGGAAGTTATTTTAAGTTTCAGCTGGAAACAGTGTTCAGATTGCGGCAGTGGTTTATTCCAAAAGAATTCAATCAAAAGAAATTTCGAATGTCATTCAACAGAAATTTCTCTGAACACTTTGGAACTTGTGCTGGGAAAGTAGTTCGCTCGATGTCCATGAGTCCGAGGACCTGAAATTAAAAAAAAAAGATTCCACATGAGTTAATTAATTTTAAAATTCAGTTTGATATTCATTCTGCAGGTGTTAAAAACTCACCGTTCGTTCACCAAGGGCACACCTTGTCTTCACCTTCCTTGTTGACATCTGCATATGGTTTTACTGCTGCCTGGGCTAGAAAAATATAAATAATTTGATTTATTAATTAATTAAATATCTAAGAATTGAACATAAACTAACATGGTTCGACGAGAGCATAACTCTTGATGAGTCTTGGTTGACGGTGGCCAATAATGTTCACCTGGTCAAACTCCAAATCCAGGCACAGGGGTTCGGGGGACAGCTGCAAATAAAAAATAAAGCAAAATAATGTTAGAAATATTAGTGGAATTTAATAATAATGTAATGTTGAAACAAATATCTTGACCTTGTCAATGATGATCCAAACGGTGCGATCGTCTGCGAAGATCTGGTAGGACTCTACTTTGTCGTTCCTTTGCTTGTTCCTCCTCAGGTCGAATTCGTAGCTACTCAAGAATGGTACTTCAACTACTGAGAACCCACTTTCGAAGTACTCCAGTGACCTGTTGAAGCAAATAACATAAGACGTCAATTCAACTTAACTGCAAAGCAAAAATTAATGGTCATCCAAGAAGACTGCAGCTTCAAGAAAAAATATGCGCAAATTTTTAACCACGTGCAGACTTTCACTTCAAGGTGGCTGTCAACATTCTTCGTATCCACACTCAAACTGACCCTTTCAGAGGTTTCGGATGGAATTGGCGTATTGTACCTCGTGATACTCTAGTGAAAAAAAATAGAAGAGTTAATGGATTAAGTAATTAATGTCCTCATAATTGTCAAGTTTATGTTCTGATAATCACCTGAATCAGAATTAGTCCACTGCCAGATGTTTCAATTTTCAGAGGACAGCCCAGACTCATGTTGACATGCTGAAATATGAAAAAAGTTTAATTATTCCAAAGAAATAATGAAAAATAATGCCATAGTCGCTTACATCAAAAGAAACGGAGCCAGCAAACAGAGGGTGAACAATTTTCAGAGCAGTCTTTTTGTCGTTGGATGCGGTTAGTTCCACGTCCACGTTGATTGATTGGTGACCATATTGCTCCTGAAGCAGACGACTGTACAGTGTCAGAGCCCTCAGTGCAATGGATGTGTCCTGAAAAAAAAATTCACATGAAATATTTTGGTTAAATTTTTATTTTCTATGAAATCCAACCTCGACATAGACGAATGCTCCTTCGTAGGTCATCTGGGAAATCAACCAGTTGATGATTGGCCTTGATTCATGGAGTCCTCCCATTTCCAGGTGCGTCAGTGCGACATAAGCTGTGGTTTCGACGCTCAAGGACGAATTGTCATCATATTCAGCCACTCTCCAGTGAAGTGTACCACCTGGTGGTTAAAAACAGTAAAACATTTGCAGATAAAACAAGCAAACATCGTTAGAATGACTGTTAACCTTCTTCGATGACAAGCTTGTCTCTCTTCTCGAGAACCTCGTGAACGTTTTCACTGCGTGCCAACACCAAAGCGTAAGATCCAACGGCCAGGAGGTAAGAGTCGTCGATCACTTCTTTGGTCGCAAGTGCTTCCTCCAAAAACTTCATCGATTTTGAAACTGAAGCCTCGATCAACTTCACGTCTTGTGTCCCCAACTAAAAGCAAAATACATGAGTTCGGTGAGGTCACACAACATGATGACATCAGACAAGATGAATGTGACACGCGTCCAAAACTTACAGGCAGGTGTTCCTTGGCTCTGATGAGACTGCTCATGACTTGTGCCGTCAGTGGAATGTCCTTCAAGTTGTGAACCTTGAAATATAAAGTGAATTATTATGCATTAAATATGTAAACAATAATTAATTTAGTTTAGTAATAGTATAAATATTGTAGAGGGTTTTGCTTTTTGTTTACTTAAGCAATTTGTGTTAGGCGAGGGGTTCGCCCGTGCCTTTATGTGATAATAATAATAGTTACTCTCAGAGAGAGAACTCCTTTCTCCTCCACGTACGATCCATCCTTCTTCTGTCTGCTCATCAACCATCTGATTGCTCTTCCTGCTTCATCCTTGTAGCGAGGCTGAACTTCTGCCAAGTCGACCATGGAATCCAGCATCATCGATGTCAACCTGAAAACAGAAAATAGCCTTGACATATTTACATCACATTGAAACAACTGCCAGACTCACCACAAGTATCCAGTCGACCCGGGATGGAATGAATAGTAACCACCGGGATACTGCTTGTTCAACAAGTTCTGAATAGCTGGAAATATTCATTCAAAAAATATTATTATTTTGCCTCGTGGAAATAAAATGGCAAATTAATTTTACATTCCAGTCCAGATTTGATGCATTTCTCTCTGTGAACGTGTACATTAAAGGAGCCATTGATATCCTCCCTCTCCACGATCGATCCGCCAGTCTTCGGTACACTCTCGAAAATCGAGTTGTTGGCAAGATGTCTGATGACGTGAACGGTTTGAATGAAGTTCAGTTTGGTTCTGTCCTCGAGCAATGAGGGTCTCTGACCCTCCCGACACACTCTCTCGATGACAGGCCCCAACAGATCACCTAAGAGGAATCACATTTGTAAGAGTATTTCTAAAGAGTTCGGCGCTGTTTTTAAATCTTTCCAATTCGCTACCGTAAATCTTAACTTCTGCTTGCTCTGTGTTGATAATGGCTTTCTTGATCGGTTGTTTGACATCAATTTCTAGGTGTTCGTTTCCTTTGAAATTGTCCAACACCCACGTCTTGTCGTCTTGCACCTCCATTTCTTCAAGCTGAAATAAAAAAATAAAGTTCATTTAAAAACTGAATTCTCATTTCTAAAGCATTGCAAACTTACTGTTACTCGAACTTTGGACTCCAAATTTTGTTGGATGTTGTTGCTTCCAAGATTTACTTCGATGTCCAGTTCCGTCGAAGCTTCCATTGTCGATTTCACAAAGAACTGAACAGTTGCTTGCTGCCTAGGTCCAATCTGAAACAAAACGTTGTTGAATGAATATGACCGCGAACATCACAAAGTCTTTATATTCACCTTGACATTTTGAACTTTAGATTCTTGACACAGAAGCTTCATTCCCTTGTTTTCAGCAATACTGGCATTGACCTATGGAAAAAAAAGTTAGGGTGTTTGGGGATTGAATGAAGGACGTTAGTGATATGTGTTTACCTCGGATTCTAGGGTACTGTTGTTGAAAATAGTCACTTCAACTAAAAACTCTTCGCCTCTCAAAATCTCTTCAGGATGACTGATGGAACTCAGGATCCTAGACCCAACCATAACCTGCAATAATAATAATGACATCATAATAATTGTGAATAATAAATAATAAAGATTATTATTTCAATAAAGAGGCGTATTTTTCATGCCTGGATGGGTTCTTCAGCAACGATGACTTTGTTACCAGGGCTGATCGCGATCGCCGAGAATGTATACAGCGCCGATTTGTCGAAACCAGACAATCTGAAGGAAGCCTTGCCGTTCGATCTTGGCATCGAATGAAAAAAAAGTTTAAATTATATTCAACCATTCGTTTATAAAAATCAAATATATCTACCGACTTAATTTTAAAGGCTCTCCAGCATGCAGACTCCAAGTTATCGACAGCATCCAACTGAGTGAGTTCAAGGTCGCCCCAGGTGCCATTGTCAGGAAACTCTAAGTTCACTCGGTCTGAAAATAGAGTTAGGGTTAGGTTACGAACAACATTGAGGATTGAAAGTCATCAAAGGGTTGAAGAAACCTTGGTAAAGGATTTCGTCTGTCAATATCAAAGCCTTTGATTCCTGAAAAGAAAAGTAACTTATTAAAAGTTATTGCTTGTTTATTGCTAGAGTTACTTTACAGATACCAATTGGACAAACATTTGACCAACATTGAATATCTTGGCAGAATCGATGTCAGAGTCGGGAATTGTGGTGCAGTTGTGACAACTGGTCTCCAGCAAATACTTCACATAAGACGACTTCAGTCTCAGCAATTTCCTCCTCATTTTCTCACGGGCCTATAGTTAAATTAATATTAATGTTAATAAATTAGTTAAGATTTTAATGATTAAGATGAAATATAACTATTTTAAACGTGATTCATCAAAATGTCTTTTAAGAAAAACTTGCAATTCTTTCGGAAACTACTGAATGGTCCGCGTCAAACACTGGCACGTCTTCCATCACGATCGCTCTAACTTCAGAATATGGCTCTGCCTTCACCGTTATTTCAAGAGTTCCTCCAATCTCGGCAAAATGGGACGACACGCTGATCTTCACCTGAAATGAAATGAATGTCTCCACTTGAAATTTGAACGACGACATTGTAATGTCAACTCGAACGTCCACAAAACTACCGACCTTGTTCTTCTCTTCTTCGTGTTCTACCAGGAACAGGATGCTGTCGGCGACGATTTCGTTTTCTGGAGTTTCAGTCCAAACGACGAGTCGAGGAGAGGACAGCAAGTGGCTGACATTTCTCGGGATGTTCAGAGACAGTTCGTGGCTTTTCGACGCTTTCGATGAACAAATTTCGCCAGGAAGAACAAGGACAGATTCACTGAAAACCTGTTGAAATGAATCAACGTCTGTACTTATAATATTATAATAATAAACTCAATTAAACTAACGTTGTACGTGAGCTTATCAATGGGGAAGGTACTCTCGATTTTCACTTTCAAGGACTGACCGATCTTTAAAGAAAATATTTATAAAAAAAAACATTAGTGTCTTTAAGGTATCTGATTTTTTATCACGAGAGGTGTACCTTAACCCTCGGTCGTTCTTGGTCGAGTAAAACCTGGATTGCGTGGTTGCCTCCTTTCTTGGTTTTGAAGGGCTGAAGTTTGTCCAATCTAGCTTTTACCACTTTTCCGGATTCTTTGTCAACGAACACCGCCTGTTGAAATGATAACGTTATTATTGTCATAATTAAAATTTTATTCATTTCACACGGTCTACCATTCTTACCTCAAGATCAATCCTGACATCATCGGAAGGAACCGTGAAGTTGAACTGACCAACGCTATTTGGAACCATGAGGACCTTCAAGTCCTCCACAGATGATGGTTTTTCGGACTCGGGCTTGTAGTGATATACATTCACTGTCAATTCCACTTCTTTCGATTCGAACGCAAATTCTTTCACCGATTTCAGTTCGACCTGAATGCAAAATAAAAATTAAATTAAAAATTAAATATTATTAAGTTCATCGACATCTTATCAGGTAACAATAACCGTTCGATCACTTACGTAACCAACAAAAAGCAGGCCAGGTTTGAACGCTTTTGGAGTGAATTCGTGGAAGGTGAGGACATAGGACTGGTCCAGGAAGGTTATGTTGACATTCCTGATGACTTCACCGAGGACCCTCTGTCTGAAAGCCTTGTCACGAGGACCGGGTGTGGGAACTTCAAGGACACTGACTGAGACTTCTATTGACTTGTTCAGGAGCGATTCATCGCCTGAGAGTCCCAGGATCTTCTTCAGTTCGTTTGGATTCACAGATACTTCTCCATATCCTTGCAGAATCTGAGACGAAATAGTGTCAAATCATTTTTTATCATTGTTATCCAAAAAAATATATACTACAATAAATATTCCTCACTTGAACTGATTCAAGGTGAAACCATTTGCCGTCGGACTGAAGTCTCACGGTGGCATTAGCCACGCCGCACAGTGGCGCTCCGGAGATGTGACTTAAATTGAAATAAAGTGAAATAAATAACTAATTAGGGATACAAAAGTCACAACTTTGAACCCACTTGGCCACAATCGGGATAGTGAAATTCTTGTTCTGCTGAGAATCAGACACGTGGATGCTGTGGTATTTCGAAGCTTGCAACTCGACCAGAAATGGTTTGTAACCTGAAAAAAGGAGGTTCGTATTAGTGTCACCTAAGATATAGGTGGCATCGTCTCGTCTTAAATTACCTGGCTCCTCAACTTGAATCGTTTCATTCACAACTTGTTCCTACGAAAAAAAAAAAAAACAATACAAAACATTCACATTTAAGTAGCTAAAGAGTAAATTATATATTTTGAAAAAAATATATTAAAGTATTTTAATTCATCAACTAACATGATTCTCTACGGAAATGATGAGTTCTCCCGGCTTCTGCACCAAAGGAAGGCGATACTGGTGTCTGATGACTCCTGCAATATACACGAAATAAAATTTATTGATTTAAAATTATGACATTTCAATAAAACTCACAAACCATTGTCCGGAATTTCTTCAATCCATCTGACCAGAGCAAAATTTCTGGAGTCCTAAAAATAAAAAAAAACATCATTCGTTGGTCATTCACTCAATGGAACAAAACTTGGTGTTCACCAAGAAACCCACGTAAATTGAGACATTCAACGGTCCGGCAAATGGCTTCAGGTCAAGATGATCCGACAGCACAAATATTTCGACTGCAATGAAAAAATTATTGTAATACTATTATATAAACATGTTAATCTTAGATATTATTAGAAGTTATCTTAGATAGGGTAAGAGTCGCAAAATGTCGTGTTCGAAACCCAGCTTGTACAAAGTGCTTCTCTGATGCCATGAAAATGGTGCTAAATAAATAAATAAATTTCATTCGAACCAACCTATGTTTCCTGGTTCGTAGTGGAGTTTGTTGGAGGTGATGGAAAGACTGATGTTCTTCCACTCCACCGGCAGCTCGACTTCGTATTCAAACTCGACGTCTCCCTGCGACTTGACCACCACCTTGTGGATCTTCTTCAGCAGCGTCTTGTCGGAAGGAATCTGGAAAAAAATGAAATTAAATTCATTAATGTTTAAATCGGTCGAAAAACTGATGCTTTTCCACTTCTCACCAAGACTTGGAAGGTCCTTGAAAAAGACGCTGGAAAAATAAAAATAGTTAAAGTTTAAAAATGAGAAAACAATGACTGTCAGCATTTCAAGTAAGAAAGAAATACAATCTATTTCTATCTCCTTGAGAATATCACAAAGTACTGACGCGTTCCAATCTGCTTCAGGTCAAGTGTCCAAACGTCCTGGAAGAGAACCAAGTCCTGAATCTCAATGCCGATGATCAGATTCGATTGCTCCTCCACTGGAACTTTCGGGCGATCGACTTGAATGAAAACAGCAAATTCCGTGTCGGGAACGATGACGTCGCTGGTCACGATAACATGAGACCTGCCACGAAACAATTAAAATGTCATTCAGAATGTCCTCCTGATTGTCATCCCCCTTTTCTCTCAATCATACGTTACACCCACGTTGTCTCGTTGGCATCTCCAGCAGATGAACGGACGCAAAAGAACGCAGAGAACAGGAACAGACCCGTGTAGAGGCGTATTCCGGCCATACTCTTTCTGGAAATGACAATATTAAGAATATTAAATAACAATATTTGTTTTAAAATATCAACATCACTAGGCCTAGTGTCTCTTTACGGAACATAAGAATCAGTTAACTTCACTTAACCTCTTCATTGAGTCCATGTATCTGTTTCAATCCTTCGTCCTTTTATAGTTTGCCAATTTACCTCTGTACACGTTGAAATTAATTGCTATCACTATTCAATATTCAATCAATATTCTTCATTTCAAATTATGAGTTTTTAAAATAGAAACCTCTGACAAGATGCAGTAATTAACTTAAACCTATAATTATTATGGCTATAATATCTGAAAACATTAAATTTAAAATAATTATATTAAATACAAACACTTGAAGTTATGATATTGTCAAAGTATCTTATTATTTGAAATTATTTCAAAGAAAGAATTGTCAATAATGTATTTTAACACATTTTCTACTATTATTGCTATTAGAGTACGAAATGTTTATATATTTAATACGAAATGTTGTTGTGAACATCATCATCATCACCACCACCACCATCATCATCATCATCACTACCATCTTGATCGTCACCTCTTTATTTGGCAAAGTCATGGTCATCATCATCATGGACTTCATCATCATTACTATTACCGTTAATAATATTATTATTTATTTATTTAACTATTTATTAATCAGGTATCCAAAGCTCAGAAGAATGTCTTTCAGAATTGTCAATCCAAATAAATGAATCCAAAATTTCAAATTTAATCTCCTTTGTCTCTGGCATGTTATTTTGTATAACGGATATCAAATATAGTAAAGTATCATTCATTTCTTCTTCAAACAATGCCAAAGTAATCGTCAAATGTTTGCATTATTATCTTAACATCATAAGTTATATTATAATTATAATTATTTATATTATTATTATATTACTAGAAGTGCGTTGCAGCATTTTCGAAAAAAGCGTATTTTTACATTATGTAGTTATGGTATATATATGAAACACTACTCTAATCGAGCACTATGTTGTATCAAAATTTCAAAGCAATTGGTTAAGTACTTTCAGAGAACATTTACACGATACAAACACACATTGCATTTTTATTTATATAGAAGATAATCAACACAATCAATTTTAATAATATAATATTTATTTTTTATGACGGTTATCAAATAGTATTGCATCATACCATTCTATTTTAACAATACCAATGTTAAATTATTAAATTGTTACATTATTAATTTAACATTATACATTATATTATATATGTATCCTATTATAATCATAATCATATCACATTTTAAAACCTTTTTGTGTCTGATGACCAACATCTCAAATATTGACTAAACCATTTCTTGAGCGTTCGAAATATTTGTCCATGAAATGTTGTTGTGAACAGAGGATTGTTTTTATTGCATACAAAAAATGTTAAGAAAACAATTTTATAAGAAATTGGACCGAATAAGGTGAATATTGCAATGAAATTGAAAATTGATTTTATTCATTCAATCGATGAAAACAACGTGTTACTGTTTCTTCACAATATGTGAATCAGAAACGACTGGCCACTCCATTACTTTGTTTTTCCAAACAATTCTATTATTTTAACGAATAATATTTTTAAAATGATATAATTGAATAAACATTTCATAATACTTCATAGCACTACGTACTCAGATACTCAGAGTCAAATATTCAAATCCGTTAGACTATTACCTAATATCTAGAATAATAATGAAACCCCAGAACTGCTTATGCTACGAAATTGTAAATTCAAGCACTGTCTCCCGCTTTATAGCACTAATAACTGACCTCAATGTAAATAATTTCTTAACAATAATACAAAGATTGTTATTCTCGTTTTTCTTTGAACAGGCTGAACAAACTCGTCCGACCATCGGCCTCTCGTGTGTATATTTAAAAAATCTAATTCATTTCTCCACAAAATATTTATCATTTCATTGGTCAATCAACAATCCAACTCTCTAGGTTTTAAGATTTTATGTTAACGAGGTCTAGTTCGCATGTTGTCAGACACCATATAAATTAGTAAATATTACAATCATTACATTACATTATCGCAGGAAATGAGAAATTATAAACGTAGGACCGTTTGATTTATAAGTTTAGATTTTCTCCACAATGATCCGTAGCGAAAGTTAAACCTAACATAAAAACAAATTTAATGCCGTCCATTTAATTATATAAAATTGTTTCGTGCCGGATTATCAAACGTATAAACCTTAATAGAGCCTTTCGTAGATTTCTAAACGCCGACATTAAGACCCGAAATAAGTAATGTTTTTACTTTGAAATTCTTTTTAGTAAATCTTATGAATAATAACACTTGAATAATGTTTTTCTACACGAACAATAGCATTAGAAGCGACATGAAATCTGTACACCGAAATTCTTCTGCAAGTAGAACAAAGACCTTTACGATGACCATTAACCCAATAAAAATATACTACAATCCATTATCAACATTTCTAATTTAATATCCAAATTTCTACTCAAACAAAAACACTCATCAAACGCTGGTACTATTCTAGAATCTTTGCTTTCTCAAGGGTAGGCACAAGCAAGGTCGATATGCATACAGTGCAAAGGTTAAGCCATATTGGATGGGATCTTTATTACCCAGTCTAGATAATTAAATAGCCCACGCTATGTTTACCCAGATGATATTCCAGTGCTTTGGTTCAAACAAAGAAAATGCAGTTTTGTACAATGTTTATTTCTAAGAAATCACTAGGGTGATTACTTCTTCTTGGGGGCAGCAGCCTTCTGGGCAGACTTGGTGACCTTGGATGCTCCGAGATCGCGCTTCTTGACTGCCTTGATGACACCGACGGCGACGGTTTGCCTCATGTCTCTGACGGCAAAACGACCGAGGGGTGGGTACTCGACGAAGGACTCGACGCACATGGGCTTCTGGGGAACCATGTTGACGATGGCAGCATCTCCGGCCTTGACGTGGGGAGGGTTGTCTTCCATCTTCTTACCACTACGCCTGTCGATCTTCTCCAACAGTTCCCTGAACTTGCAGGCAATGTGAGCTGTGTGGCAATCAACAACTGGAGCGTATCCAGCGCTGATCTGACCAGGGTGGTTCATGATGATGACCTAGAAATCATAAAGTCATGGTTTAGTCAAGAGTCATGTAATAATGGATGTCTAAATTCATTAAAACTTTGCAATACCTGAGCCTTGAACTCCTCAGTCTCCCTTGGTGGATCGTTCTTGGAGTCACCGCAGACGTTACCACGACGGATATCCTTGACTGAAACGTTCTTGACGTTGAAACCGACATTGTCTCCTGGAAGGGCCTCCTCCAAAGCCTGGTGGTGCATTTCCACGGACTTCACTTCAGTGGTCAAGTTCACTGGGGCAAAGGTGACCACGGTTCCGGCCTTCAGGGTTCCGGTCTCGACACGACCGACTGGCACCGTTCCGATACCTTGATGTAAATAATGAAATTATTAGTCTACATTCTATCCATAAACATGGTTTACTCTCATATTCAATTACTCTCAACATGATCATTCTGTAAGAGAGTTCAACATTGTGTTTGAATCATCGAGTGAACCAATATTTCAGCAGGAATGCAAAACATACCTCCTATCTTGTAGACATCCTGGAGTGGCAGACGAAGGGGCTTGTCTGTGGGCCTCTTGGGTGGCTCGATGTTGTCGAGGGCCTCAATCATGGTGCTACCACTGGTGGTCTTGTCTCCTCTCTTGACACTCCATCCCTTGAACCATCCCATCTTGGGGCTGGTCTCCAACATGTTGTCACCGTTCCATCCGGAGATTGGCACGAAGGCGACAGTGTCTGGGTTGTAACCGACCTTCTTGATGTAGGTGGCAACTTCCTTCTTGATTTCCTCGAACCTGTTCTGTAATGCAAAACCAAATAGATGAGTTCCAAATTATGTTCAACGATTGTATCTTTAGGCCTCATGGACTTAAACTAACCTCGCTGTATGGGGGCTCAGTGGAGTCCATCTTGTTGACACCAACGATGAGCTGCTTCACACCGAGGGTGTAGGCGAGAAGAGCGTGTTCACGGGTCTGACCGTTCTTGGAAATACCGGCTTCGAACTCACCAACACCGGCAGCGACGATCAGGACGGCACAATCGGCCTGGGAGGTACCAGTGATCATGTTCTTGATGAAATCACGATGGCCAGGGGCATCGATGATGGTGATGTAGTACTTGGCAGTTTCGAACTTCCACAGGGAGATATCGATGGTGATACCTCTTTCCCTCTCAGCCTTCAGTTTGTCCAAAACCCAGGCATACTTGAAGGAACCCTTGCCCATCTATGAGATAAAACAGTCACGTCATGTTTCTGTACGAAAACGTGCTAACGCGCAGATGATATCAAAACGATTTTAGCGATCGAAAAAATTTGCTGACTCACCTCCTGGGCTTCCTTCTCGAACTTCTCGATGGTTCTCTTGTCGATACCACCGCATTTGTAGATGAGGTGACCGGTGGTTGTCGACTTTCCAGAATCGACGTGACCGATAACGACGATGTTAATGTGGATCTTTTCAGCACCCATGTCGATTCTAAAAGTACACGTGGTATTTAGCAATAATTATTATCACCTTTCACTAAGAATTGTAGAGCACGCTAAGCAATAAAGCACGTGGCATATATAAATGCTCGATGAATGTATTCAAACGAGAACAGAATACACAAAGTCATTTTAAAAGCAACGTAAAAGTTTCAAGACGATACTTGTATAATAGCAATATCTCTAAAATTAAGGACGACTAATGAAACAAAGAACATACCAATTCGAGAGGAACTCGTAAATCCGGCGTGGGATGATCTTTGCCTTTTATACCCCAGTGTTGATGTAATCAGAGAGATGGCATATTAGCAAATTATTTATTTAATTGATACAACTGTAATTAATTTGGTTTTTTAAAAATTTATAATATAAATAATGGCATGTTATTTATTATTGTACTATTTTTTTTATTTAGAATATTTTCAATATTTTCAAGTAATCGTAGATTCGAGAATTTCGAAAATTAGCTAGAATTTTTGAATACTTTTAAATATATTAATAAATTCACAACATTTAATTATTTGGAAAACAATTTTATAATTAATTTAATGATAATTGCTATTTCGGAGAAGAAATAAGTTTTAAATGCTGGTGGTTGATGCTCTTGCTTATGCGCAAGTCAAGTTTGATATTATCTTCATTTTATTACTTTTAAAACAGAACTAGAAAAAACTGCATCGTCATGATTGCTAGCCATTTTAGTTTATCCTTTTTTGATCACTTTGATCACGGGTAACACGTGATAATGATTGCTCTATATTTTAAATATTGTTGACGTTTGAAGCGATTTTCCACATTTCTTAAGAACTTAGATTCAGTCTGGTGAACTACCACGCTGTCTGAACCTATTTCATGAAGATTCCATGAATGTATTTGAATTACGCCTGCAACCGACAACTATGATGCAAGGAAGTGCCGATTTTTGTGATTTGGTGGTTGCGAATTACTCATAGCAAAAGCACGTGGTTCTAGAACTTTCCCACTCCTACCACTTACTGGTTATTATGTTAGCCATTCCAATGAAGCTTAATAACATTAATAATTTTCATCACTATCAATCAATCGATCAATTATATTCTAAACGTTTTTTGGAACATCTCGGGATGCATGAGAATCCTATTATCGTCTCCAGTTTATAGAATCTGGATTCAGTTCATGTGGTGGAGAAAAGCTTTGCACAGACGAAAATATCGGATCCCATTCCATGTTCGTTTGAATCCGATTGTGCGGAATGGCACAACATCTCGTGTTATCACGTATAATTCTCCAAATTCTTTCAATCAGTTCAGTTATATATCAATGCATGTGCATATTTAATTTATTCATCCCATTTCTAATTGAACACTGAAGATTGCAGTTCAACTGTAAATATCTTCTCATCTTTCTGAAGTTCTGCTTAAATGATTACTTGGGATAATAAGCTATTGAGAAAATCAAGTATTCTGTTTTGCATGACAATGTGAAAAGTATCCTTCAAAGTACATTTAGATTATTATTAACGATAATAATTGTAATATTGTTATATAATAATGTTAATGTCCTTTGTGCAGATCTAGTAGGACAAATTTAGATTGAGTAGACTTCTGATTAAATAGTATTTAAAGGAATGTCTTGGAATATGGTTTTAAATTAAAGTGTTATGAAAGCTGTTAGTAATTGTTTCTTTGTTCATCTTAAGCATTGAACTATGAATCTAGACTTTTAAAAATATAGATTTTCATTAAATTATCTTGATTTTTTTATATAAAATTAATTAAAAGGTGATTACTTATTTGTGATTTGATTATTTATTAAGCACATTAAATTTGTCAAAATTGAAAATATAAGGTGAAAGTTCAAAGTGAATTTAATAAACATTTGATAACATTTAATGATCAGAACATCATGAACATCACAAGCACACGACACGTGGTAAAGAGTTTCACAGCTAATTAAGAGATGATATTTTTCATGGATTAACACATCGGACTTTCACTGACACTTTTGTCTCTCTCTCTGAGATGTTTGCAATATTTTCGGATTAATAAAAGTGCCATACAGAAAAAAAGTGTTGCTTATAGCTTATGTACAATAGACATTGTATTGAGTGCATAATCGTTGTAATCACTTGAGAGTTGAACTCTCAAGGCTTGACATTTCCTATGCCAATCAACTTCGTGAATCACATGCAATTAACACGTCGATTGGCGATCGGAAGTGACTTGCTGAAGATTTCCGTAGTTTACATTCTTTGTTTGGTGTTGGAATAGCTGTGAATCAGTCATTCTATTTGCGGAGATTGTTCCAGATAACTTTGTGGTATCGATCAGAAATAATATTAGATGATAGAATTGGGATGATTTTCTATTATAAGCACCCATTGATTTGATAATTGATTTCATCATGATGTGAGACGTTTGAAAAGAACAGTGATCTCCATTAGGCATAACAAAGAGATTATGCAAGAATTAAGGAAGAAGTAGGAATTAAAAGCATTTGTGAGTTTATTTGTGTTGCTGAACGCAAAACTTATTGAGAAAAAGTAACTTTTAAGACTTTTAGTCCATTTTCTCTTGTTTGCTTCGTTAGGTATGCATTCAATAAGGATTGATTATTATTCGATACCCGTCATTACTATCAAGTCTCTTGTAGACCCTACACTATTTTTTGCGTATAGGCCCCGAGCTCAGATAAATAGCAAGAGGATCCATTGTAAAGTTACTATGAATTATGAACATCATTATTAACGATAGTAACGATATCATTATAAGTTTTAAAATAATGAATGCCATGAATGCAGCTGCTACTAAGCTGGTTCCAGTTTATTGTAAAGATCTTAAAAGGTTCTATGAAAGTGCAAGAAGAAAAAGAAGAAGAAGACGACGACGAAGATATTCCCCAAGTTACAACAAAATAATTTTACAAAATCTCTTACTGAGTGGAATATTTATTTATTTATAAACGGTCAGACAGAATTCATATACATCTTCCACAATCTACATTCAATACCGGCTCGAAATCATCATACATAATACGAATCACAATAGTTTCAAACATCAGTTTTTGCTAAAGTCCTTTGATGGTCACTTGGCACGTTATTGTTCAATTCCTGGGTTCGTATGTCGCTTGCCTTAGAAAAACAATTATTTATTTATTTACTTATCAAAAAGTTACAGTAAGTAATAGGGATGTACACAGAGGTCTAACACATTATTTCTCTAACTTGGTTTGCACCCTTATCCATATCCTAACTTAGTGAGATTAATAATATATTTATTATACATATGAATACATTAAGAATATAAAGTATTATCAACAATAAGTGTAATAAAAAATTAAATTTACTATAAAAATGGCAGTTTGTAAAAATAATAATAATAATAATAATAACAAGCGTTTCCGAACCTTTTTGAAGTCAATCATCTCCAAAGGCAATGATGTTTTGTTCAAAACTTTATCAGAACAATTGAAATCTTTGCTGAAGAAGTCGTAACTTGCCATCAAGTCAGGATCGATCTTGGCTTCTTTCAATCCTCCTGATAAAATTAAGTTTCATTTAATTTAAAATTATTTTTAATTACATTTTTATTTACATTATTTATTCAAATATATATATAAATATATTCAATTTGGACAATTAATAATCTTCGGTTTAATCGTTAGAAAGGTTTCAGTTAGGTCTCTGACAACTTTAAGTTTGATTGAATTTGGTTCTCCATCGTAGTAGTAGGCTTTATGAAATTTATACAAGTTCACTTAAATGAAGCAAAATATCATAAAATCAAACTAAAATTCAGAAAAATTTATTGCTTACCTGTGCATAGGCTCACCAAAAGGCCGACAGTTACGGTGATAACGAAACCCAAGAAGGAATACAATAAATAGGAGAGAGAGTACATGACGTACAGGGGATTCCTATTAAATTTTAAAATAACATTTATCAGATTTATCAGATGAAAATAAACTGATCGGGGCTTTGAAGCCTCAAGACATTGTCGATAATGTCGAGACCAAGACGGGTCGTGTCTTGCCTCGAGGCAGGGTTTGTCTCGATCCTGTGTTGACAAGATCTTGGTAGGAGATTGGACCGACTAATCTTAACAATAATTTTAAGCATTATAAAATATTGAAACAATTACTTCATATAAGCTTCGGCATCTGAAGAATCGTTGAAGATGAATGTTGTTGATTCAAAAGTTGAATCGATTTGAGTTGTCAAGTTGTCCATCAACTTGTTGATGTTGTTGTTGACTGTTGAGAAGTTGGAACACGACGATGTTGTCGTCGGAAGTATTTCGTTGTTTTGGTTGGTCAGAATGGAGCCTATTGCAACCCAGCAAGTCAGAACAATACCCGACACGCAACCCGCTATAGCTCCCTAAAAGCATAATTTTCTTCATTTCAGAATAAATAAGACTTTCATAATAATTTCTCGAGTAATTTATCAATTGTAAACACATTTATACATGTTATATTCTTATCGTTGTTAATGTTTTTAATAGTATTAAAGGTGTGTTTATTTCTTTTAGTATTTTTACTATAAATATCTATTATAAACATATTCAAATGAAACCTTCGCGTTGGCACATCTGAAGAACATGCCCATCATGAAAATCCCAAACAGGGGACCATAAATTGTGCCCGTCACAACGCTAACTGCCTGTTTATAAAACAAATTAATTTTATAAAACAAATTAATTTTATAAATTCACGACTAAAATGTTGCTTCATATTCTGCATCACCTTATCTTTATCACTAATCACCGTAATCGTGATTAAAAATAAATTATTACAAATTATCAGCAATAATTTCTAAAAAAAACGGTCGAAGTTTACATTTACTAATTTATTTTTATTTATTTATTTTCAAATTTATTTATTTACTAATTTAATTCGATTGCAATTCAAATGAAATTTGTCTTTAAACAGATTTTGTTTACAATTTACAATTTACTAGCAATCGATCCACGCACACTTCACACTCACCTGCAGTACGTGAGGACCCAAGAACTTTGTAAGGAATGCCATACCGATTGCAATTCCTCCAAAAATAACGACTGAAAAAAGAAATTCAAAATAAATTTTTAACGACAACCATCTTGTGAATCATTCCCCTATATTTTAATTTATATTTTATTTTATTTTTATACAGGGTTGCACTTCAATGCTGAATAAGAAACGCTTAAATGAAAGTTCAAGGTCACTGAATACTAATTAAAAATCACTTACCAAGGATTTTTGTGACGAGAGCCTTCTTGGAGTCGTGAAGATGTTTGAAGAACTTTTTGAGGATGTCCTGCCAAGTCACTGCAGCTGCCGAGTTCAACGAACTGGACATGGTACTGGAGTGATTAAATATTCATTAATATTTAAATATGTTAATCAAATATCAAATAATAGTAACGATTAATATTAAAATACGTTAATTGCTAAAACAACCTCAGTGCTCCCCCGTACAGGACGGAAATGAACAATCCCGGAAATCCCGGATAATTTAGGACATCCATTACGAAGTGAGGCAGCAGCTGTTAGAAAAGAAATCACCGAGGAATAAATTTATTTCTCGATTATTGGATGATTACAATCCGACCGATTCGAATGAGATTCAACTGTGAAAGTCTTTTTTCTTTTTTGTAATCATTCGAAGCGACCTTTTTATGTTAATGATTTTGAAGGCTTTAAGCAATAACTTTTTTATTTAAGCTGGAATATTTCGCTGTTTTTATATTTCAGACATTAGGATGAATGGACGGACCGATAAAAAGATCAACAGTTGTCACTTTTCGTGAGCGAGATGCAACACGTCTCTCACCTGATTAGCATTTGCAATCAGTTTTCCTTTTATTGGATCACATCCTTTTAGGTCGTAGAAGGCAAATATTACCAAACCAGAAGCAGTGGCCAAAGTCAAGATGATTGCCAGCAGGAACACGTTGATTATCAGAGACCTTTAGTGATAGCGATGAACTTTTACTCAACTTAAATACTTAAATATCAAGCAAAGTAAATAAATAAATAAATAAATAATAATAATAATAATAATAATAATAAGAAGAAGAAGAAGAAGAAGATACGTTCACTTTGAATGTATTGCGTACCATCTCGCTTTTCCAAGCGTTGGAAGAGCACAGTATCTCTGGACAGTGGTTTGTCCAACCCCCATTGCGGAGAATGCAATGAACACCCCGTTGATGAATGCTGACCAAAATGTTGTCCTAATCGTCGGGTTAGGATCCATGCTGGGAATTAACAATAAAATGTTATTTATTTGTGACATTTATTTTTAAAAAATGCTTAAATTAACTTTTCAAATTTAGAAATCAAACTCGCAGGAATTTGATTTAGCTTTCGAACTTGTATTGAAAACCTCATTAAAGCTCATAAAGACAGACGGTAAATTCAATTTATTAAACAATTCCATTTAGAATTTCTTATAAATCGATAGTTTTTCCCAAAAAGATTTGTTTTATATTTATTTAAACCTAAAATGAATGTTTAAACATCGTAATCAGAATTAAAAAAAAATAAATATATAAAAAAAACATAAACCTAATGCCTCACTTGAAAAATTCAATCCTTCCATTGAAGTCATTTCTCCTCCAAACTTCTGCCACTCCACCGACCTTGAGGATTCCCTGACAATCGAAGATCGAATTGAAATCATTGGCAACTTTCAATTTCAAGAAACCAATCAATTGATCAAACCTGGATGACAACGGCCATCATACCGACGAGAACACATCCTCCCTGAAAGACATCCGTCCAAATGACTGCCTTCATTCCGCCCTGCAACCAATGATTCTCGGTGAATGGTTGTCAATGAATGGTTATCAGTGAGTGATTGTCAGTGAATGTCAGACAACGAAGACGACGACGAAGAGATTGTCGGATGTACTAACGAGGGTGGTGTAGATGATGGCCACGATGGATGAAAACATGATGGACACCCAGGTGGGCAACCCTGCCACAGCCTCCAGGGCAACTGATGGGGCGTACAAAACTATACCCAGTTGAACCGTCTGTTGAAAATTATATTATTTTCAGTATAGCTTGTCAAGTGGATTTTATCAATAGGTTTTTAACACATCATTTGAACATAGACATTTGTAAAGAGTTCATAATTAAAATGAATAATTTCAAAATAATATCTTTCAATAAGCAAGCAACCCACCGAAAATATAAGCATGGCAATGGATCCAGTTAACTTCACTGCTTTTGAATTGTACCTCAATTCTAAATACTACGAATTTCAAATAAATTCAAATTGAAAATATTTGATTGCACTAACAAATTACAAATTATATTAATTAATCAATAATAAGCTGTAAATAATAAATAAAAATAATTACTAAACTCTAGCGTTAACATTGATTGTAAATAAAACAATATCATTGACTACCACCAACTTCGAATGAACTCGTGACTTGCAGTTTGAAAAATATTGGGACGATGAAGACGATGCTGAAAATGGTGGCGCACAGTTGACCCAAAACCACGACCCAGAATTGAGTCCCTCTCGTGTACACCTCGGCTGATTGACCTGAAAGAGGTCGCATAATTTATGTTAATGAGCACCTAAGAATGTACGTAGGAACGGCCGAAACAGAAATTCAGGTCGTTGACGCTTTGAGAAGTACGTAATCGTCTCGACATAAAAGAAATGCTAATTTAAATATTAATGAGCAGCCATAATCGTTTACTTGGAATTTATGTTCACTGATTACCTATAAATTGTCTAATGAGTGTGGATTTTCCCGGGTTAAAATAAGAAATGGCACTGTCAATAACTCATTGAGATGAGACCGGTGTGCTTAAGGAGACTTTGTGACAATAGCTTTAATATATAATAATATTTAATAAATAAATAAATAAATGTTTTGATAAATAGATAAATAAATAAAATAGTTCATCTATTCTATGTAAAGCGTCCGTTAATTGTTGTGGTTTAAATTGAAAAATGTGAAGCAAAATTATGTAAAGACCACCATTTTGTAATACGTAAACAACTTTCTGGCCTCATCATTAGTGGGTGTCGCAGAGTAGATTTATTAATTTCTTTGCTCCCAGAAATAATGGTTTCAGAGAATCGCTATTCTGGTCTAATGCCAACTAGCTGAGCCCGTTTATGAGATAAATGCTCTCAAATTAGGAACTAAACAAGCTATTGTTTTTGAGAAGTACAGGCAATAAAAAGTCATTTTAGCTTTTAGATACCTGGACGACGTTTGTAAATAACAACGATGTGGAGCATTTTTAACCACAAATATCATTCCAAATCTATTTTTAGATATCATTCCACGGCTGTACACACAAGAACAATATTTGACTTTTTTGTCGATTTATATTTAAATAAAAAATTTAAAAAAGTTTCGGTAATTTATGTTTAATTGAAAACGTTCCAATTGTGAAGTTGACCTTGTAATTGAGAGACGAAATAGTAATTTATTCTACTTTTAAGTTTAACACGAAAACATTGAGGGTCTCACGAATAATAATATAAACACTACAAATGATCACGTAAACAATATTTTACCTAATATGCCATGCTGGCTGTTTTTAAAAATAATGCTGTTACTAAATAATGGTCTCTGTTAACTCACCCAAAATTACAATGGCGCTGAGAAAAGAGAGAGTGATTGAAATGGCCACAGGGAGGGTTTGAAGTTTCCTGTCACCCATGAGAAATTCTTCCGTCGTCTTCTGCTTCCCTCCCCTGAATGCATGGTAGAGACCGATGGAAAGGGATAGTACCAGGAAGAGTACGAAGATGATGTAGTCCAGGTAGTGGAAACCCATTGTCCAGAAGTTGAACTTGAAAATCCGTTGTCAGATTGAGAACACTTTATGGACTTTAATGAACTTTCGATTCGCAAGAGAAATCTGATTTAAAATGCAGATACAATGATTGAACGAGGAGAGGACGACAACGACGATTGAACGTGCAATTAAGAAACAATGTTACACTTCATTACAAACTTTCAAACCTTCCGTTCAAACTCAGGTGGGAAACAAAAGCGCGATGAAAAACGACGCAGTGTTGAGCATTATTGAAATGCATTATAATTATTTTTAATAATCTATACGAAATATAAAGTTATACACTGCATTTTCCGCCGGATATAAATCATTTAATTTTTTATCTATTTATTAATTAAATTAAAATGAACAAACTTATACATTGCATTTTCTGTCGGATACAATTCATTTAATTTTTTTTATCTATTTATTAATTAAATTAAAATGAAACTCACCGTCGTTCGTCTCAAAGATGTCGAAGAATTTGGCCATATGTGACGAATATATATAACAACGTAACAACGAGGAAGTTACCTCCCAGTACCATAATTGCCCTCTTGCTCTCATTTTCAAACCTTCAGAAGTTATACAGCCCAAGACATTTTCATCTTTGTCAGGAAAGTCAATTATCAACTTTAATCCGAATAGAAACAGGATGATTATGATACAATTGTAATTAAACACAAACTTTAATTTAAGAATTATATAATTAGAAATAAAAAAAAAAACGAAAGATCTATCGTTCGCCATGACTCAAGTCTCTTCTAATCACGTGTCGCCTATTTCCTGTGACGAAACGTGATTCCGAAGAATCATCGAAGTTAATTGATTACCGGGAGAGGTAAAAATAAAGACCTGCTTTTAAGTGAAGGCGTCGATGAAGATTCGTACATCCCTGGTGATTCAATTGGGAAGTTACTAGAAGGATGATTAGGAGTCATCTTCATTTGACGTTCTCATAAATGACCAAACGACTGGATGAAGGACCCTTATTTAGACCTTAAGCCAGCCCTACCCATATCCTACCCAAACCCTACCCAAATCATATACAGACCCTATCCTAATCATACACTTCTTCCTAACCCTGGAAATCCATGGAAACGGATAAAACTTGTGCCTGTGTGTTGTCTTTTGCCTGTCACTTATCCACGGTTCCGACCGGCCCACCTTTTGCAGACAACAAAACGCTTTCAAATGTTCTTCACTGTTGACTATCAACGCATCCACAACAACCGATATTTAAATCACTTTTTCAGCTAAAAGGAGAAAATTACTTGCAAAGCTTTCTGATTTAATATTCACGAATTCGTGTTTATTATTCTGTCAGACACGAAAAGGAAACTTATGGTTAAAAAGCTAGACAAAAATTAGAGATCTTTTAAAGTGTTGATAATGGTGTTGTAACATGATAAGCTTTATCATAAAAACAACTCTTGGCCTCTTAGCTGACTTCAAGCTATAAAAAATATTCATAAAATTCTAGGACAGCTTTGTTCTCAGATAGCATTTCCGAACTTCTTCTATCTTGAATATCTAATTGTCATCCTAAATACATTCTAATTATTGGGCCATTATCTCACTTAAAGATCACAGCGTGTCAAAGGCAAACGTTCCTGAGATAATTCAATTCATTGATGACTCAATTGATTTTTTTGTGGACAATTTCTGCAATTTATTTATTTATTTTTTAAATGGGAAAAAATAAAATCGTGGAAAACAAATCGAAACTTCCGCTTTTCCGAGACTCATTTATTTCTCGAGACAAACATTTTCTTTGTATTTACAATGTTAATTGTTTTAAATTCCTTAGAGATGTAAATAAATTATAAAATATATGCAAAAAAGGAAGCAATAATCTTTTATCTTTAATCATTCCTAATGAGCGTAATTTCCCCATGATAAATTAGCGTTTGTCTCTGAATAATCATATTATACAACCCGGCTGATGCCAATGTTGAAACAGGTCATTATCATCATCATCATCATCAGCATCGTCGTCGTCGTCGTCATCATCATCATCATTATTCCCAATATTGTTAATAATAATATATTAATAATTATTATTAATCTAAATTATTATAATATCATTCACTAATCAAACTATTATTTACCACGTTTACCATCTTATAATATTGAGATTATTATTTAAAACAATTATTGCTATTTACAGAGGGCAATTAATTGTAATAAAACGCTTACGAAAAGACCTTGAGGAGTCCAGACTACTCATGAATATTAATTAGAGAAAATTATTATTTGTTAACAACTATATTATGTTTAATTATATCGTACTTAAGTTGACCGTTACAATTGATTATAATCTCCGATGGTAATTACACTACATATTACATTGCACTGCATTTGGATTTTAACTTAACCGTCTAAGAAACGATACAAAATCGTAACAATTGTTACGTCTAACAATTTTCAGAACACGAATTCATACGTGGCTGACAAACTTTAACAAACTTTATAATTTTTTTCTTATAAAATGTTCTCAAATCAATCACAAGAGCAAAATATACTCCATATACTCATATACTCCAGACAATGGAGTAACCATCTGTTTTCTCCCCTTTCACTTTGCTAACCAGATGATAATATCACCTTCCACAAAATACTTGCATTCAAGGGACCATAATCAAAGACCTAAATTTGGATTAGACTCTCGCCCTATTGCAAAACGCTTATGCAATGTATTAACGTTGTAAATACATTGACTGACAGTAGTACAACCAAGAGATGATCACATTCACTTTATTGTAAATTTTAACCAATAAGTATTTTAGATGCGTCCACCATAAACTTTCAGGCAGATTAAGTAATATTCATACAATGTAATCTCATGTTCATAAATTGCTTTAAGACTTTTCCAATAATTTATGAAATAAAATCGAAAAATGTTGCTTTAAACGTGAATGGATTTATTAAAACTGTTTTATATTGAAACAAAAATGTCTATTTTAGACTTTAGTTAATGGATTATTAAAATTGACCATTTAAAAATATTAGTTTCATTTAATCTGTCAATCTTCTTCATTATTCGGAATCAGGCGATATGTCTCAGTTGTAATCAAGGAACTCTGAATCGTACAAAAAGAGCCTTTCATTGAAGGTGGAATATTGCAGCCTGCTGAGAGACGAGAAATTCGTCAGGTAAACATTGCTCGTAAATCTGTTTGCGAAGAATCTATCAAAGTTAATTCTAGTTGGATCCTCATCTCTTCTGATTTCAATCCTCAAGATGCAGTGAATGTCCTTGAACTTTCTCATCATCAGGACGTGATCTTTATCGATGCGATCCAAATAATTCCCTTCCGATGTACTCCAGAGTCCGTTTAAGAACTCGACATAATCGTCTGCACGATCGAAATCAGGCTCGTCGTAGTACAAATCTTCGTCCGTCAACAGCACTTGGATGTCTGCGCCTGGAAGTCTGAGAAAGACGATGACCCTAGAGAAATTGTACTCAAAGGACTGGAAGATGGCAAATCTTTCTCCAAGATAGGATGGATTCAGAGCACTGTAGCCACACATGCGATCAACGTCGTACATTGTGTCGAGGTGCAGTTGCGAATCCAACATGAATTGGATGAACCTTCTCCATTCTTCGCTTTCGACTTTATTCAAAAAGTCCTTCAAGATTGGATCGTTGAGTTCGCATTTTGTGTGGCCATTGAAAAGCGTTCGTTTAACTTCCCCTTCGAAGTTAGTTTTCGAATATATGACCAATTGAGATTCTGTGCGACAATACGGACAATTAAGTTCATTCGAGCTGTTTCTCCAGTGTTTCATGCAACTGGAACAAGTGATGTGATTGCACTTCTCCAGTATGGCCACTTCCAGGTCCTTCAACGGACGGTCGCAGATGTAACATTCGGCATTCGATTCTATCTCGGAGTTCGAAGGAAGAGTTGTTCTGATGCAATGTACTTTTTCACACGTCTGGTGTTCCATTTTCATATATTGACTTCTGATAACCTGTGATGACTTAGTGTTATATTCTACTTTTTATATACTATTTATATACTAAGGTTTATGTTTGATACGACAGCAGTTGATGTTCACCATTCTATGTTGCGCGTCGAGGCGCAATTAAAAGTTTCTGAATATAATTACAAAATAATTATAAATAATGATTAATTTTTTAATGTAATAGAAGTTACATTTTTTGTTTAAATTTTTTTCATTTATTTTATATGAATATAACAGAATAAATTAATAAATAACAATTAGTTAATTGAATGTTTTGTTGATAAATTGTTGTATATCTCTGCTCCTAGTTAAATACATTTTTTCAAATTACGCGGTAAAAACATGAAGTGAAAGCAACAGAATTCATTGTAAAATTTCTATCAAGAATTTTGATAACTTTAATTTCGGCATAAATCTTTTGGGTATTTTGTTTTTTCCTCTTTCGGAGTTTGATTGAAAAGGTTGTGTTGGTTGATTAATAAATTTGGACTTTGTTTCCAGTAAATGGCTATTTTACTGTTTATATAAATGCAATTAATTGAAAGAAATAGAAACTCAAATTGATGAAGCACCAATAAGTAATCCTCAAAGTAGTTATCACATCCTTAATTGTTTCAGCCTTGATCTGCTGACGCTCTATGGGGTTGGATAGCACCCGAAGATCAGTTATAATATAACCAATAGCAGTGATGGGGTACTTGATACTAGTACTTTTATTCGATTTTAGATACTTGGGACGTGAGTACTTGTTTCAGAGTCATTAAAAAGCATAAAACATAAAGTTAAGCATATAACATGAAGTTGTAAACACTCAACTTAGGCATCTTATTAATAAAAAGTAGATAAAACAGGTAAAGTTAATTAGACATGAACTGTTATAAATTCTGAATATAAAACTGCGGTAATGGTATCAAATGACAAAAAAAGGACTTAAAAAATTGACATAATCGATTTATATCCAAAATACGTTTTCAAGTCTCGTCGGCCCTTGTTCTTGCGCTTGAAAACTCTGGTTCTTGTGAATGCACTCAAATCTTGAATTTTGGGTCTCTAGCACTTTTAGTCGTACTTGGGTGTCGAGTAGACGTAAAGTTACATGTATTTGGTCCTTGTACCCATCTCAAATGCAGCAGAAATAATGTCCAGTTAACTGATAATCAGGTACAGAAAATGAAACAGCAACAACATGACAGTGTTTGTTAATTATATTTTAGCAACATACATATCACTTATTACATATTGTATATCATTTATAGATGGGTAATATGGGATTGGCGCCCACACTTATTTTAATACACAAAATTACGTCAAGTCAATAATATTTTTACAAATAGATTGCAACAATTGAAATGAATATTTAAAAATGAAGTCAGATTTGAAAATATATTTTATAATGTTTTATTGTAGAGTAAAATTAATTTAAATATGACTTGATTGGCTATTGTGGCAGCTCTAATCAAAAGTCGATCTTCTTCAATCTCTGCTAACACTCTAATAAAGTCTTTAAAACTTGTTCGCAAAAATTCAACAGGTGAAATATCTCAGTGGTAATCAAGGAATTCTAAATCGTACAAAAAGAGCCTTTCATTGAAGGTGGAATATTGCAGCCTGCTGAGAGACGAGAAATTCGTCAGGTAAACATTGCTCGTGAATCTGTTTGCGAAGAATCTATCAAAGTTAATTCTAGTTGGATCCTCATCTCTTCTGATTTCAATCCTCAAGATGCAGTGAATGTTCTTGAACTTTCTCATCATCAGGACGTGATCTTTATCGATGCGATCCAAATAATTCCCTTCCGATGTGCTCCAGAGTCCGTTTAAGAACTCAACATAATCGTCTGCACGATCGAAATCAGGCTCGTCGTAGTACAAATCTTCGTCCGTCAACAGCACTTGGATGTCTGCGCCTGGAAGTCTGAGAAAGACGATGACCCTAGAGAAATTGTACTCAAAGGACTGGAAGATGGCAAATCTTTCTCCAAGATAGGATGGATTCAGAGCACTATAGCCACACATGCGATCAACGTCGTACATTGTGTCGAGGTGCAGTTGCGAATCCAACATGAATTGGATGAACCTTCTCCATTCTTCGCTTTCGACTTTATTCAAAAAGTCCTTCAAGATTGGATCGTTGAGTTCGCATTTTGTGTGGCCATTGAAAAGCGTTCGTTTATCTTCCCCTTCGAAGTTAGTTTTCGAATATATGACCAATTGAGATTCTGTGCGACAATACGGACAATTAAGTTCATTCGAGCTGTTTCTCCAGTGTTTCATGCAACTGGAACAAGTGATGTGATTGCACTTCTCCAGTATGGCCACTTCCAAGTCCTTCAACGGACGGTCGCAGATGTAACATTCGGCGTTCGATTCCATCTCGGAGTTCGAAGGAAGAGTTGTTCTGATGCAATGTACTTTTTCACACGCCTGGTGCTCCATTTTCATATATTGACTTCTGGTAACCTGTGTTGACTTAGTGTTATAGTCTACTTTTTATATACTATTTATATACTAAGGTTTATGTTTGATACGACAGCAGTTGATGTTCACCATTCTATGTTGCGCTTCGAGGTTCAGGTAAAAGATTCTGAATATAATTAAAAATAATAATAGGTAATGATTAATTTTTTAATCTAATAGAATTTTCATTTTTTGTTTAATATTTATTTTAAGAAAATATAACCGAATAAGTTAATAAATAAGAATTAATTAATTGATTGTTCTTTTGATAAATTATTTTATTTTATATCTGGTCCTAGTTAAAGACCTTTTATCAAATAACGCAACAATAACATGAAGTGGCGAAATTCTTCTTAAAGCACCAGAATTCAATGGAAAACTTCTATCAAGATTTTGAGAACTTTAATTTCGGCATAAAATCTTTTGGATGTTTTGTTTTTTCCTCTTTCGGAGTTTGATTCAAAAAGTTGTGTTGGTTGATAAATAAATTTCGACTTTGTTTCCAGTGAATGACCATTTTGCTTTTTGTTGAACTGCAATTGATTGAAAGAAATAGAAATTCAAATTGCTGAAGCACCAGTCCTCAAAGGAGTGATCTCATCCTTAATTGTTTCAGCCTTGATCCCCTGACGCTCTATGGGGTTGGATAGCACCCGAAGATCAATCATAATATAACCAATAGCAATGATGGGGTACTTGGTACTAGTACTTTTATTCGATTTTAGATACTTGGAACGTGAATGCTTATTTAAGAGTCATTAAAAAGCATAAAACATAAAGTTAAGCATATAACATGAAGTTGTAAACACTCAACTTAGGCATCTTATTAATAAAAAGTAGATAAAACAGGTAAAGTTAATTAGACATGAACTGTTATAAATTCTGAATATAAAACTGCGGTAATGGTATCAAATGACAAAAAAAGGACTTAAAAAATTGACATAATCGATTTATATCCAAAATACGTTTTCAAGTCTCGTCGGCCCTTGTTCTTGCGCTTGAAAACTCTGGTTCTTGTGAATGCACTCAAATCTTGAATTTTGGGTCTCTAGCACTTTTAGTCGTACTTGGGTGTCGAGTAGACGTAAAGTTACATGTATTTGGTCCTTGTACCCATCTCAAATGCAGCAGAAATAATGTCCAGTTAACTGATAATCAGGTACAGAAAATGAAACAGCAACAACATGACAGTGTTTGTTAATTATATTTCAGCAACAACATATCACTTATTACATATTGTATATCATTTATAGATGGGTAATATGGGATTGGCGCCCACACACATTTTATTACACAAAATTACGATAAGTCATTAATATTTTTACAAATAGATTGCAACAATTGAAATTAGTATTTAAAAATGAAGTAAGATTTGAAAATATATTTTATAATGTTTTATTGAAGAGTAAAATTAATTTAAATATGACTTGATTGGCTATTGTGGCAACTCTAATCAAAAGTCGATCTTCTTCAATCTCTGCTAACACTCTAATAAAGTCTTTAAAACTTGTTCGCAAAAATTCACCAGTAGAAATATCTCAGTGATAATCAAGGAATTCCGAATCGTACAAAAACAGCCTTTCATTGAAGGTGGAATATTGCAGCCTGCTGAGAGACGAGAAATTCGTCAGGTAAACATTGCTCGTGAATCTGTTTGCGAAGAATCTGTCAAAGTTAATTCTAGTTGGATCCTCGTCTCTTCTAATTTCAATCCTCAAGATGCAGTGAATGTCCTTGAACTTTCTCATCATCAGGACGTGATCTTTATCGATGCGATCCAAATAATTCCCTTCCGATGTGCTCCAGAGTCCGTTTAAGAACTCAACATAATCGTCTGCACGATCGAAATCAGGCTCGTCGTAGTACAAATCTTCGTCCGTCAACAGCACTTGGATGTCTGCGCCTGGAAGTCTGAGAAAGACGATGACCCTCGTGAAATTGTATTCAAAGGACTGGAAGATGGCAAATCTTTCTCCAAGATAAGATGGATTCAGAGCACTATAGCCACACATGCGATCAACGTCGTACATTGTGTCGAGGTGCAGTTGCGAATCCAACATGAATTGGATGAACCTTCTCCATTCTTCGCTCTCGACTTTATTCAAAAAGTCCTTCAGGATTGGATCGTTGAGTTCGCATTTTGTGTGGCCATTGAAAAGCGTTCGTTTAACTTCCCCTTCGAAGTTAGTTTTCGAATATATGACCAATTGAGATTCTGTGCGACAATACGGACAATTAAGTTCATTCGAGCTGTTTCTCCAGTGTTTCATGCAACTGGAACAAGTGATGTGATTGCACTTCTCCAGTATGGCCACTTCCAGGTCCTTCAACGGACGGTCGCAGATGTAACATTCGGCGTTCGATTCCATCTCGGAGTTCGAAGGAAGAGTTGTTCTGATGCAATGTACTTTTTCACACGTTTGGTGCTCCATTTTCATATATTGACTTCTGGTAACCTGTGTTGACTTAGTGTTATAGTCTACTTTTTATATACTATTTATATACTAAGGTTTATGTTTGATACGACAGCAGTCGATGTTCACCATTCTATGTTGCGCTTCGAGGTTCAGGTAAAAGATTCTGAATATAATTAAAAATAATAATAGGTAATGATTAATTTTTTAATCTAATAGAATTTTCATTTTTTGTTTAATATTTATTTTAAGAAAATATAATCGAATAAGTTAATAAATAACAAGTAGTTAATTTTATATTTTTTGTTGAAAAATAATAATAGGTAATGATTAATTTTTTATGTAATAGAAGTTACATTTTTTGTTTAAATTTTATTCATTTAAAGAAAATATAACCGATTAAGTTAATAAAGAATTAATTAATTGATTGTTCTTTTGATAAATTATTTTATTTTATTTCTGTCCTTGTTAAATACATTTTATCAAATTACGCGGTAAAAATATGAAGTGAAAGCAAGAGAGTTCAATGTAAAATTTCTACCAAGATTTTGAGAACTTTAATTTCGGTTTAAAATCTTTCGGATATTTTGCTTTTCCCTCTTTCGGAGTTTGATTGAAAAGGTTGTGTTGGTTGATGAATAAATTTGGGCTTTGTTTCCAGTGAATGGCTATTTTACTGTTTGTTAAACTGCAATTTATTGAAAGAAATAGAAACTCAAATTGATGAAGCACCAATAAGGAATCCTTAATTGCTGGGCTCTGATCTCCTGACGCTCTCTGGCGTTGGGCCGTATCCGAAGACCAGTTATAACATAATCAATAGCAGTGATGGGATACTTGATACTTGCTCTTGTACTCGTGTACCTGTTTTAGGTACATGGGACTTGAGTACTTGTTTCAGAGTCATTAAAAGGCGTGTAACTTAATGCTGTAAACATGTTGTTGCTTATCAATAAAATGTAGGCAAAATAAATAAAATTAATTTAATGAAACAATTCTGACTAAAAATCTGCTGAAACTGCATACAATGACAAAAAAGAACTGGAAAAAAAAACTGAGATAAGCGAATTACGTATCAAATCGGTCCTTTTCTTGTACCTGAAATACATTTACTCGAATATGGGCGTCGAAAACTCGTACTGGTACTCGTATTTGGCAATTGAAGCCATTACTAACGCAGTAGAAATAATATCCAGTTAACCGGTATTATTTATACAGATGAAGAAATAGCAACAATACATTACTTATTACCTATTATATATCATTTATAGATAGGTAAGATCAAGGAATCACAGGTAAGGTACACAAATGAGATTTCTTTAAGTTTTCTTTAAGAGTCTACATACATATAAAAGATGGAAGGCATCAACAATATGTTAACTTTTTAATTATTATATTTTAGCAACATACTTATTCCAGCAATATTACTTATTGTATATCATTTATAGATGGGTAATATGGAACTGGCGCCCATAATTATTTTAATACACAAAATTAGGTCAAGTCAATAATATTTTTACAAATAGATTGCAACAATTTAAATGAGTATTTAAAAATGAAGTCAGATTTGAAAATATATTTTAAAATGTTTTATTGTAGAGTAAAATTAATTTAAATATGATTTGATTGGCTATTGTGACAACTCTAATCAAAAGTCGATCTTCTTCAATCTCTGCTAACACTCTAATAAAGTCTTTAAAACTTGTTCGCAAAAATTCACCAGTAGAAATATCTCAGTGATAATCAAGGAATTCCGAATCGTACAAAAACAGCCTTTCATTGAAGGTGGAATATTGCAGCCTGCTGAGTGACGAGAAATTCGTCAGGTAAACATTGCTCGTAAATCTGTTTGCGAAGAATCTGTCAAAGTTAATTCTAGTTGGATCCTCATCCCTTCTGATTTCAATCCTCAAGATGCAGTGAATGTTCTTGAACTTTCTCATCATCAGGACGTGATCTTTATCGATGCGATCCAAATAATTCCCTTCCGATGTGCTCCAGAGTCCGTTTAAGAACTCAACATAATCGTCTGCACGATCGAAATCAGGCTCGTCGTAGTACAAATCTTCGTCCGTCAACAGCACTTGGATGTCTGCGCCTGGAAGTCTGAGAAAGACGATGACCCTCGTGAAATTGTATTCAAAGGACTGGAAGATGGCAAATCTTTCTCCAAGATAAGATGGATTCAGAGCACTATAGCCACACATGCGATCAACGTCGTACATTGTGTCGAGGTGCAGTTGCGAATCCAACATGAATTGGATGAACCTTCTCCAATCTTCGCTCTCGACTTTATCTAAGAAGTCCTTCAAGATTGGATGGTTGAGTTCGCATTTTGTGTGGCCATTGAAAAGCGTTCGTTTAACTTCCCCTTCGAAGTTAGTTTTCGAATATATGACCAATTGAGATTCTGTGCGACAATACGGACAATTAAGTTCATTCGAGCTGTTTCTCCAGTGTTTCATGCAACTGGAACAAGTGATGTGATTGCACTTCTCCAGTATGGCCACTTCCAGGTCCTTCAACGGACGGTCGCAGATGTAACATTCGGCGTTCGATTCCATCTCGGAGTTCGAAGGAAGAGTTGTTCTGATGCAATGTACTTTTTCACACGTTTGGTGCTCCATTTTCATATATTGACTTCTGATAACCTGTGTTGACTTAGTGTTATATTCTACTTTTTATATACTATTTATATACTAAGGTTTATGTTTGATACGACAGCAGTTGATGTTCACCATTCTATGTTGCGCGTCGAGGCTCGGTTAAAAGATTCTGAATATAATTATAAATAATTACAGGTAATGATTAATTTTTTAATTTAATAGAATTTGCAATTATTTTATTTTTTATGTATTTCAAGAAAATATAACTGTTGTTAAAAAATAAATGGAAAAAAAATAATATAAATTTTTATATTTTCTGTTGAATTACGCTATTACAAAATGTGTAAGTGGTCATCGGATGACCCTTCATTTTGTTTAGAAAAATAAATAAAATAAATAAATAAAAGCTAATAAATAGCCATTAGTTAATTGAATGTTAAATTGATACATTATTTTATTTTATTTCTTTTCCTAGAAAAAATCGAATGATGCAGCAATAATACGAAGTAGTGAAATTCTTCTGAAAGCATTCAAAATTCGTTGGAAAATTTCTACTAAGATTTTGAGAACTTTAATTTCGTTTCAAAATCTTTTTGATATTTTCGTTTCTTTTCTGAAATTGATTGAAAAAGTTGTGTCGGTTGATGGACAAACTTGCACTTTCTTTCCAGTGAATGGCTATTTTATTGTTTGTTAAATTGCAATTTATTGAAAGAAATAGAAACTCAAATTGGTGAAACACTAATAAAGAATCCCCTAATAAAGAAAGGAGTTATCCCATCCTTATTTGTTTGGGCCCTGATCTCCTTAATCTCTTTGGGGTTGGATTGCACCCGAAGACCAGTTATAATATAATCAATAGCAGTGATGGGGTACTTGGTACTTATATTTGTATTCGATTTTAGATACTTGGAATATGAAAACTTTTTTCAGAGTTATTAAAAAGCATATAACATAATGTTTTAAATACACATTTCATTTAGGCATGTCATTACGTATTAATAAATAAAATAGCAAAATAGATAAAATTAATTAAATTGAAACTGCAACAAATTCTGACTAGAAAACGGCTGGAATGCTGTTCAATGTAAAAAAAAATGCTCTGAAAAATTTGATATCATCGAATTATTTCCAAAATACTTGTTCAAATCTCGTCCCTTGCTTGATAACTATGGTATTTGTGGCTGTATTCAAATCTTGAATCTTGGGTCTCTACTACTTTTACTCGTACCTGGGTCTCGAGTACTTGTACTGGAACTCGTATTTGGCAATTGAAGCCATTACTAACGCAGTAGAAATAATATCCAGTTAACCGGTATTATTTATACAGATGAAGAAATAGTAACAATATATTACTTATTACCTATTATATATCATTAATAGATAGGTAAGATCCAGGAATCGCAGGTAAGGTATAAAAAAGAGATTTAATTAAGTTTTCTTTATGAGTCTACGTACATATCAAAGATGGCGAGCATCAACAATTTATTAATTTTTATTTATTATACTTTAGCAACATACTTATTCCAGCAATATTACATATTGTATATCATTTATAGATGGGTAATATGGAACTGGCGCCCACGCACATTTTATTACACAAAATTACGATAAGTCAATAATATTTTTACAAATAGATTGCAACAATTGAAATTAGTATTTAAAAATGAAGTCAGATTTGAAAATATATTTTATAATGTTTTATTGTAGAGTAAAATTAATTTAAATATGACTTGATTGGCTATTGTGGCAGCTCTAATCAAAAGTCGATCATCTTCAATCTCTGCTAACACTCTAATAAAGTCTTTAAAACTTGTTCGCATCAATTCACCAGGAGAAATATCTCAGTGATAATCAAGGAATTCCGAATCGTACAAAAACAGCCTTTCATTGAAGGTGGAATATTGCAGCCTGCTGAGTGACGAGAAATTCGTCAGGTAAACATTGCTCGTAAATCTGTTTGCGAAGAATCTGTCAAAGTTAATTCTAGTTGGGTCCTCATCTCTTCTGATTTCAATTCTCAAGATGCAGTGAATGTTCTTGAACTTTCTCATCATCAGGACGTGATCTTTATCGATGCGATCCAAATAATTCCCTTCCGATGTGCTCCAGAGTCCGTTTAAGAACTCGACGTAATCGTCTGCACGATCGAAGTCAGGCTCGTCGTAGTACAAATCTTCGTCCGTCAACAGCACTTGGATGTCTGCGCCTGGAAGTCTGAGAAAGACGATGACCCTCGTGAAATTGTATTCAAAGGACTGGAAGATGGCAAATCTTTCTCCAAGATAAGATGGATTCAGAGCACTGTAGCCACACATGCGATCAACGTCGTACATTGTGTCGAGGTGCAGTTGCGAATCCAACATGAATTGAATGAACCTTCTCCATTCTTCGCTTTCGACTTTATTCAAGAAGTCCTTCAAGATTGGATCGTTGAGTTCGCAATTTGTGTGGCCATTGAAAAGCGTTCGTTTAACTTCCCCTTCGAAGTTAGTTTTCGAATATATGACCAATTGAGATTCTGTGCGACAATACGGACAATTAATTTCATTCGAGCTGTTTCTCCAGTGTTTCATGCAACTGGAACAAGTGATGTGATTGCACTTCTCCAGTATGGCCACTTCCAGGTCCTTCAACGGACGGTCGCAGATGTAACATTCGGCGTTCGATTCCATCTCGGAGTTCGAAGGAAGAGTTGTTCTGATGCAATGTACTTTTTCACACGTTTGGTGCTCCATTTTCATATATTGACTTCTGGTAACCTGTGTTGACTTAGTGTTATAGTCTACTTTTTATATACTATTTATATACTAAGGTTTATGTTTGATACGACAGCAGTTGATGTTCACCATTCTATGTTGCGCGTCGAGGCTAAGGTAAAAGACTCTGAATATAAATTTTATGTAATAATTAATTTTAATTTATTCGCCGTCGCGCTAAAGTTAGTGTTGAATCTAAATTTAGTGATCATTTAGTATAAAATTTATTTGATCATTATTATATTGTTGTCAAAAGTTATTAAATTTTATTTGAGTTTGCCTTGTTTTTATATTTGGTGTTCACAAGAATATATATTTTTATAAGCTACAGAAGTTATTACAAAAAGCGGACGCATAATTTTGAACACCATTAAAAAATTAGAATTAATTTCGACTTGGTTTAAATTTTTAATAATATTTCTATCAATTTTAAATTTTCAACCGTCAGAAAACCCCAGAAAAACTCTCCCACCATCTAAACTTAGGTTTAATTAATCAATGTGTTCAAATTGATTGAAGCGCATCTTAGACGAATCTAAGAGGACATTTTCGTCATTGTCAGATTGGTATGACTCCATCACCTATCTCTTCCTCAACGGCAGAACTGGAGGGGACAGTTTATATATATATAAAAACAAAACAATTTCCTTCAAACACATCAATCAGGTATTACTTGCCGTATTTATAGTTCCATGGTTTGATCATGTTGAAAACGTATTCCTTTTAAAGACAAGGCAATCATTTGCCTCCCTTGTTCCTCGTTCATTTATCGATTATTAATTATTCTATTTTGGTGGCTATTTACATTATCATATCTAAGCCTAATTAGCATAAATATTAGTTACTGTAATTATCGTAAAGTATACCGTGATGTAACGTCTCTTTTTAACGCGGCAGTGTCCAATTGCATAATTATATTTTCACCTATCAATAAATGTAATTTAAACAAAGCAATAAGTTAGCAGTCCAGTTTAAAATGTTTGCTAAGAACCGCCCAAGCGATTTGATAAGCCCCGTGGAAGCCATAGCGGGGTATAAATTATCATAAACAGTGCATCTCTGTTTTAAAAGTTGTGCGCCGATCCGAGCCTCTTACGACTTGTTGATAGAAGGATTATGCCGGCTGTTTTAGACCTGTGGTATTATGTCTTTCGCGGATTCTTTGTTTATTCGTTTTATTCGTCAGACTTGTAGACTGAAAATGAATTCGAGCAAGAGATTAATTTTGCTTCAATGTTGCATCGTCCTCTGCCTGGATCATTTGGCTGGTCAGTTTTGTTTTGTTACAATGTTTTTAAAATTTATCTTTTTTGCTTTAATACTCTAATAATTTAAATAGTGAAGTGAAGTTAGTGCTTTTCAAACAGCCGCATGTTGATTAAATCTGTTCAAAATGCTGCACATCTCATAACCAGTAAATGATCAAATAAGTAAATTGGGTGATCAAGCTACTTTTGTTGTTCAAATGCAAATAGCTTGGCATCAAGAGTTCATCTTGCACTGACTTTATTTTGTTTGATATTGCTACTATGTTGATTGATTGGGGTTTGTTTGCTGCTTACATGTTAATGTTTGTGTCAGGCCTGTTATTTTAAGATGTCATGAATGTATAATTAATAGAGGTTAAGTTTCTTTTATAAAAATGCATATATTTTTAAGTTTTATTGTTTAAATATGAAATATGAAAAGAATTCACCCAGGAAATTTATGATTGAATGTTCTTGCAAGCATCAACAATTTTAATGCAGATAATCACACATGTAATTACATTACTCAATGTAATTCAGTGGTTTTGTAACATCTGCTTAGTTCAAAGTATAAAGTTTCATTGTTATTGAAATCCAATTGTGAGTTTGTGTTGCTTGGTTGGAATTGCCATGAAAGATAATTTCAAATCCAATAAATAAGTGTATAGGTGAACGATAGGACCTCTATTGAACATCATACAATGTACTACTGCTCTTTTAAGTGTTCATTGTGAACTCCCCAATCCTACAATCAAGTTGTTTCAAAGTCTGACCAGAGCTTTGGCTTATCATTTTTGCTTATATTGCTTGTGTTTATCTGAGAGAATGAGAAACATGATACTCTCGCATTTGTACGCGCATAGAACTATGGAGTTCTAGAATTCCATGGTTGTGTGGATGGATATCAGGAGTGACCTTTTTTGATGTAAAGGCTCTCTTTACAGTTGACCGGTTTCCCTGTGATTATTGATTTGAGAAATATTTAATGACTTCGATCTTATAATAACCATCCCTTAATCAATTTGTTATGAAGTAAGTTATTACCGAAGATTACAAATCACGTGAAATTTAAGAACATAGAACTCATCCTCGTTCAACTTTCAAGTGACACTTTTAAAGCGCTTCGCTTTTTAAGCGAGCCAAGTTTTTGCTTCGTTTTTCCGGACGACAATCTCTGGTCGCGGGAGAGGGTTAAAGTTTGCAGTCGCTGAAGTCGGTGCTTCAAGATGTTATCGCTGAGAAGCAATTATCTTTAATTATACGTATCCTCCCGAGATGCATTGCACCTGAAATTGCTCGGTACCAGTTGCTTCCGAGTCATTTCAACTCGGATTTCGCCAATCAGTGCAAACGAAGTCTGTCGGTCGGCTTGAAAAGGAAGATAGGCACGACGTTTGGGTCCCAGTTGACTGTTTCCCGATAAGATGACGTGTGAAAGACGTGACATTCCAGATCATAACGTCGCTTTTTGCAGCGACATTTTGGTTTCATTTTCCTGGTTGATTGTACGATTATTAATTTATATTAATTATTAAAGAATTAATTGATAAATAGGGAGAAAAATAATGGAATATCAATGTAAAGGAAAACTGAAAGGAAATGGTATCGACGATGCACCAAAAAGTTAATTTGATGAAAGTTACCTTCTTTTGTGCTGCCGTCTATTGATATATCAGTCGATAATTTAAAAATAATAACTTGTAAAAGTTTAAGAGTTAAATCATTAATTACTCACGAACCACGTCCGTAAAAACAATCGTTCGTATGCCTACTGGTGCCTCACTGGCGGGAAGTTTTCAAACGTATCGAATGATCGCCCGACTAATGGCTGAGTTTCGCATTTGCCTGGAAGAAAAAGTTGGGAAAAGAAGAGAGTTTCTGATAAGTGCTCGTAGCTCATAGGAAGGTGTAGGGTTTCACTAGCCGGGTTCCCCTTTCACTGTCACTCCTGCACTGCCATGCTTTGCCCTCGGCAGTGTGGCAGTGACCTCTTCGAAGAGCAAGGTGCTGAGCCATTTTTGGACTCTTTTGACATCCGTTCATAATTAAATAACAATTACCATGACTGAACATATGCTCGGCCTAATTAATATTGATACGCTGAAATATTGTCCGCTGGAACAGACTTGCTCCTCTAAGCATCATGATCATACGAAAGTGTTTGGCTTTCATAAGCACTTGAGGCTGTCATCACATCATCAGCGTGTTGTGATTGCTTTCAAGCTGGATTCCAAATATTTAAGCATGGAATATTTTAAAGTTTAACTTCCTTTAGACCAGTTGGCATGTTATTAAGACATCTGAACTTTATTTACTGCTAGACTGTTAGCCTGACATTCGTAATATTGTAAATTGTGATTCATTTCTTCATCTTACGTTTATATTGTGTGAGTTAATTGAGTCTTTATTCACTTTAAATGCTGCAATAAATAACTTTTCAAATGCTTGTCGAAAGATGTCGCTGTTAATGATTGTCTATTGTACATCCTTTGAAATTATTAAATTATTTAATGTTAAAAAAATTGGATTTAAGTGAATATTAAATAAGAATATGTATCTCAATAACATGATATATTTCATTTCGTCATTCCTTGTGGCACATTTCATTGACTCGCTTTGTTTCTTGTATTCCTCTTTCTTGGTGCTCTTGAGTTTCATCATCTTTAATGGACAGCAACTCATAGCTTGGCATTGTGACATGCTGATGTATGCCTCTCCTTGTACTGGCTTTCATAACAAAGATGGAGTCGTATGATGGTTTCTTCCATAAACATTAGATTATGAGGTCATTATTGAACTCCTTTGCTTTTTAACGAGTGGTTTTTACTTTGTTTTTCATCTTCTCAATTCAAGTCATCGATTGATACTCAAATTGTAATCCTCTTGCAGTTCTTGCCTGTTCCTGTACTGCATTGTACTGCACTGTACTGTAATGTACTCTGGCTACCAACTGAGTTGTTCAATTGCATTGCAAACTTTGAACTCCAACAAAACATAGAAGTTCGTTTGTGGGAGGACAACACAAGACTGAGTCAGATTAAATACAGAATTTTGCCTTCGTTTGTATTTCACGAGATTTCGTGAACGGCCAGAAATAGGTTTCGAAGAATGTTTTGAAGATGTTCCAATTGATCTTTTGTCTCAAGTGAAGGGTTGTTGTCAATTTTTTGCAAATCGACTTGAGAATAATTATTATTTGCAAATAATTCAATAAATAATTACGAATGAGGTTTTCCTTTTCATGAAGAAGGAAATTATAGTGAATGCTGAATAATTTATTTGATGTTCTGTGACAACCGTTTTGTAAACTTTACCAAGGGACTGTTCCATCTTGTCAAGGAGAAAGTGCTACGCACTTAATTAGGCTAACTAGGTCACGCATTAATTGTATTTATTTTTGAAAATAACATCCGAGGTTTACAAAAACATAATTTAAAACATTTCTTGTTCAACACGAACGCTTCAAAAATGGCAATGTCAAAGGTAAGAGAGGGTTGGGTTGATAGGGATTGAAGAGTATCGATATCAGTATCGTATCACCAATTTGGAGAGGTTCAAATCTTCACCTGACCCAATAAACCCTGTGACCTGATTGCCGATATCAGACGTTGTTTGCTTATTTGCCTCGCTTTCTCCTGCAGTTATTTGATCCAGAGATTGGATCAGAGATAATTTCTTTAATAACTTTTAAACGAATTCAATCATCTTTCCCAATTTACGAGAATAGTTGCGCAATCTGCCATGCTGTTGCGCAACATGTTTAGTTTGCAGCGCATATTATACGCTCGTGAATTCATTAAGAACCGGAACATAGGTTTGACAGTGTAACTTTTTTTTAATGAGTTTGATGATGATGACGATGATAATGATGATGATGATGACGATGATTATTATTATTCTTTATTATTATTATGTTGTTGCTTTGTTTATTGTTTTGGTGCGGTGCACACGCTGTCTCAAGATATTGTTTATCGTTGCATAAATCAAATTCTCGTGGGTGTCACATTCTGTTTTCACACTCTTGTGGGTATCCATCAATTTCTATGAAGTCCTCAGCCATTATTATTATTATTATTATTATTATTATTATTATTATTATTATTATTATTATTATTATTATTATTATTATTATTATTATTATTATTACTATTATTATTATTATTATTATTATTATTATTATTATTATTATTATCACTTTAATAATTTTTGTCATTCAATTAAGTGGTAAATTGAAATCTTTTAACGATTAGGTTTTTTTGGCTAGTGAATTATGGAAAGTTGAACTTAGTCATTTTTCTGACTTCTTTGATGTGACATGACTATCAATCGAGAGATAATATCTTTGATACGAAAGTAGTTTCTGCCCTGTTGAGAGTTCCGAGCAGTTCGAAGTTTGTTAGGTTTGCCTCGGGCTTTTAACCGATCGGAGGTTAAATGTATTTATAATTCTTTATCTGTTTAGTAAACAGTGTTTACCGGGCAGGAAGGATACCGCATATCGTGGAGATCAAAGCATGAATGGAGTTTATTGTTGAAAAAGGAGGAAATTCTCGTCGCGTCAGAGATGTCGCTCGTACATATTCACAATAACATCGAATGAGTGTCAGCTCGAATGAGCAGCTGAAGTTGTTACCAGTTCGGTATCAAGCGTTGATCATTTGCATGAAGTTCTTTGTTCTTGTAGGAAACGTTCTTGTGTAACGCTTCGTCTCAGGAGAACTTGTTATGGTGGGTTCAATGAGTCGTAGAGATGAAGTTTAGTAGCACTAAATTAGCTTAGAAACAGCTGCACAGACTTCCACGATCGCTTTGCAGATACAAGGAGAAAGACGTTCAGGAATACCCGAATCCGGCTTGCATTTCAAGAACTGGTACGCCATCGACACCGCTTCGCTTGGCTCCATCATTCTGCTTTATTAAGCACGAATTAGTTTGACTCGTGGATTTTTTTCTGAGGCGCTGAAAGCAAAAAGAGTTCACGAAGTGCTCTCTGCACTCCAAATAGGTTGCTCGAAAGTTTCGAGTTATTAAAGATGAAAGAAGCCCTGATTACTGAAAGGAGACGAGAAGATCCTTTAAAAGCAGGGTATCTTTCAAGTCATTCCGTGGTTTGTGTTTCAATTGGAAGAAGAAGAAGATGAAGAGGAAGAAGAGGAGTTTGGAAGGGGGAGGTGTCAACGGATCAACTTACTGCTGATAACAAACATTTCCAGGGGTACCTGGATAAGTGACAAGCAAAAGACAACTCGAGTGTACGGGTTTTTGTTGATTTGCCATCGATTTCCGGTCTGGAAGTAAAATAGGGTCTGAGTAAAGTCTGGCTTGGGTTTGGGTCTGAGTGGTTTTGGTACTAAAATTCCATGCCTGTGAGTTGTCTTTTGCTTGTCACTTGCGCAACATCAATCCCCAGACATTTATTTCCTGCTGTGCCAGGATAAAAGTGTCTCACGTAAAGTTGAACCTTCATTTCTTGAGATCTTCCTCGTTTGAGAGTAGAACAAAGTGAATCCTTTTACAAGGAGGTTATCTTTCAAGTCATCCCATGGTTCGTGTTTCCACGAGAAGAAGTTGCCAGAAGTTGCAATGTTACTCGATTGGCATTGTGTCGTTGTGGTTTTTATTAACTAATAATTTCGGTTAATTTTTATTAAGAATGGTCGCTTGACCAGGGACTGTTCTGATTAGGCGTGCACTTTGATCAATTGGAGTTTGAATCGAGTAATTACTAAGCACTCGGCTTGGCCAACTAATGTCGAAACGATCTCTTAATGATGGAGACCTGATTTCTTTCTTTCTTGTGGTTTCTTCGTTAATGTGTTTGTCGGTCGACTGTTCGTGGCGGAGCTGGATTTGTGTGCTCGAGTAATTGGGTTAGTTAGTGCAGTCTGATTGCTTGTTGGCTTCATCGATTATCTTCGTTGATTGTTTAATATACAATGTATGCACAAACCCATTCAACCTCTCTCGGTTGAAATCATTGCCCCTTTCATATTTAGCGCATACTTTTTATTTTAACCCGAATCCAAATGACGAGGTGGTGTTTTTAGAAAGAAGACCAGAAGACTTTAATCAGTACTTTGTAATCAGTACTAGATTGTTTATTGTAATTTAGTGTTAATTTGGTACGAGTTAACGACGCTAATGAACGTCTTTCTGATGTCATTAGACTGAGAAGTGGTGGTGCTTAGGGGTCCACCGAGGGTCAATTTTAGCTAGGGAATCATGAGCCGATGCTGATGATGATGACTCTGACGATGACGATGACTGAATTATGATGACTGAAATATAAAATTATTTACTAGTTATTTGTAAATTGCTTCTTTAAATCAACTTAAAGCGGCAAACTTAAATAATTATTACATGGATAATTAATTTAATTAAAGATCATTAGACATGCAATGGCCGTCGTGGAATCGTAGGTGTACTATAAACAGGTGTACTTCATAAAGACGACTTTTAGTTAAAAATCCAAAAACTCCAAATCGAAACTAAGAAATAATTCTTTATTATCGCGAAGAAACGAAAATGGACGAAAACAAACAAACAAACAAATAAATAAACAAATAAACAAACAACCGACCAACCAAGCATACAAACAATGCCTCTACGTACGCATTAATGAAATTAATGATAACATCTTATGACTTATGACAAATGATTATGATTATGATTATGATGATGATCTTCAAAGTCTAACCATCAATGTTAAGTGATAACATTATAAATGATAACTTGGCATAAATTGAGACGATTGAATGAATGAATGTCCAGCAGGTGTCCACCCTCTCTTTGTCATTGAATCTTTCACATAATTCTTTCTACTGAGGGAACCAGTAATTTGTACCTACAAGTGATTGATGGTGATGGTGATGATGATGATGGTGATGGTGGCGATAATGAAGATGATGATGATGCTGATGATGATGATGATGGCGATCCGTGAACCTCAATCAAGCATGATTGATGACATTTGCTATTATTCCAACGATCATAATTATTATTAATGTGATGACCCTTGTGTGTGCCTTCTGTGGACGTAAAAGCTGGACGTTATTTATTTATTTATTTGTTTATTTATTTATTTGTTAGTAACTTTACTTTGAAATCATCGAACGAGCGTAGATAATAAGGAGTAATAAACATTGCCAAGTAACGTAAGGAATAATTTATTTTTACTCCGTCTGGCCCCTCCTTAATTTATTGTTTTAAGAATTTTCAATTTATGGCTGCCACGGAAGGAGAGTGAGGCATGGCAGGTCATTCATTACGTGGTTACATAAGGAGGCAGACGTACTTTATTATCTACTTTGGATTATCTTTTGACTGTGCTGGATACGGATGACAAACGTAGATTGCATGAACGATCGAATAAATGAATGAATGAATGAATGAATGGATGAATGAATGAATGAATGAATGAATGAATGAATGAATGAATGAATGAATGAATGAATGGATGGATGGATGGATGGATGGATGGATGGATGGATGGATGGATGGATGGATGGATGGATGGATGGATGGATGGATGGATGGATGGATGGATGGATGGATGGATTGATGAGTGAATGCATAAATGAGTGAATGGGATGTTTATTTAGGCACGCAGGCGTGGTTTCCTGGAGACGGCGATAGGATGAATATATCTTTATTTCGCTCCTATGCCAGGCGTCGATTAGGTAAACAAGACGAAAACAGGGCGGAAGAAGCACAAAGATTGGATCGTGCTGTTCCCGGCCTGATTAAATACGAAGGCCTGACACTGATAAGCAGGTCGACTCAGGTGTATCCGATAGGCAGCCATGGTGAAGTGATCGTGTTTTAAAGGAGAACGGATGCTTGCTTTAATCACTTTAATCATTGTGGCCAGTCCCTGTGCCATTTTCTGAGCTAATGAGCCTTTTGTGGAGAGGCAGTGGCTTTGAGGTTGTGTTGAGAAGCTGGAAAGACCAGTCCGATGGATTGGTGGGTGGATGGATGGATGGAGCGGAGAAGTCGACCGTGTAGGCGTCTATTGGCGTCACTCGTCTGCCAGATCGGCGCTTACAATTTCACGACTGCAAAGCCGCGATTTGCCTCGGGCTGCTGGGATTAAACCATTAAAACATAAATTAAGACATCAAGTAACGATGATGATGGTGATTTTGGTGATGGTGATGATGATGATGATGACGATGGTGATGGTGGTTGTGGTGATGATGGTGATGATGTTGGTTAATTACTTTCAGTGAAACTCGAAGCGTTGCAAAAACTGAGTGTTGTTCACATTGAAATTGTTTATCAGCGTCTTGGAAATACTTGGGATTTCAGTTTCAAATTACGAGGAAGGTGCTTCACGATGCTTCTGTCATTTTCAGTCCTTCATTTTGTTCGCTTCCATGATAGGAAGTCTCGTGGAATGTTGATGGAAGATGCGGTGATAACATCGTAGATGTAGTATAGAGATTATTATTATTATTACATTATTATTATTATTATTATTATTATTATTATTATTATTATTATTATTATTATTATTATTATTATTATTATAACTTTTTATTCTTTTAGCTCTTCCACTGGACACTTCACCGTCTAATTTCGCGGACCTGACCTTCTTGGCCGAACCATCTGACGTCATCACGTCACGTGACAAATCGGTGACCTTGGACTGCTCTCTGGGAGGTGGAGCCGTGAAGAAGCTGAAAGTTGAACACACGTGGTTTCGAAACGACCATCAGCTGGTTTTGAACAGTAGGAGGTGAGACTTGGAACTCTGAGAAAATATCTTCTCATCTTTTTTTTTTATTCAGACTTTTGTCTTTCATTCTACGTTCTTCAACTCTAGGAAGCTGGTGCAGAATGGATCACTCGTGATGGACGGAAGGCTGGAGGAGGGCATGTACCACTGCCTGATCACCGTGGAATCCTTGGGTGCCATCATCAGTAAAAGGGCTGAACTCAAGCTTTTGCGTTAGTTCATCTCTAAACCCATCTGTTATCATTAACCCCATCTTGCTCGCAGCGAACTATAAAGATAAACATTTATTCTTACAATAATAATAATAATAATAATAATAATCATCATCATCATCTTCGTCATGCTCGTTGATGCTGATCTAGACTATGATAAGTGAAATGATTCAATTAAGAGAATAATTATCGAGTAGTGAATTTTATAGCGCACATTTTATGGTGATTCTGGAGTGGAGAACGTTGGCGTTTGATGGGTCTGGTCAGGATATTAATGGTTATTAATGCCTGCCTGGCAGCCATCTGCTTTCATTCATCTCCACTTTCATTTATACATCCATCCATCCATCCTTTCTTCCATCCATCCATCCATCCATCCATCCATCCATCCATCCATCCACCCATCCATCTATCCATCCGTCAATGCTTGATATCCACGCCTCAACTTTTATCTTCTCATTCCCTTCCCTCCATTTATAAATCCATCATCAGTCGCTTTGAAAGTTTTGCAGATAAATAATAATAATAATAACGATAATAATAATAATGATGATGATAATAATAATAATAATAATAATAATAATAATAATAATAATAATAATAATAATAATAATAATAATAACAATAATAATAATAATAATAATAATAATGGTTTTCGAGCGAGTAAGCTAAGGAGCGGTCGATTTGTTTTTCTTGCGTGTTTTCGTGTTAAATACATGTTAATTTCGCTCGGAAATTATCGAATTTCTCCGAATTTAGCTTATTCGTGTCCCCTACCTTCCGTTTTGTCTGAAGGTGAAATCATTTTACTGTTTCTGTATGTTATATCCGTGGCAATGCTTAATTAAGAGATAAGTTGGTGTATTAAGTGTGTCTTTTATTTCCAAATACGTATTACAAGCTGTAGCAATATTCATAAAAAAGATTATGAATATTTAATTATTACTAATTAATAATCTAATTAATTATATTTATAAATAATAAATTTATAATATTATTTATATATACTTCGGCCCACAACACCTCCCCCTCTCACAAACCTTCATAATTGACATTGGATGTATCTACTTCCAATCTGTTTGAGGTTCGCTTGTGTTATTTCTGGTGCCACTTGTCTACATCGTAGACCGACCGCCTATGCTTCCTCAACATTTTACATAGTTCCCATGAGCGACGGCCCCGATCAAAGCACCAGCGCACTAGTATAATTCTTTTAGACCATCCAAGTGGACAAGCGGCCTGTTTTCCTCCATTCTCCATCCAACCAGTGAGATGACCGGAAAACTCCCGAAATGCGTCCACTGACATCTCTTCTCTCCTCTTACTTCGACCCAACACCTTTACTCTACGCCTCAGTGTCACCACCCCAGAGAGCATGGAGCCGGCATCCACACCCAACCACTTATGGATCCTCTCCCGTCCAATCTCTGTCCACCACGGTGACAACCTCTCTCTCTTCACATATTGGTGCAGACCAGGACTCTTGGCTTCTTCCTTCACAGTCCTGTCCACACCTCTCCAATAATTAGTAAGGTGCAAACATCCTTTCCAGCACCTTCCAAAACCATTGTCCCATTTCCACATAGGACTGTCACTGCTGCTACCATCTTGTCCAGACAAGGGTCCGCAGCACTCCAGGAAACGGTCCGACGTTGACACTCCCTTCGACCCTCCGAAGGTTGTCCGGTACCTCCTTTTTCCATATTCATAATAATCCACTAGGATCCCCTTTGACACAAGGGATGTGGCAGACCTTACACATTCCTCCTCCAGTGCCTCACTGGGATCACGGTTGTGCTCTTCCACTATCGAGCCGAGCACAACCACATCATCTACACATTTAGGGCACTCCTTTGCCCCCTGCAAAATATCAGAGATGAATGCATCTCCGGAAGGTAAGCCTCGGTACACCAGCGGATCCTGCTGAATCATCCGCTCCCCTCCGCTCTTCTCTTCCTCCCTTTGCAGTGTCTCTCTGGGATACCGGTTGTGTTCTTCCACTATCGAGTCAAGCACAACCACATCATCTAAACATTTAGGGTGCTCCATTGCCCCCTGCAAAATATCAGAGATGAATGCATCTCCGGAAGGTAAGCCTCGGTACACCAGCGGATCCTGCTGAATCATCCGCTCCCCTCCGCTCTTCTCTTCCTCCCTTTGCAGTGTCTCTCTGGGATACCGGTTGTGCTCTTCCACTATCGAGTCAAGCACAACCACATCATCTAAACATTCGGGACGCTCCATTGCCCCCTGCAAAATATCAGAGATGAACGCATCTCCAGAAGGTAAGTACACCAGCGGATCCTGCTGAATCATCAGCTCCCCTCCGCTCCTCTCTTCCTCCCTTTTTGACTGTTCATCTGTACACTCACTCCCGTTAGACCACGCACCATGTGCTTGGTACACAAGCGGATCCTGCTGACTCATCAGCTCTCCTCCGCTTCTCTCTTCCTCCCTTTCTGACTGTGCACCTGCGCAGTCACTCCTAACAGACCATGCACCATATGCCTGGTCTCCACGACCATTGGAGTAACCCTCCAATGACTCGTTCCTTAGATTGCCTTCTTCCTGGAGCCTCTGCTCTCCTCTCCCGCAGACGACTCCAAAGGCCTCCTCGAGGGGTGGAACACTGCTCCAGTTGCTGTCTAGTATCTCTCCAACACTGCCATCTACGTAGCCACGTTCTTGGCCAGTGTGACCACTGCAGCAACCCTCAGCCTCCACTTCTCCTTCCCCTTCAATCGGTGCCCCGTTCGCCACTACAAACGGCATGGGATCTCCACAACTACTGGAGTACAATTCCCCGGCAGAAGCTTGCTCTATCTCTTTGCTAAGGAGATTCCCGCAACACTCCTCCTTGTGCTCCGTTGACACTTCACCAACTGTCTCTTTGCATTTTTCTACCACGGAATTTCCACTGCTTACTGGCAACTCCTTTACCTGACCTGCTTCCACTTCCATAGTTGGCTTCTGGCTAACTCGCAAGCGTTCGATTAACTTAAGAAGTAATTCGTCATTCTGACGTATTTCCTCTTGTATCTGACGCCTTTCCTCTTCTATCTGACGCCTTTCCTCTTCTATCTGACGCCTTTCCTCTTCTATCTGACGCAATGCCTCCTCTCTCTGACGCCTTTCTTCTTCTCTCTGAAGCATTTTTTCCTCATTAGATCGAAGTAGTCCAACCAGGTATTGGTTCAGCAGTTCCATCGGGTCTGAGTTTCCTGCCATAATGGTTCTTCTAAATCCTCGTCGCCAAATGTTATATCCGTGGCAATGCTTAATTAAGAGATAAGTTGGTGTATTAAGTGTGTCTTTTATTTCCAAATACGTATTACAAGCTGTAGCAATATTCATAAAAAAGATTATGAATATTTAATTATTACTAATTAATAATCTAATTAATTATATTTATAAATAATAAATTTATAATATTATTTATATATACTTCGGCCCACAACACTGTAAAAGAAAAGGGGAAAATTGAAGACCTGCGAACGAAAATCCTTCCGTATCGTCGTGTCTGTTGACTTTCGTTTACGGACTCGCAGTCTTCTTGAAAACTTGTAGCTTTCACCGTTTCGGAATGTCCGATTCCGACAACCTAGTTAGAACTCTTCGTTCTCGAGCCATATTTGGAAAGAACTCCTCCGGCGAAAGCGTTGCTGTATCTCCAGTTACAAATTCAGTTGTGAAAGACACAAGCAATGAGGAAAAGCAGGAAACATGTTGTTTTTGTAAAGCTGTCTTCAAAACAGTACGAGGTCTCAGAATCCATCAGAACCATGCTCACCCAGAGGAATACCACAAAGAAAGAGCTGGCAAGAGTTATTCAAAGTGTGTTTGGACTGAGGAAGAATCCACACTGTTAGCCAAGTTTGAACTGGAACTGAAAAGCAAAGGAATCAGAAACATCAATATAGAGGCACAGAAAGGTTTCCCACACAGGTCACTGAATGCCATTAAGTCTCACAGAAGGCAGCCAAAATATAGGAACATCTTGGAGAAATACCAGACTAAAATAGAATCTGGTGGATCAGATAGTCAAGTTGAACGTTCATCCAACCGTGAATTTACTTCTGCACTCTCAGGGGTGGACAGCCTATGGAACGAGATTGCCAGCGCCGAATGGAGGCTGAACTCACTTGAGAAAAAGCAAGTCAACCTTGCCCTTCACCGATACTTGCCTACCGTCCCAGTTGCAACCATTAGGAAAGTTAGGAACAAGCCAGGATATCGCAAATATCTAAATAATTACATCATTGAAAAGACAACTTGCTCTGGCAAGCCTACGAAATGTACTGCGATTCCCACACTCACGGCATCTCCAGTCGAAACGGAAGTGAATGGCTTCATTCAACTGCAGCAATTTATACTCGCAAATTACAAATACATAAATCTGCCATGCGAGGAACTTTCCGAACTGTTGAGAAATCAAATTGTTGACATCGACTCAAAGCGCCGTTTGATAGACAAGGAATACATACAGTGGATGGAGAGTTTGAAAGTGCACAATGGAAAGAAGGGAGCTGACAGATATGAAAAGCGGCCTCCGAAGGTCGAGACTACTTCCTATGTTGCATCGGACAAAAGTAAAGCGGGAAATCAGACCAGACCATTTCGGACAACGAAGATCCGACCATCCAAGAAGGAGATAAGAAGGGAAGACAGAAAGAAGAAACGAGCGAAGGTCCAGGGGTTATTCAGGAAGAATAGATCTTCAGGAGCTTGTTCGGTTTTGAATGAAGAATATAACGAGGAAGTTAAACCCATACCACACGAACAACTGCTCCAGTTTTGGGAACCAATATTTTCCCAAAAGTCAATTACAGACGATAGATCGGTGGTTCCAGTTTGCGGTATTTGTCATGATTTGGAGGCTCCCGTCAGCTGCACTGAAGTAAAAATGGCTCTGCGAGGTCTTAAAGACGGTGCTCCCGGTCTGGATGGAGTGAAAAGGAAACACTTGGAAAACATCAGACCAATCGACTTTGCTGTGCATATGTCCCTCTGGTTATTGACGGGCCTGCCACCATCTCCCTTCAAAGTTGGCGTCGTCAGCTTTATCCCAAAGGTGAGAGGAACAGCCGATCCAAGTGAATTCAGACCAATCACTGTGAGTCCGCTCATGAGTCGCCTCTTCCATCGAGTGATCAACAAACGCATGTCCGTATATTGGCCACTATCATCGAGACAGAAGGCGTTCCAATCAGGCGACGGTTTGGCCGACAACATCTGGCTTGTAAAGGCTCTTGTCGCCCAAAGCAGACAAGACAGAAAGAAGCTGAACATGACATTTGTAGACGTGTCTAAGGCGTTCGATTCCGTTTCCCACGAATCGATCATCAGGGCAGCCTCACGATTCGGCGCACCACCCCTGTTAACAAGATATTTGTCGGAAATATACAGTAATTGTCAGGTGCACATCAGGATGGGAAAGGAGCTCAGCAGATCCATACAGGTCGGCAGGGGAGTAAGGCAAGGCGACCCCATGTCCCCGATGTTATTCAACGCTGTCATTGACATGGTTGTCAGTGACATTGACAGATCAATTGGGGTTACGGGAGGAGGCAAATCCTCCGAAAAATGCAACTACATCGCCTTTGCAGACGACCTTCTTTTACTGTCCAGCACAGACGTTGGAATGAAAGTGATGTTGCGACAACTGGAGGTGTCGATGGCCAAAGTTGGACTCATCATAAACGCATCCAAGTGTGCCTCGATGAGAACTGAGGTCATCACTCGTAAAAGACAATGGATCGTCAACCCAGAGCCATACCTGACACTGCAAGATAAGGATATCAGGGCACTCTCCATTGTTGACACCTATAAGTATTTAGGAGTTCGAATCGGACCTCGAATGCAATTTGCTTCGCTTGCAGATAAAATTCAAAAAGGCCTTCACTCGATTTCGCGGGCTCCGCTCGTGCCATGCCAGAGAGTGTATGTCCTAAGGACTCATCTTCTCCCTAGTCTTGTTCACTTCCTCACCTTCGAAGCGATCAGCCTCAAGTCCTTGAATTCTGCTGATGTCGCAATAAGGAGGTCTGTTCGAAAATGGCTCCGGCTGCCAAGAGACACCCCAAATGCATTCTTTCATGCCCCGATCAGAACGGGAGGAATGGGAATCCTTCAACTGCGTCGATGGATTCCGGAAATTAGAATACGTAGAATGACAAAAGTTCTACAGCAGGCCAAAGAGAGCAACGACAACTTCCTGATGGATGCATTGCGCGAAAACACAATGATCGCCAGCGAAGTCAAAAGATTTGGGAGGCCAAAGGAAAAAGATGAGCCGAACGTTCCTCGTGGACTATCAACCGCGAGGGAACTTTATAAAACGGTCGACGGACACGGGCTGATGAGATTCCCGGAAGCAATAGCCCCAAGTGAATGGCTGGTGGATGGCATCAACAGAATGTCATCCACCCAATACATAAGCTGTGTTAAAGTCCGCTCAGCAACACTTTTCAATAGATTGCGGGCTTCCAGAAAAACACCCCTGTTCAACACAGCCTGCGCAGCCAGATGTGGGGAAATGGAATCTCTCGCCCACATTATCCAAAAGTGTCCGAGTACCGACGGGCCCCGCCATGCAAGGCACGACTGTATAGCGAAGATGCTTGAGACGGTCTTGACACAGATGGGGTACTCAACAACAAGAGAGCCTCGTATTCCAACCGTCAGCGGGACCAGAATCCCCGATCTTTGTGCCTGGAGCGATGAACGTTACATAATTTGTGACGTGGCCGTGGTGTCCGATAACGTGGACCTAGATAGAGTCCACCAAAGCAAGATAGACAAATATAACACCACGGACATTCATCGCTGGATGAAGGCTAACAGCCCAAATCAGGGCAGGGGCAAAATGGAGGCGATTGCCACAGCCTACATAATCAATTGGAGAGGAGCAATCGCCATGGAAACTTGGACCTCGTGGAAGAAGCTTGGCATATCTAAGCGGTTCTTAACGTGGACATCAATTAAGACTCTGATAGAAACCCATAGAATATGGAGAACATTCAGAGCAAACGCTTGGAAAGCAAGGAAAAGAAGAAGGCCGAGAAGAACATTTATTTGATTGTACTTTATCTAATTTATAATATTATATTTAGGCTACTGTTAACAGTCCATGGGTTTTCCCGGGCCCGTCTGAGGACTCTAAAATTAGCGATGAGGTTCACTGTTTGCGTGATGGTTTTACGGACGTAATCCGGGCTGAATAAAAGTTTTGAAAAATAACGATATAATCTAGCATTATATATTATATTACTTATACAAGTAATGTTTATTGTTAACACATATATTATGATAAACGAGGAAAGGACTGGTAATTTTTTTCTAATTAGGATTTATATTCGTAATTAATTTGACTTGAACGGAAGGTTATTAGACGTGCGTATGAATATAAATAAATATAAATAAACGACCGCTGCACACACTTGTGTAATGGGAAGTGGCGCCAAGCCCGCCAAAAGGATTTCACGTCTGCCAATAATTGTCTGATTATACGTTGTATAATATACAAAGACACACGTACAACATAAACATAGAAAGGCGTCCCTGTACTCCTTACTGCACGTACGTTGTACATGCACACGTACGTTGTACATTCTGAACGCACAACATTACAACATTACCACCTAGGGCGCTATGAGCTATAAAACTTACACCACTGAGTGACATAGATAAAACCCACCCCTCCTGCCGCTCGGTATTTCTTCATAAAAGCCATCCGTTTCCCGCCAATACTTGATTCTTAGGTGGTCCAATATTTAAATCGATTAAATTGAATTAATCGAATTAAACTGGTTGAATTTTCCACAAACAGCTCCGGAAAGATGGAACGCCGGAAGTGCGCGGGAATCGTCCACCGAGGTGGTCGCCTATGCAGGTGATACCGTCGTACTGTCCTGTAGGGAGGCCACGGGTGCCCTTCAACAGTACAAATCGACGGTGGAATGGCAGAAGGGCGATGCAGAAATGGACACCACGAATCAAAACCGCGTCGTGCACCACACGGAGGGTGGTCTACTCGAGATCAGATCGGTGCAGTTCTCTGATTTTGGGAGGTACAGGTGCAGACCATCGAGGGCTGGGGAGTGGTGGAGTGAAATCCTCCTCACCCAAAACACGGATCCGAGTGAGCCTCCACCTTCTTCATATCTGATCCAAAATTTCGATTTTTGTCTGACCTCAACGCTGGCTCTCAATTGATTGCAGCCTCTTACCAGGAACAACCTCCGAAATTCGTGGCCAGACCGCGGGACACGGTCGGCGTGGAGGGTGGTGTCGTGGTCCTACTCTGCGCTGCCAACGGACGCGACAGGAACGGCAGGAAGGCGAAGGTGGTGTGGTTGAAGGATGGAGTCACTCTGGATCTCAGGTGAGACAAGTGGTTTTTACAGGACTTTAATTTTTTGCACTGTATTGGGGTTTTTAGGAGTTGCTAAAGATTAAAGTGGTCTCAGTTGTTATTGAGATTTGTGTAGTTATAATTGTAAATGTAATCATGTAATAAATAATTAATATTATTTACACCAATGTTACTATTATTATGATTTATTATTATTATTATAATACGATATTAACACGGTATTTCTGGTAATAAGTAATTAAACAAAGATATATATATATATAAATAAAAATATAAATAAAATAAAATCAGCGTGGCACATGACATGTAAGATTGGTTGTGATTGGTGTGTGGTTGATGTTTTATTGGGCGTTGACGGCTTCCAATGTTCTTCTGGACCTGATTGATTGTAATCAAGATTTTTTATTTGATGGATGATTGCATGCTGATATTCCACCCAACCCACTACCCCACTACCCCACTCCTCCACTCCCCCAATCATATTCTGACCCTCCTCTGACTTTCCCTCATCCAGAGTATCATCTCCTTGTGTTGGAGGTGATGGATGGAAAGATTGATTATCATAATCTATTCAAGTCTCCATTTGTCATCTGTAATTAAGTTACATTTTATTCCAATCTTCATCAGCCATACGTATCATCGTCTGGATGGATGGATGGATGGATGGATGGATGGATGGATGGATGGATGGATGGATGGATGGATGGATGGATGGATGGATGGATGGATGGATGGATGGATGGATGGATGGATGGATGGATGGATGGATGGATGGATGGATGGATGGATGGATGGATGGATGGATGGATGGATGGATGGATGGATGGATGGATGGATGGATGGATGGATGGATGGATGGATGGATGGATGGATGGATGGATGGATGGATGGATGGATGGATGGATGGATGGATGGATGGATGGATGGATGGATGGATGGATGGATGGATGGATGGATGGATGGATGGATGGATGGATGGATGGATGGATGGATGGATGGATGGATGGATGGATGGATGGATGGATGGATGGATGGATGGATGGATGGATGGACAGTCGGATGGACGGACCTTTGGATGGATGGATGGATGGATGGATGGATGGATGGACAGTCGGATGGACGGACCTTTGGATGGAAAGCAATGAATCACTAAAAGTTAATTGAGGACATTGGTTTCATTTGTTCATCTCTTCAGTTTTCTGTTGAAAAGAAGAATAAATAAATTAATTCTCTTATTTGAGTTATGGATAATGGATGGTGGAGAAGCCTTCCAATAAATTATGTTAATTAGCGTGGTCCTTGTTTACAGTACGGAGGGACACTTCTCACAAGTGGGCGAAGGAAGTCTGAGGATAGATGGAATGATGGAGGAGGACGCGGGTCAGTACACGTGCAGGGCATCCAACCTCGAGGATAGCATTGATTCCGACGTCACGCTCACTGTCCAAGGTGATGATGATGGTGGTGATGATGATGACGATGATAATGATAATGATGGTGGTGGTGGTAATGAACATGCCGAGGACGACGACGACGACGATGATTGTGGCAATGATAATGATGACAATGACGATGAAAATATTAAAAACGAACTAACAATTTCTTTTCAGTTCCGCCCAAGATCAGGGTTCGACCGAGGAACGTGGCTTCGAGTCCCAATGCAGACCTGCAGCTGTCGTGCGACATCTACGCCAATCCCCGTCCGAGGGTCAGCTGGTACAAGAACGGCGTCCCTCTGGCGTTGGACGATTACGTGGAGATGGTGGACGACCACAACCTGCGCATGCTGGGTGTCGAACCGTCGGACTCTGGGATGTATCAGTGCATCGCGGAAAATCCCGCCGGGAACATCCAGGCTGCAGCTCTTCTCTTCATCGGTGGTGGTGAGTTTTAACGCTTTGGTCGTTGTAGTAGGTGTGGTCGGTGTAGTTGGTGTGGTCGCTGTGGTGGTGGGTGTAGTGGGTTTATTGATAAAAGAAATAAATATTCATATATTCCCTTTATTTATCCATTAAATATTATTTTATTAATTCATTTATTTTTTGCCAAAGTCTCTGCTATCTGCTTCATTTCAACCAGCCTACAGTTATCCCATTTCATTCATCCATGCTTTTGCCTGACAACTTTTTCATCAATCCATCCGTCCATCCATCCATCCATCCGTCCGTCCATCCGTTCGTCTGTCCGTCCGTCCGCCCGATCGTCCCAGCGGGCAAAAATCAATTCTAGCTTCTAATTATAATGCTCAACCGTTGACCGAACTTAATTTCTGAGTCTCTGTCGTCTGATGTCAACATTTGAAAATAATCAGACGAGGATGAGATATTTGAATATATTAATATTAATCAGACCCTTATTAATTATTCATTAATTATACATTAGCAACTTGTTGATGATCGAGAATAACAACAACAAGATGCATTGGTTCGGTTTTGATATTTCCGAGTACAAAGACCACGCCGTCTGTACTATTCCAATTCATTTATGCATGCTGCGCTGTTGTGATTGGTCTGGAGTTCATGAATATTGATAGGATCTCTTGAATAATAATGACAGAAGCTGATTGGCCGATTGTTTTGTTGCCATGCAACAATCGCGGCAAGCTTTTAAGATCTCTTTGATCTTCTCCACACCTCGGAGAGGGAAACTAATTGTGTTGTTGCGGTGTTGCGTTGATATGGTTGTTGTCGTGTTGTTGTGCTGATGTGTGAAGCGATGTTGTGATTGTACAAGTATACGTTTGTATGCTTTTTCTTTTGTCGTTGTTGTTGTTGTTGTTGTTCTTCTGCATATTCCTTCGTGTTGTGGTTTGAAGTTGTTTTTTAGTTTGACATACATTGATACATACATACATACATTGATACATACATATATACATACATACAACGCAGAGATCGGAAGAAAGTCTGTTGACACGAACAAACACATCCTAGCACGACATGGCAGATGCCCGTCAATCCATCCTTTCCTCATTTTTCAATCAACGCCTTTGTAGCGTTGTGGCTTCGTCTTTGATGCAACTCTTAGGAGTTCAAGTCCCAGCCAATCGCATGAGTTTCTAAAAATAACTAATGTTTTTTTTTTTTCTAAAGTACCTCGTTCTTGATCTTCTTTCTTTATTTTTTCTCATTAAGTTTCTTTCGTTCATTCATTCATTCGTTCGTTCGTTCGTTCGTTCGTTCGTTCGTTCGCTCATTCATTCATTCGCTCATTCATTCATTCGTTCGTTCGTTCGTTCGTTCGTTCGTTCGTTCGCTCATTCATTCATTCGCTCATTCGTTCGTTCGTTCGTTCGTTCGTTCGTTCGCTCATTCATTCATTCGCTCATTCATTCATTCGCTCATTCGCTCATTCGCTCACTCGCCCACTCACCCACTCACCCACTCACCCATTCACTCATTCATTCATTCATTCATTCATTCATTCATTCACTCACTCGTTTCTTCATTCGTTCTGTCTTTTGAAGTTTGCTGAACTTCAAGTGTTGTTGGTGCTTTTGTTAGCTTGTCACGTGAGTGTTGACGAGTGAGTGAATGACTGAATGAATGAATACATGAGTGAGTGAGTGAGTGAATGAATGAGTACATGAGTGAGTGAGTGAATGAATGAATGAATGCTCATCTCTGCATGAAATGATTTTTCTTGTTCTTATTATTGTCGATTTTGTTGCTGTTATTGTTGATGTTATTACTCACGTCGTCGTCGTCATCATCATCATCATCAGTCTCAACTCCAAGCAATCGGGTTGCTTCCAATTTGTTTTTATGAGATTTTATTTTTGAAACCATTATTTATTTTTATTTATTAAAAAATCCAACGTTTTTAATAATTTCCGTGATTAATTATAATTAATAAATAGCCAAAAATATCTCCGACACGATTTATTAAAATTTATTGGAATTAAAAATAGAAATCTTTGTTTATTCTTATTTTTTATTTTTCTATTTTTCCACTGAAAAGTCGAAATGAAATCATATTTTTAAGATAAAGGATTTCAAATCATTGCCTGTGGAGTTCACGATGATGGATGCAATTGATAACTTTCTCAGAATTTTGTATTTTATAATAATATTATTACTACTGATAATTATTATTATTATTATTATTATTAATTTAGTTTATATTTATTATATCTTTTATTTAGTAATCATCATCGTCATCATATTTCTCAACATGACCGTGTGACTCATAAGGACGTCTTATCAACATCACTCGCTAATTATTATTTATTTACTTTTTATTTACATCTAGTATTTATGAATATCGCCACCGTCGTCATCGTCATCATCATCATCATCATCTTTCTCAACGTGACCTTATTACTCATAAGGACATCTTATCTACCATCGTGTATCAACGCATCTTCTTATCACGAATAACCGACTGACCCTCCCCAGCATTAACATTAACGTCACAACCTTTGAACTCCTAACTTTGACCTCTGACCTCTGCAGACAACAGGACGCTGCAGTCGAACCCGGACCTGCCCGTTCCGTCGGCTCTGACGTCATCGATAACCTTCACCCGATCCGTCACTCTATCCTGGAGGCTACCCGATTCGGTGGCCAACTTTGAGGACGTGATGGGGTACTTGGTCTCCTGGGAGGAGGAGTCAGATGACGATGGGTGGGTTTATGAATTATTAATTAGCCACGGTAATTATAATAAATTGGTGGTCGCTTCTGTTTAGAGAAATTATTTTCATATTAATAATAAATAATAAATTATGCTAATTCCCCGTGCGTTTGAATGTAAACGTGAAGGTCGAACGCGAGGAGGAGGAGGAGGAGGAGGACGATGAACGTGACGTCACAGGAGGCAAACCTTCAGTTCTTGAAGCCGTCGACGAGATACAAAGTGGAGATTGTATCATACAACAAGGAAGGTTCAATTGGTCAACATGCATTGGATTACTTCCATACGCTCGAAGAAGGTCGGTTTTATAATAAGTATTTTATGAATATTTAAATCTTAATATCATTAATCAATTTAGTAATAATAATAACGATAATAATAATAATATTAATAATACATATTAATTCATGTCATTGTATTACATTTTTCTGGTATTTTGTTACTATTACTTATAATTATAATTGTAATAATAATTAATGAATAATAATTAATTATTTTGTATTTATTAATTTATAATTGTGTGTTTATTTGCGCACAATCTGCTGTACTTATTCAAATTTGTGTTAGTGGTCATTGGATGACCCTTCAATTTGTTGAGAAATAAATAAATAAATAAATAAAAATAATATTATTATTTATAATTCCGCTTCTTATTTATAATAATAATATTATTATTATTTATATTAATTATTAATTTCATTGTATTGTATTTTTTTGGTAGTTTGTTGGCATTGTTCAGAGTGCCTTTTATATCTTATACTATTAGGGTATCAATGAACTTAAGATTTGGATCAGCCAAATTGATGCGAGTTCAAAGCAATTCATGTATCGCTCCTAACTTATGCTAAGCTCCCTGATGGTCCAAGCTGGGTATTGAACACGGGCACGACGCGTAACCAGTGTCGTCGTTGCTTCCGGAAGCATGAAAGCATCTCGGATCTCCACAATTATAAGATGATTGTTAAATAATATAATAATAATAATTATAATTATTAGTGCAATTGCAATTATTTATCTCGTTATCATCTTACACACGGATGCACCTATCCATTTGCAATTCACCAGGTAACCTCTCGTTCTGGGGTTGCCGAGTGCAGCTTCGGCTTTTATTGCAGCTTCAAAAACACTTCTGTTGTTGTTGTTGTTGTTGCTGTTTTCGTTGTTGTTGTTGCAAGCGGCGTTTAACCACAAACACATGCTCCCGCTTCTGATGCTATTGTAATTGGTTTGAAATTGCCTCTATTTAAATATTATTATTATTATTATTATAATTGTTATTATTATTATTATTATTACTATCGATATTAGAATTTATTGCTATTATTATCATTAGTATAATAATATAATCATTGTCGATATTTTAATTTCTCTTCTTCCGTTACTATCACCTAACAACATGACAAGCAAATAATAAACTACTTTTATAATTATATAAACCACTAACCACAATAAACTGCTATCCACCAAAACCTCAAATTGTAAATAATATCAAATGTCACTCACTCTAAACAACCTCATCGTATGATAACAATCAACAACAACAACCATCAACAACAACCAACATGAACAACAACCAACATGAACAACAACAATCAACAACAACTCTTTAACAGCCCAAGTTCCCGACGCTCCCACCAACCTCCAGGCTTCTGTCCTTTCCTGCACTTCCATCCATCTCTCGTGGGAGGTCTCGGACCACGTGGTCAGCTCCGGGTTCAAGGTCTACTACTTCGACATCTCCGAGGGTTCAACGGAGAAGGAGGCCACCGTCTACGGTCCTTCCTGTGTACTCGATGACCTCAAAAAGTTCACCGCGTACAGCTTCAGGGTGTCCGCCTTCAACACCAACGGACAAGGTTCGAGCACCGACGAAATCATTGCCAGGACTCACTCCGACGGTTGGTGATCTCGATGAGTCATTTATTATTAATTATAATAATTATTAATTTATTATAATATAATAATTTTTATATATTTAATAAATATATAATTTATTATAAATATTATAATAATATAATAGTAATAATAATAATAATAATTAGTTATAATAACGATTACATTAATTATAGTTATATAATTTATAATTACGTTGTCATTAAGATTGTAATGTTATATATTGTAATGTCAATTTCTGTTCTAACATCAGTTCCATCAGAAGCACCGCAAAACGTTTCCATGGAAACCTTGAGTTCAACGGTGAGTCCAAATAAATTCAATTTCAACGAATTTTAGGCAATTTCTTCTTAATTTTTAATAAATAAATAAATAAATCTTCAAAAAAGCTCCATTAGCAATCCATCCATTAATGATGTATTAATATGAATATATTTCGCTTATAATAATTGTAATGTAATTTGCTTGTAATTTTTATAATAATTATAATAATATGTAATGTATATAATATATGTTATATAGATGCACTTAATGTAAGTATACGCATCAACGTATGTATTAACGTGAATATATCTTACTTATAACGTACAACTTTCGTTAACGCAACACGCGTAACTTACTTAATAAGTTAACGTACCTTGCGTTAGCTTTTAACGTGCTTATAAAGAGCGTCAAACCGACCAATCGTACGTACGTATGTATGTATTTATGTAGGCTGGCGATTTCAACGGCTTCGTTTTGTAAATGTTTGCAGAGCATCCTGGTTCGATGGGAACCTCCGCCCGACGATTCCATCAACGGCGTCGTGACCGGTTACAGGATCAGGTTCAAGGTCACCAAGGACAAACTGTCTCCTACCGGAGTTGTCGTCACAGACGGAGTTCAAGTCTTCCACAGTCTCACGGGTTTGTGGTCTCGTTTTTGTTTTTTTTGCTTTGCTTCTGTTTTGCTTCTGCTTTGTTTCTGTTTTGCTTTGCTTCTGCTTTGTTTCTGTTTTGCTTTTGCTTTGTTTCTGTTTTGCTTCTGCTTTGTTTCTGTTTTACTTTTGCTTTGTTTGTATTTTGCTTCTGCTTTGGTGACATCACCATCACGTGATCATCTCCATCAATGTCATCATTATTATCATTACTGTATCAATACCATCATCACCATCACCATAGTTTCTGTTTTGCTTCTGTTTTGTTTATGGATGAGTCAACTTTAATTTCCTTAAATGTTGTTTTTATTTTATATTTTATAAAATCGTCTGCTCGATACACGCAAGTTTCATCTTTGCCGCGATTTTTTATCGATCAAAGGAACATTTACATTGCTTCACAAAGAAAATCTGCCCGAAAGGACTTTTCCATGTTTTTTAACGTTCAGTATTTAAAATTTATAAAATAAATAAATAAAATTAAATAAAATTAAATGAAATTAATAAACAAAAAAAAAAGAAATGATTTTAAACGAGTGAAAACATTGCAATTCAGACCTGAACAAGGGCACAGAGTACAGCATAAGGGTCCAAGCGCAGACCAGGAATGGCACGGGTCCCTCGTCTCCGTGGTTACAGGCTCAAACGTTGACTCACGACTTGGATGGTTGGTTTTATACGTTAATAAATATAATAATAATAATAATAATAATAATAATAATAATAATAATAATAATAATAATAATAATAATAATAATAAGAAGACGAAAAAGAAGAGAATAATTATTATTATATTTACAATATATTATTATTATTATTATTATTATTATTATTACATTGTTGACAATTCTCAATAATTGTTCAATTTTCCGTTTCAAAATATATAAATTGCATGCTTCTCTGTAGATGCATGCTTGGATCCAAGGATGAATGGATGCACAGATGAATTGATGCATGGATGAATGGATGCATTGATGGATGGATGCATAGATGAATTGATGCATGGATGAATGGATGCATTGATGAATGGATGCATGGATGCATGGATGAACGGACGAATGGAAATTGTGAATGTTGTGTTGCTGGTCTGATAAGCCCAAGTGGTTCTGCTGTTTAGGGCACTGGATTTATGAGCATCCTATGGCGATGATGACGATGGTGATGACGACGACGATGATGATGACGGTTATGATGGTGTTGATGGTTATGATTATGTTGATGATGATGATGACGACGACGATGATGATGATGGCGTTAGTGGTGATGATGATGATTTCATTTCAATGATGATAGTGACAGTCATGGTCGTGGTACCAATGGCGATGATCATGATAATATTTTTTCCTGATTTACCGTAGAGAGCACCGTGCCCGGTCAGCCGTCTTCCCTGCGCGCTCGACCCCTGATGAATTCCATCCTCATCAGTTGGACTCCACCTTTGAACCAGGAAGTCATGGTCCGCGGGTACGTTGTGAGCTACGGCATCGGAGCCCCACACGCGACGAGGCAGATTCTCGATGCCAAGCAGAGGTACCACACCATCAAGGACCTCAGTTAGTGCTTGGATTTTGATTTTGATTTAGTTTTTTTTTTGTTTTTTTATTTTTGTTTCTCTCGGAGTCATTGACGTCGTCTGACGTTTATGACGTCGCTTTGATGACGTTCGGAGATGACGTCGATTGCTCGATGATGACGACGACGACGTCGTTCGAAGATGACGTTCGTCAAAGTCTCTTTGGCGACGATAACATTGTTGTCGGATAGCATGAAAGTTTGATGGAGGATGTCTTGTTGAACTTTCAGAACCTTCGTCCAATTACATAATCACTTTGATGGCTTACAATGCTGCCGGAGAGGGACCACCCGCTTACGAATCTGCCATAACCAGGGAAGAGCAAGGTACGTGTTGTATTCAAGTTACTGCTTACATCCACCATTGCAGTGCTTCATTTGGTCATCGTCGTCGTCGTCGTCGTCGTCATCCTCATCACCATTGTTACAAATACGATTAGCTATTCATAGAAACCAATAGGAAACTTCTCAAACATCGATTGCCCCTCCTCCAGAATCATTCCTGATTTATTAATTTATTGGATAATTTATTAAATGATTTATTAAATGATTTATTCTCATTTATTCCTAAAAGTCATTTTCATCTCTTTTCATTTCTTTTTCTTTCTTTCTATTTCCTTTCAAACCCGTTGAACTCAGCATACGAACCATCCGTCCAAATCACTCCCCCCGTCGGACTGAAGGCCATCGTCATCTCCTCCTCGACGGTCGTCTTGACGTGGACCGACACGGGACTCGGGAAGAACCAACGAGTCGGAGACAACCGCTACTACGTCGTCAGGCGAGTGTCTCCGGGGAATTTCGTTTCCATGGCGTCCAATCGATATATAAATAAATAAATAAATATATATATATGTGGATCACATTATTTATTTATTTATGCTGTGAATGTGGAATAATGATACAAATGTTAACATATTATTAACAGTGATATTATTTGTTTATATATAATTAATATGTTAATGTTATTAGTGCCATTAACATAAAAATTAACATAAATGCATACATGCCCTTAATGTGTCAGTACCTTCTCTCTCCAAGATGAAAACAAAATAAAAACGCGGCTTCGACCTAAAAATACTTTCCAGGTATTTCCCGAGGAATCAACAACAGGGCGGAGCCAAAGTTCGTCCGAAGTTCGTGAACTCGACTGACCTCAACGTCAACATCGAGGACTTGAAGGCCGACACGGAATACGAGTTCAGCGTCAGGATCTTAAAAGGCAGACGACAAAGCGTTTACAGTCTCAGTGTCTTCAATAGGACCAAAGAGGCCTGTGAGTTGTCACTGCTGCTGTCTGTTTGTCTGTTTGTTTGTTTCAGATTTAATCTTTAATATTATTATTTAGCGTCATATTCTGGAAATATATCGTGGAATATATGGAATAATTTTTTACCAAAAATGTCAAATTAATTCAGATTTCTTGGAGCTTGCCTCTGGCATTCACCATGGCACATCATTATAACAATCAATATCATTGTTATCTCATGCAACTTCAATCAGCATTTTGTTTGGCATTGCCGTAACTCTTATCGCAGTCGATGTTGATAAGATAGGAATTGTTATCAAATCCTCAAACAAAGTTAAACCGATTTTCACCTTCAATTCAAATTACAAAGAAACGAAAGATCGTCATCATTAATATGCAAATGAAAACATGAATTATTCACGAATTCATTAATATGCAAATGAAAACATGAATTATTCACGAATTCATTAATATGCAAATGAAAACATGAATTATTCACGAATTCATTAATATGCAAACGAAAACATGAATTATTCACGTATTCATTAATATGCAAACGAAAACATGAATTATTCACGAACCCTTGTTTATCGTCGTCGTCATAGCACCCGCCACCGCTCCCCGCGACGTGACTCCGGTGTCGGTGGATCAGAAACCCACGT